>OZ024888.1:56893101-57263101 GCA_964017195.1 Siderastrea radians
GATTCCCCCCCCCCCCCCCCAAAAAAAAGGCACCTTAAAGATTTTAATTCAGGGCCCGGTTCTGCAAAGTAGGACTAAGCTAACCCAGGATTAGTGACAGCTTTTAATTCTGTCTTATACCAAGCGATGAGGATTCCTGCACATAATTTTTACCGTACATTTCGTACGTTGGTCACTTAAAATTAGCTGAGAAAACTCTTTTCAGCAAGAGAAACGGCAACCTTGGTTAAATTTTAATCCAGGATTAGCGTGAACTGGCTTTCCAACAACCGAATCATCAACGGAAGTTTTTTATTATAAACTGGGCACGACAAAAATTAAAATGCACAATGAAAAAATAAGGCTGCGTAGTTTTGACCAACAAAATAGAGATTTTCTGTGACGTTGACGTCGAAAGTAATTTCTTTCAGATTACTCGTGTAATAATCCGGGCCCGGTTGTTCGAAGCAGGGTTAGGCTAACCCAGGATTAGCGTCAGTTTTAAATTACGCTCTATAGCCAGACGATAAGGATTTCTGTAAAACTTTGATGCCCTATGTTTTGACTTTGGTTGGTTTCAAACGAAGACTTAGAATTTGCTATAAAAACTTCTTTGAATAAGAGAAACGGGACCCATTGTTAAATTTTAACCCTAGGTTAGCGTTAACCGGCCTTCGAACAACCGGGCCCCGATGTTTAATAATTGAGCTGAAATCATGCAAATTTATGATTTTTTCCGCAATCCAATATCATTTGAATGAACCAAATTACGACTTGAATATATTGGCCTTTTACTGTTAATGTATGTTTTATTTTTCATTATTTTTATTCTTTTTCTTTGCCACACCGAAAAGTACTTAGGCTCTGCGTTCATCGTGGGCTTGAGTCGATAATCAAAACGTTGGGTGTAAAATCAAACCGAACTGTTTCAGGTGTTTTGATAGTCAAACGGTAGCCTTAGCGATTCTCATTACACACCAGTAAAACAACGTGTGAATAATAAAAAACAAATATATCTTTCAATTTATTACTCCAGCTCAGCTTTTTAGTGGAACAATACATTGACAATACGGCCAAGAAAGTAAAAATCAGGATTCATATTTTCGGCGGCTGTTATTCGGGGTTGAACTGAAGCAACCCAATAAACCGTTCCAGATAGATTATCTGAGCCTAATTTATTTAAAAGTAAGTGCATAAATACGAATTTGTCAATAAATTTTCTTTCATGCTGTTGTTTTCAGACTGTGGGAGGCGTTTTTGTGTGGACTGTCGGCACAGACAAAACATCAAGCAGTAGGTGTTAAAGCTATCCCACCAGAAGCAATATTTAATTTCTTGTCTTTTCAACCGTCAATTATTCAACGGCGGAAAGCTATAAAATCCACACGACACGTAGCAGATGATAATCTATTCTACTCTTCATTCACTTGTCTCTTATTCGCTCGGGTGAAAACAAATAGAGCTAGTGACATACAGCTGGGCTGTTGGCACAAATATCGGCCGTGAATATGGCTACGTCTTCACAACATCTCCGATTATTTCCAGAAAATATCGAATTAAACGTCGGAGGAAAGTTCTACTCTACCTCAGTGCTAACATTGACGAGGGAACCAGATTCGCTTCTCGGTCGCATTTTCAGCGGAAGACAAGAAGTGGACAAAGACCAAACTGGCAAATATTTCATTGATCGGGATGGATTTCTGTTTCGTTACATCCTTGACTTTTTACGAACCAAAAAACTGCATCTTCCAGATGATTTCTGCGAGATCGCGAGGCTAAGATTGGAGGCTGAATTCTTTGAAATTAGAGGCTTAGAACTGGAACTCGATTTGTACAGCAGGGCGCGAGAAAGAGCCGCCACGATAATCCACGAACGCTTTGGTTACATCACACTACACATTCGCAGTACTTACGCATTCGGAAGGTCCGGACAAGCTGACGTTAACTTTCGCAAACTCCAAAGAATTGTAGTTTGCGGAAGAGTTTCTTTGTGTCGTGAAGTCTTCGGTGAAACTCTCAACGAGACTCGAGACCCGAACCCTGAAGGAAACAGGTACACGAACAGATTTTATCTCAAACACAATTACGTGGAAAAAGCGTTTAAACGGCTACAAGATTGCGACTTTAAACTCGTTTCTAGTAGCGGAGGGAAGAGCGGTTACAGCGCTGATAACGTTAAAAGTGATGAGGACAAATGGGACCATTTTACCATCTATGTATTTTTGCGGCGGTAAAATTCAAAATGATAGATTAGAATGAAAGGTCAATATTTTGAACAAAGGGCTACAGAAAGGTAATCCATATAAGAAAAGATGGGGCATTGTACAGTTTCAGTCTGCTGATTCTAAAAATTAAATATGTAACGTTTGAATAACATGCAATAATGTAAATGAGTCGAAGTGAGCTGCTTCTATTTAAATTTTTTGCGCTAAGAACGCTAGTTCTTGTCGATGAAAGATTTTTTGTTTTGAAATAGTTCCATTAGTAAATAAAAGGGTACTTTAGATTGCAAATTTTGTTTGAAATTGCCGCATATAAGCTGTTAATCTCTATATGCCCGTGGCTTAACATCTTGCGAAAACAAACACACACGCCTTTTTAAATTCATTTTTCATTTTGTTACGAGCAGTCGTCGACTAGTTACAAACGAAATTTTATGCTGTCCTTACTTTAGCCTGTCCCATCGCTTAAGTAGAAGGTAAACAAATTGTCAATAAAACCGGGCATTACTTCTACCACTATGGAAATTCGGCATCACAAAAGCAAATAAACGCCATTAACGTGCAATTACGGAGGTTCGGCGGTCATCGTAAGAGACACAATAAGCCGCGAGGCGTTTTAATGTTTGAGGCTTCCAAGCGGGAATTGAAATGGCACCAACTTTCAGCTGCAAGGGAAAATGCTAGCAAGTTTGCTCTTTTCGCTTTGATTTTGAATTCCTCATCTAACACTACATAACATAATTATAACAATACAAAAGTTTGAGTTCGTGTGAGGAATGTCGGAAATCAATCTAATAATTTTTGGTGATTTTTTCAGTGTTTCATAAAGCAAGGAAATTGCTTAGTAGTGTGTTTTTTAATTGACTAAAAAAAGAGGAAGAAGTCTTAGCTCAGGAAATTACTTTACGAATGCAAAACGCAGATGGCGGACGGACAAGGGAAGAGCACAGGTCACTTGAGTGTCTGCCTACATGACACTTTTACTGTTTCGCTGGACAAACTGATCCGGATAAGAAGTCCGTAAGAGATGCTTAAAATCGTCTTCTGCGCGAGTCTGAAGGTGAGCTAAAACTTGACCGCAGGTTTTTGGCGGTGCCACAGTAAACCTCAGCGATTTGGCTGAAAAGTATTCGAATGATAGGTTCTTCCTAAACAATCTTCTCAAGCAGGTGACTTAGTCGGGGGTACTCGCTGGAATGGATGGCTGAACAAACAAAACAAACAAAACAAACAAACAAACAAAAAACGTTCAGCGAATTACGTTCTGTACACCCTTACAAAAAATCAGCGTTCTAAATTGGATTCACAGCATTCAGTGAATACTGCAGGTACATCGCTCAAATGACAAGCCAAGGGCAAAAAATTGAGGTTTCTGAAAACATAGTAAGAGCATTACTACCCGAAAATTACATTGTATTGATTTGTTTGGCATTGGGTTTTTTCTGTCAGTATATACGGAGCAGGGACACCCAAGCTTCACAGCATTCAAACGCAAAAATCTACTCCACATTCGGTTTGTCACAGGTTTGAAGTCTGAATCGATTTAAACGTTTACGAGCGAGCGTAAACTTCGCATAAAAACGATGCACAAAACGTCCCGAGAAACCTGGCCTGCGTAGCAAGCGTTTCCGTAGGCTTTTCTGCACGTTCGAATTCGAAGTATTTTTTGCTTTGCAGACAAGCCTGCAGAAACGCTCCCTACGCAGGCTACGAGAAACCTAATTTCTCGCCGAGAAAACTTCTATGATGACAGTTCATTTTGAACACATACTCAACTTGAAAACTTAAAGGAGTTCTGTCACGAAATTTAGCCAAATTCAGCCACTAAGACCTGGCCACCAAATTAAGCGAAACATAAAAAAAACTGCTTACAACATTGACGAAAGGGTTAAATAACGCAGCAAATACAAACGAAGGCACGGATGGGCCAAATTGAAGAAAATTAACACGGATTGCAATTGGGGTTTTTGAAAAACTGTTAGGCTGAACAGTTTTCAAAGTTTATCTCTGTTGTTTCTAAATTTAAATATAACGCTCGGGATACATATTTCTTTGTCACGAAGCTGTGATTTTGTCATTTACAAGTAATTTCTTCGCTAACGTTAAGTTCCATAGCGAGTTAGGGGGAGTAATTGAAAAAACTAAACAAATTGGACTGGACTGCCGTGACACAGCCCCTTTAAGTTTGCAAAAAAGGTGTTAAGTTCCAGTGCGGTTAAAGTAAACTGAACTTTCCACACTGGCGCGCGCGTCGTGCGTGGATTTCTCTGCGCGTAGAAAGCGTTTTTCGTTTTATGCATTTTGGCCGCGTGAATGATGGCACAAAACTATCGTTTTCTTGACATAGTAATTTCGGCCATGCCAAAAACAAGAAAGCTCTTGCATCGAGAACGAGCCATGGATTAATTCGTGTATGCCCACCTTGGATTGGCTAAGGTCACTGCTACTTCCTTTGCTGCTTCGTTTTTTACTTTCCCCAGCTCTCCTCGGTTCTTCTAATGTAAGATGGCGGCTTCGAAAACCAAAGATTATTTTAAATGACTAAAAAGACCAAATGAGAAATTCGGACGCAATACCCACTTGAATCTAAAACAAGATAGTCTCTAATAACAATAATACATACCCAGATTTTTCGTCCGTTATCTAAATGATAAGAAATTGGACGACCATTTTCAAACGTACGTCTGAACAGTTAGGTCATAATTTTTGAAACTTTTTATCAAGAAATCTGCACCAATTTTTATTTCACTGTTGTACAGTGTAAAACCTGTCAACTTTGTACATGCATGTTATGACCTTCTTCGTTATATAAATAACGGTCGTGTATGGAACGGATTCACAAATTGTTCAACCACCCAATTCACACAAACAGCATGTGCAAAGGTACGTTAAGACCGAGGGCAAAAAAGCTGTCCTCGACATAACATGTCTTGAGCTGTCTGCGGTTGATTTTCAACGAAGCGTGGATATATTGATTGCTTCCTTTTATTGAGGCGAATGATGATGATGATTACCTAAGAAATATCCTGAAAAATAAATATATTAAAAATAAATAAATAAACATTTCAAGAAATCACAGAAACGCACTGGGTGACGTGAAGTTACTGAAGGAAATGAAGACATAGATATTCACAAGACGAAATATTGCGGAGCCCCATAAAGGACACTTGTCAAGTTGTCGAAATGTCGACTTGTCGACTTATCAAGACGAGATGTCGAGAGGCGACGAGATATCGAGTTGTCAAGATGTCGAGTTGTTTGGGGAGAACGCTGACAAACATAATACAGGCTCAAATAGACGGAAACGTGTAAAGGCGAGTCATGAGAAAGAAGCTGAATCTTTTTGGAAATTTGTTCTTTACATGTTGTCTTCTCTTTGGTACAAATGCCGGTTCTTGAGAGATGTATACCTGCTCTAGGAGAACATGGAATTACGGATTGTGACTAGCTTACAGACATGTATTTTAACTTCGATTCCAACAACATGAAATAGTTGCCTTCCTTGATCAGGACTACCGACACTGGTATAAACTCATAAAAGCACAAAGTGCTCGCTTTCGTCCGGGTTTACAGTTTGAAAATTGTTCAATAGACGCACCTCGTCACAGAAACGTTTAGTTGGTCAGTCGGGTATAGCTATGTAATCAGAGAAACCCTTTTAAAAGTGATACTATTAAGTTAAGTTACCTTTGTGTCTCCTTACTTTTTTCTTGTCTTATTTTGTCATGGTAGGAGGTGGACTCACACCTGAAGGTTGGGGGGGGGGGGGGCTTATAAACAGAAAGACACAATTTTAGATTTATCAAACGAGTTGATAAGGTAAATTGGCCACCGCAAAAAAGCTGACATTTCGAGCGTTAGCCCTTCTTCAGAGCACATCATCAGTTGACGCACGCCAATCCGGATTCCATGACCGAGGGTAAGGAAGGCAACTGTTTCACGTTGTCACGATTCGTAATTCCATGTTCTCCTAGAGCAGGTATACATCTCTCAAGAACTGGCATTTGTACCAAAGAAAAAAACAACATGTAAAAGGCAAAATTCCAAAAAGATTCAGCTCCTTTCTCATGACTCGTCTTTACACGTGTCCGTCTATTTGAGCTTGTGTTACATTTGTCAGCGTTCTCCCCAAACAACTCGACAACTCGACATCTCGACAACTCGAACTCTCGTCAACTTGACATCTCGACGTCTCGACATTTTGACAACTGGACATTTCGTCTTGATAAGTCGACAAGTCGACATTTCGACAACTTGACAAGTCGACAAGTTGTATGTCCTTTTACAGGCTCCATGAAATATAGATATTCCACTCACAAGACAAAATATCCACTGGGAAGAGACTACTTTGAATCAGCAACAGCATCATGCTAATTTACGAATCTCTTTAGTGTTCTGACGTCATCAAGTATTCTTTTGTTATTTAGTTATAACAATAGCAAATCCAATCACAGTTTCAAACAGTTAATTAAATGCAACTTCGCACTGCGAGCATTACTCTGACGATTGATACTATCGAAACATGTCAAAATGATAGAAACTGGATAAACTAAACAATCGCAATGCACTCTAAATAATTTTAAAACTTCTTTTAGAAACATTTTATATGACGAATTCTACAAAGATTGTTAGCCCCATTTTTTTTTTATGCATTTCACTTTTAACCCTTTTTTAGCATTTCACTTTTATCATTGTACTTAATACCTGAAAAGCCCTTTTGGGAGGTATTAGTAAGTTTATTATTATTATTATTATTATTATTATTATTATTATTATTATTATTATTATTATTATTATTATTATTAAGGAAGTTGAACTTATACAGATTTCATACGCCAGGATATAAAATTATTTTTTTCATGCGCAACCTGCAAAATAGGTACTAAACATTTCCCTAGTAATAGTTACTGCTGCATGTAATTTTTCTTTCTTCCTTTTTTTTTTGAACAATCGCAAACAAACAGAAATCGCGAAAATTTGTTTCCTTAACAAACAGGTAGTTTTGAAGTTACGACACTCTTCAGGTTCAAACAGCACTAAAGTTCAGTAGGAAGAAAAATATGTTTATACGAAGAAATAATACGTAGAAATGAATTTCTACGTGAAACCCGCTGGTTGCCCAAATCTTCTTTCAAAAGTTAAATCTAAAGTCAACGCCGGTTATAGACGAAGAGATACATATAAAACAAGTTAAAAGATAAACAGGTGATACCTTGCTAAATAAACACGGTGGTTTCATTACGTCAATCTCCCGCCAGAAATCTCTCCCATTCTCCAAGTCGCTCTTCTTTTTGTTCTTCTGTTTCTTCGACTTTGTAGTTTGTCACGCCGTCCCATCGTTCAGCTGATATTCTGCGGCCTCCAAACCATCGACCATTCATGACCTAAACAAAATACATAACACAGCACAACATGGTGAATTTTCTTTATGTCGTAAATATCATTTAAATGTTGCTTCGCAAGAAAGTCCGGGTTCTTCGTGCACCGCACTTATGTGAGTATTAGAGCTTACATTTTGTTTTATCGGTTTTGCTTGCTAGTCGTTGCATTTTGGTGTGGTTTCTCCTCCTCCTCCTCCTCCTCCTTTTGTTCTTTGTTTCTCTTGTTTTAAGTCATTTGTGCCTTGGTGTATGACATTTCATAATGAATTTTTATTGTTTTCGCAGGGAATGCAGGAACTGTACTCGAATTGATTGGTTTGGCGGGGGTAATCATGGAAATATGGGAAACCGTCTTGAGAAAAACGGAACACTTTAGTCAACGGAAAACATACTTACAGGTAAACAGGCATCGGCTGCTTCAAATGTTGCGAACGCCAGGGAACAAACTCCTTCTTTGTTACGCTAAATAAAGAAAATGCAGTACAAAAATTAGCAAAGTCAATACTCTGTCTTACACGGACTCGAATATGCTCTCTCAGAGCGGTTTACATTGAATGACAGACCTTTCTACAGGGCAAGGTCTGTAGTAAGTCTGATATGCCGTACGATTTCAAGAAAGACTACCTACAGCTCTACAGATTGTTGATAATTTTACTTTTGATAAACTAAGAATGAGAAGACTTGATATGTACTCACATCAAATACGATGACTTTTTTCACTTCACCAAACTTTTCACATTCTTTTTTAATGTCATCACGAAAGTCTGTAATCAAAACAGGATTTTTCTGCAACAAACAATTAAGAAATATCATTAGCAATTTAAAGTGAGCCATCACAGTTGACTGTCTAGCATCAAAGATTACTTCTTTGCAGAAAGCAAGCTCCTAACGCACAGAATGTACCGTGTTGACGTACATGACTGTGCATGTACATATAACTTACCAGAAGCGAAAACGCTGCTTAATTACGCTAACCAGTAATGAAACGCACAAGAAGCATTCTTGTTTATCTGAAAAAATTACTTAGTACGCTATCTTGATTTTATTTGCCTGCACTATCAAGAAAACAAGAAAAGCCCCAGGGGCATTTGACCCGGTCGTCATCCCCCACCCGGTCAGGGTTAAGAAAGCAACCGTGTCATGACAAGAATATTACAGTTAAGCGGTGATAGGAAGACGTCATGATTTTGTTTTGGTACCTTTTCGTTACTTTGAATACCTGACGTCCAAATACATGACGTCATGACGGGAACCGGAAGTTTCCGACGACTATTTGTTTGGCCGAGCAAATACCGAAAGTCTGAGGTAAGTAAACGACAATAAACGGACAAAAAAATGGGTTGCCCGGCTATTGGCGACTGCCGGGCAATAAATGCTCTTGATTGAAATGAAAACACTTGGCAGGAAATTACACCGTGGAATTTCTGTTGTCCAATTAAGGCAGTTTTAATTTTACTAAGCTCCTACTGTATGAATGTTGCTGGGCACTGACTACCGTACTTCCTCGAAAGAGCGCTGCCCTCGAATAAGCGCCGCCCCCGAATGAGCGCCGCATTTAGGAGCAAAAACGTTAATGAGCGTATTGATTTTTGATATGGCTAATGCTGAAATGCTAATACGGCTGATATTGTTATTGCTGTTATTGTTATTTATTTGGATGTGGAAAGGGATATGGACCTTTAAAAAGCTAACTTTTTATTTCGTCCTTACTATGCTATTGTTTTGAACAAAACAGAAATAAAGAATGATTGTAGGCGGTTTTAAATAAGCGCCGCCCCCGAATAAGCGCCGCCCTCAAATAAGCTCCGCACCAACAAGTGGAAAACTTTAATGAGTGCTGCGGCGCTCTTTCGCGTAAATACGGTACTGTAGGTGTCGTAGGTTTTCTTCCCCTCTCACATACCAATGCAAATTGCACATAGAGCGGTTTTCAATTCAGTTTCGAAAGTAGTTTGCGTTTGATATGGTTTTGCTTCAGTTCGCTCTGTGATTGGTTTAGAAAAGTTGCACCATTTTCTCAACCAATCAGAAGTAACCAAAACCAATCATGTCTTTGGTGAATGTGTTTTCCCGCGCTTGGCGCTTGTTACATGTATTTGCTTCGACTTTTGATTGGTTGACTTGGTAATTTGTGTTTGTTGTGATTGGCTGAGGTAATTATTACTTTGGTTTTGGTTTTACGACACAAAAGCGCTCTAAGAGCCTGGGGATCTATTCAAAGCGGTAAACGTTTTAGACAGCACTAACCTCAAAATCATCGACGTTGAACATATTTTTAAATACAATTATCCTCTCGTTTTTGTGTCGTGAATCTCTGTCTACCCAGTCTAGTAGCCTGAAAATGTATGTAAACAATAGAATCCTCTTAGCACAAAAATGTACATTAAGATATTCCATCTGTCCTGAGAAACAAATAGTTTTACCAGACAAATGAGGCTCTTCTTAATTGAGCCAAACAATAAATCTCTCATAGCTCTCAGTTTGGTGTTGTTATGACAACAGTACATACTTTTCTTGTCCTTTCCCTGCTTTCTTCTTTTTATTCTTTTTCTTTTTCTTTAGAGCTGGATTATACTCTCCTTTCAGGTGGAATTCAGCCTGAGGAAAAAAGTGATAAAAAATTATATATTCAGCAAGAAACTTTTGCTACATGTATTAGCACAGCCTTTCTGGTAACAATTTTCTGGGTAAAGTCTAGAAAAGGAAGGGGGAAGGACCCAGCAATAATTACTGTTCAAATGCAAGGTGTCAGCTAAAAAAGATTCCTAACAAGCTTAAAACTCAAATCGTGTTCCACAGAAAATGACAGTGGTCTGTTCATAGACCTTCTATTTACTCATAACATCGTCAAAGAGCATGGGAAGGAGGGGGTCAGGCAAAAAGAACATTTTTCTTCACTTAAGCACAATCTGTCACTATATCTTAAAAAAATGGTGGGGAAATGGCATCCTGGACTATGACTGTGGAAATTTATGGCTCATGGCTATTTTCTAGATGATATTTCACAAGGAAAATAACCCAAATATACACATTTCACAGTTTTACTAGCTGCTTGCTAGAGTGCACTGTCTGAGACAGAAAAAGTTTACCTGTTCGACATGTATTGTATTGCCTTTATAGTCTGACTCATCTAAGAGTTTGATTGCAAGATCAACACTTTCACGCTGGTAGAAATAAAAAACAAGCCATTATCAGCCCAAATTGAATTATATATTACATGTAACTGCAAGTAACTAAATCTAAATTGTTACAGGACAAGCAAACACAGATGCTACAGCAGGAAAATGCATTAACGTCTGAAATACCTTAAAAATGTACATTTAGATAATCAATCTGTCCCACGAAACAAATAGTTTTACCAGAAAAATGAGGCTGTTAACAATTGAACTGCTACAGTAGGAAAATGCATTAACGTGTGAAATACCTTAAAAATATACATTTAGATATTACAGTAGGACAATGCATTAACATGTGAAATACCTTAAGATAGCAGCATCTTCCATCACCCTTTAGCTGCCCACTGGGATCTCGATAAAGCTTTATTTTGGGCTTATCTAAAAACAAGAATATTTATCGTTGAAGTCTCATGTTGAAGCTGTTTCTTTAGTAACTTGCTGGGGTATTGTATAGTGTTTCTCGTTTTTTCCAAAGTAGAAACAAAATTTGTACACTCTGACACTTCTACTTACTTGTATCAGGGTCTTGCATTATAATCCCATACTTGCTCATCATCTCAATAAACTCTTCCTCCTTCATGTCCAATGGCAGTCCTGTAATCACACAGAGTAAGTTAATGTCTGTTTTAGAGCAGTTTTCAATTCAGTGTCGGAAGTAGTTCACGTTTGCTCTCACTGTCTCAATACAATCACATTTGTATTGCCCATCAGGATTGTTAAATGAGGTTCCACAGTGACTGGCATTTGATGGGGACTGCTATTACTAAAATGTAATCCATTCATGCTAGTAACCAAGTGTTTCATTGAGGTTATGGCACATAGAAAAAGAGAATACACAAGACTTTGGTGGGCGAAGTTGGGCAGGGAAAAGCCAGCAAGGCTCAGATAGAACCCACCGACCAAATAAATGCACCGGATGAGGGGCCTCGGCACATGGCGCCATACCGAGGGGGGGGGGGGGCCTCATGCTTGTACTGCAAGACGAGCATACTTCACACATCCACATCCGTGTGGCTGGAGTTATGTCCTTGGCCAAGTTAACCAAGTCCAGCAGAATACCCATGCGCCCTCCCTGACGGGTCTTCAGCACAATGCTGAAGGGGTACCGCGAGCAGCAATTCTGCCGTCCTTAGTTTATTATTAATCAGCTCCAAGTAAAGTCCCAAAACAAGTGATATTACAGCCACTGAATAAAGAAAGCTAAAAAGGACATACAAATACAAGGAGTCTGCGATAACTGGGAGGGTGGGAGGGGTAAACTTTTCTTCTGGAGACTTGCAGCAATAAAAGAAAGTGCCAACTGAAAAGGTGTAAGAGCATAATATATGGTATTTGGCACAGTGCCAAATAAGGAAATAACTTATAAGGCAAAATGCCGCAGTGAACTGCAGGGTCACAAGTTATTGCTTGCCAACATTTTAGTTAACTTTTATTTTATGCTAAAATGTCAATATTAAGTTAACTTACCAGAGACATAAACATTAGGATTTTTTCTGTCTTCAACTTCAAACCAGCCTGAATGGAGTACATTAATCAAACACAATATGTAAACACAAATTGTACATAGATTGTAACTTGTACAATATTAAAAACAAAACTTCTGATTTTATTGAAAAGTCAGACATGGCATACCTTCATCTGGTTTCCGTTTTTTCTTCTTCAGATCTGTGGCTAGTTCTCCTTCCTGTTTTTGGGTCTAGCATAGAGGTGCCAAAACATTTAGACACATGATCAGAAAATTGTGTTTAAAAAATCTGGTTGTACTGCTATTTTGGAGACACCCTGATCAAATAGAAAGCAGAATTGAACTTATTAAGAATCCACCAACTGGGTGGCCTGCGTGCAGATGTCTCCTATTTCCTTTGCTCCTTTGCAATGGAAAAGAGACATCTGCACGCAGGCTACCAACTGGGAGACTGTTGGGTTAGCTATTTTTTTTATATGTGTATATACCCTTAGAGTGGCTGAAAAGATGGACTTGAGCTTTTGACTCTGCTAGAGTCTTGTTCACAGTAACTTGGTCAGATCATGTGACCTGTGACCTGGCCAGCCTCGTTCAGATCACTGAAAGGTTGTATCTCCCCCCGTCTCTATTTAGGGTTGGCTTGTGGGCTCTGATGAAAGAGCCCACAAGAGGTTGGTCAGGTCACACGTGTGACCAAGTTAATGTAAACAAGACTCTCCCTGACCAAACTCTTGTGGGCTCTTACCTCGGAGTCCACAAGCTGACCACAAATAGAGATGGGGGGAGATACAACCTTCCAGCCATCTGGACAAGGCTGGTCGGGTCACATGTCACGTGACCTGACCAAGTTACTGTGAACAAGACTCTAGCAGAGCCGAAAGCTTAGAATTTTACTTTCAATACGGTGTAGCATCAAAAATTTATTAAGTCAACTGAAATTGTACATCCCTGCACAATTAAGTACTCCACTATTTGATCAGACCTTTTATGTATTCATTTAATGACACTATCACCAATTCACACCTGGCTATTTGTGGTGTCTGTTGTTTCTGCAGTAGTTACTGGAATGTCATTATTTGCTGAATCAGCTTGTTCACCTTCTTCTGTAAAACCATAGTTCATTTGGTAGGCTGCAATGAAGTCTTCATCGACCTGCAGAGATGTGAGATAAAGTCTTCATTAAGCTAAAAAGCTTCCTCCATTCTCCAACCAGGGACATGCATGTGAATGTGTCTCTGCAAAGTCTGGGAATTTCAGCATATAAAAATATAGTCTCAGAATGGGTATGTCTAAAGAGAGGAACCAAATGAAATGGAATGAGCCAGAATGATACCACAATGAATTTAAATCACCTAGAATATACTGGAACTACAAAGGAATGAAAAGAAATGGGATGAAACTGTGCAGAATGGTTCATTCCAGTCTCATGCCTATTCATTCCAGTCTCATAATTTTCCATTTTATTCCGGTTCATACCAGATTAGTAAAGATTAGTAAAGACTGGAATGAATTGTTCATTCCAGTCTTTACTAGTCTTTACTAACCTTTGGTAAAAATGCTATCGCTCATAGGGGCCCAATACTGTGGAATGCTATTATTGCCCAGGACAAGGACTTCGCGGATACGAACTATAAGGATCTCGCAAAGAAAATCAGCTCGATCGAAATTTTCAGGGAGTTAACCTTTAAGGAGACTTCAGTGACAACGGCCACTTTTATATGTACGGATTTTAATTATATAATTTTATAGGGATTTTTTAAAATAGGATCAAGGGTGCGAGGATTTTAATGTGTATATATATATATATTTTAGAAAGTTTAATTTTGGTTTTTATTATTTTGCACAACCCCACAAGCTGCAGAGCTTTAATTTTAATCATGCTGAAATAAAGGCTGTCTGTCTGTCTGTCTAAAGCCCATCTCAGAATCTCTGGCTTGCCAAAATTAGGGGATTATGCATAATCTGTATCTTGAATTGTGTGGTTTCACAAAATATCCATACCCACCCCATGGATGGTCCTTGAAAATTCTGAGGGGGTGGGGGTCCCAAACACCAAACTTTTTTATAGGAAAGTATTCAGCTAAACTGTAATTTCCAGAGGGGTGAGGGGTTCAAATGAAAAAATCATCCGTGGGGGAGGTATGGATTTTTTCTGGAACAACACCTTCTGAAAGACTTGGATGGCAGTTGGAGTTCCTGTCAAGGGCACAATTTCTTGGCATCTCAAATTTAAGTCATTCTACATCCTAATTAATTTGTCTTTAAAGTTGCCTTGACTCAGACTGTCGGAGATGCATGTTTGTTCAGACACAAAAGTCTTGAACTTTATTTACTCTAACTCTGCATGCACTTCACTTCACCAGTCACTTCAAAGCTACATGTATAATAAAATTGTTCTATAGTTTGGTGTGGATGTGAGGATATGCAGAAAAGGACGTTTTGGTGAATCGACTTAGGGAAAAGGTGTTTTCTTGACTGCATATCCACGTATCTGCACGTCCACTTTAAAATGTACTTGTTAAAGTGAATCAAAGAAACACCCTAGTTACATGCCTCATTCTACAAGCAGAGCCCTAGAGATGTCTCTTTTCTTATGCGTGGATAACTGCACATCCACATATCCAGCAATTCTTGGGGATGATATCGCTTCAAAGTAACTTGGTATTCAGCAGTCATTTATGCATGCACCTTTTACCTACATTTTATTTGGTCGATAATTTCCTTACGGATATCACACCAACTAAAAGAATGAATTTTCCATCCAGCCAAGGATTTAGGATTTCTCACGCCAAACCTTCATTATTATGAATGGTTGATTAGTTTATAATTAATTTTGATATAAATGTCTGCTAGAGTTTGTAACTAGTTTGCCTTGTAATTTGCCAAGATAAGGCAATATTTTAAAGTTTATATTCCGTGAAAACATAGCATGATAACCTAACTATCTTAGAAGAGGAACAGCATTATTATTGTATAAGCTTACCTTGGGAAACCATCCTCTCTTCTCGGCGTCCCATTCATACACAGTTCCGTCTGACGGATCCACGTACGTTTGAGTGTCATCTTCGTTCCGAGATTCAGCACTCTTAGCCTGTTCTTTGAGCTCTTCTAGAAAATCCTTTGGATCTGAACTACTCATTCTGAAAATTTGGATAAAAATAATTGAAGTTAAACAGTACAATTTTGCTCTGCAGAACGACTTCCAAACGTTGTTTGTGAAACGCGGCAAAATTCTCCTTCATATAAGGGTCTTAAAGTATCTGCTTTCAAAAGGCTTGGCAGCAAAGCCATCAACATGGCAGACAATAGTCGGTTTACACTGCTGTACTTTGGATACCTCGATTTTCTACTCAAATCAATACAGCTTTGTACAGCAATGTACTTGTAGGTGAATTACAGAGTCTCGAAAAGGTAAAGAAACAGCTAAGCTTGTCTTAAGTTTCATTCATTGCTGCACAGTTTTTTAAAACCGTCACAATCACACTGGTCGCAGTCAGATTGAAGAATATAAGTATATAAGAGCTAACCATGAATTCTAGCGTAACAGGGGCTAATCTTGACCTGCTGTGCCGGATTTCGGCCTAATCTAAGCCTAATCTTGTCTCCAGCTGGTTTAACCTTTGGCCTGTTCGTGTAGTTTACAGTCTGCATTTTTACACTAAAGTCACTTGAAGCTTAACGGCAGACTACAATGTAGATTATACTCTACATCTAAGTAGCGTAGCATTTGAAAGATGGCAGCACTTTTCTTGCAATATTTTGATAGTGATGGCTGTTACATTTCGTACCCGTGGACGCCATGGATATGCAGTCAAGTTTTCATCATACTTTGGACACAGGCTCCTTTGTGCTACTTCTCAGCATTATGGGATAGCAGGCAAGTCTGTGGTCAGTTGCATCATTCAATGAATAAGCTGCAGTTACCTCTAAAATTGTTGAGACACTCTTGTCCAAGACCCGCTCTTGCATAGTCGATAATATTTATATATTGCCTCAACCCATATGACAGCTGTCAGTTCCCCCAAGTATCTTCCCTTCCCAATTCAATGTTGTTGCCCAATGTTCTGGACATGGTCCAGGTAGCATTTGTCAACATTGAAAGAGGGAAGAAATGGGAGCAGGGAGGGGGGAGAGAGTGACTGGGTGCACAGAGCCAAATTTTGCACCTGCTCATAACAGTGTCGCAAGTATTTTTGCAGGTTATAGTATCTGCATACATGTATCTGCATATACAGGGTTTGAAATAATTTTCCAGCTGGCGCCGGTCAAGTTGTCCGGTCAAGCCTATTTTTGCTCGGACACAACCCATTTTAGACCGGACATTAATATCCATTACGTCATATCTCTATAAAATCCCCCCCCCACCCGCATGATGTTTACATATCAAACAAGTACATTTCCCACGCCTTTATTGTACATGTAGCCTCAAACTCAATGCAGGAAGAGTGGAACGAGCGGTAGAGCCGCAACGTTCGGCAGAATCAATATTACATTTGTGCATAAAACTATCGCTTCAGTTCTATGTATACGGTTAAATTCTAATACCTACTAAAGTTATGAAGTTGTTTAAATTGAAGCTTGCGATCTAGTTGATTCTCCTAATAATACAAGCTAAATGATGTGAATATACAACAAGAAACACGGTTTTGGTTCAGACGGCGAGTGGCGCTCGTTGAATGGCTGGTGTAGGGTGAGGTCGTAGTCTGCGGTCAATCGTTCGAGATGAATTATGTATATAAGATAAAGTTTATTTGTTGGAATATGTGAACTTTCTGTTAAAATGGTCCGTTTCCCTTGAAAATAGAATGTTTAGTTAATCTCGGAATTTGTACCTTACGTGATTCAGACAGAAATGTCGACAAGTGGACAAATAAATGTAAAGTTGCTTTCTTGTTATTGTTAATTTTAGACTTTTCCGGGACTTTTTGAATTTTTATTTAAGACAAAGGGTGCCCAGACCTTTGTACTGACACTGAGAGGCATTGTTATGCTTCTCATGTCACGTTCACAAAATCCAAGCGGGCTATATATAAGAAATTTTGTGGTGACGGCTTGATGAATGACAAAGCGAAAATTTGCAACGGCCGGAAATTTTGCAACCACTGTTATGAATCATTTATTGAAAAGGTCTTGGTCTGTTGGTATCCGGCTCATTCTGTTTTTTCCACTTTTCATTCACGAACGCCAGTAATGTTGAACCTTTCAAAATTTAAAACATGAAGGTTTGCATTTAATTTTTCTTTACAAACGTAAACGATCGGACAAATTGTCCGGCCATCCAAGGATTTGACCGGACAAAACCTATTTTTGACCGGACATTGACCGTTGACCGGCCGTTATTTCAAGCCCTGATATATGGCAATTTATCAGTAACCATGAGTAATGCATGTTAGTGAATTATTTATGAGTCATCGTCATCATCATCTTTCGACATCATCATCACTGACATGGTCATCGTCCTGACCACAACAATATTTTTATTTTCATTGTCATCATCATGAACATCATCTCCAACACCATGCATAATCATCACTACGTCACCTACGTTATCATAATCATTATTGTCGTCGTCATCAGTGAATAATGTGCCGATGGCGGTATTTTTTTTGTACATATTTTTCCACCTCACTTAGGCTGCAGTTAAGCTGGGACTTGGATTTTTAAACAGGGAAAATGGTTATTTCAAACTATGCCACCCATAGCTTTGGTGCTGATCAAACCATAATGAAGAATTTAATTTGTATTTCCAGGACAAGGCACATTATTTGTTTTGGATTTCACTCCAAGTGGTATTCAGGTGGTGGGCAGGTAAGCTAGTGGTAGAAAGCCCATACCTTTCCCGACAGGTTTAAGGGACTGTGTCCCACTATTTTAGTATCTTTTTAAAAAGCTAAAAAGTGTCTGCATCAGTTGAATTCCAAAAATAATGGTCTAGCTTTGTTATTAAGCACTATCTTACGGCACTGAAACTGTTTCCTGTCATCTGTTGCTACTGATAGCAAGGATGGAAATGGATTGAAACTTGAAAGAATTGGGCCAATTTTCTCAAGTTTTGATGCTACATTGTATGTTATCAAAACTAAAAAAAAAAAAATTATTTTGGTTAGCTGTCCGTGATAAAATTCATTTGATATCTTCCTGGCTCATAGTTTTACAGGAGCACTTTGTGTAGGAGAAAAGGCACTAGAAATTGAGTTTAGCACAAAATTGACCTAAAATAGCAAAATCCTCGTGACATAGCGCCTTTAACTTGCTAAATATAAATTGATATAGCTTTAATTTCCTCCTACAGCTTTAAGGACTGAAATTTTTCCCAGAATTTGAGCTTCTAAACTCATGGTACTGCTTATTAGCAGGTGCAGCTTATGTTCTGGTGTTTATTCACATTATTGGTATTAAAGTTCTTTTTAAACTTGTTTGACCTAGGTGGGAGTGGGGTGAGGGTCTTTTTGACTGTTCGTGGAGTGAACACAATCAAGATTTTTGTGTGACAGCCAGTGGAGATGGCTCACTTCAGATGTGGGATCTCAAAAACCCAAAGGTATCAAAGGTTACAGTTGACAGTGTAACACCGTGAATAATGATTTTGTTTCATATGCCTGTCAGTGCTGTAGCATTACCTTGTTAACTAACCCTGAATCTTTTTAATCCTTGCAGGGTCCCATAAAGGTTTTAAAAGAGCACTCAGCAGAGGTATACTACATTAATTTTTTTTGTTCAATTCGTCTCAGAAATAGAAAATTGGTTTATCACATCTCACTACATTATTATTGGAGTTATTTTTCAATTATTATTTTTTTAACTTAATGTAACAATGTGTGGTTCAAGAAATTATCCATACTACCCCCACGGAAGGTCATTGGAAATTCCTAGAGGGAGGGGGGATTTAAAAGCCAAACTATTAGAAGGACAGTATAAAGCTAAACTGGAATTTCTTGGGGGGTGTGGGGGTGCAAAACAAAAAGCCTTCGGTAGGGGGAGTATGGATATTTTCTGGAACTACACAATCGCACTATGCAGCACTCTAGAGTTGCTAAAAGGGAGCATTGTTAACAGGTGAAAGTAATAAATAATTATTTAACAATAAACTGAACACAAACATGTTAAAAGACCAGACTAGTGGGTAACTGCCCAGCGCGCCATTTACAAGCATGGCCAAGGATTTGAACACAGGACTGTCACCATGGTGAAACAAATTCAAGTGGCAGGCGAGGACAATATTATTGAAACCTGGGACTTTTAAGTTACAATTCAGCACCTTTTAAGGATGGTGCCTCAAAGGTTGTGAATTTGGGGGAAAATAGATCTTAGCAAGGGTTGTTGGAATCCAAAAAGAAAAATGTGGGTAACCACGCATTTTTTAGAGATAATTAAGCAACCATAATTCTAAAAAAGCTTTAAAATACAAAGAATGTATGGCAATTTCTTTCCAAATTTAAGCTCAATTTTCTCTGAAAAATGTGCAGTTACCCCCAGTTTTGTTTTTGGATTCTGATAGCCCTTGCTAAGATCTGCTTTTTCCACATAGTCAAAAACCATGCAAAAATATTGTTGTATTAGGGGGCAAATTCCTTATAATAAGAAACCCAAATACCATATCCCGAAATGCGCAGAACGTATGTGCAGTAACAAAAGGAGGCACCGTCCTTAATATCCACTTAGCCCTGCCTCCTCTCGGAATTGTTGTTGTACAGTGAAGGTTTTGAAATCATGATAACCAGTTGACATTTTACTAACTCTGTAGCTTAAGATGGGAAACGATTATCATAACCTGAAGGACCAGGTAGATTTTGGCTTTTCATAGTTGATACTTGTCCTTTGCATTACAGGTTTATGGAGTTGACTGGAGCTGCAGTCGACAAACGGATCAATTTCTGAGTGCATCGTGGGATCATAGCATAAAATTGGTAAAATACTGTTTGTTGTTTGATTTTTTAAAGCATCACCTAAGCAGTGATCTTAACCTGATTGGTAACAATTATTTAATTATATTCAAATATTGCATGGATTTGTGAAAGTTTGAATTTAATGATTACTTATTATTGAATTTTTTAACTGTTGCGGCAGTGGGATCCAAGACAGCCGCAATCATTGGCGACATTCACTGATCATCAGCATGTAGTCTATAGTGCTGTATGGTCTCCTCACATCCCAAGAACATTTGCATCAGTTTCAGGTACATACAACTGTTCAGTGTGCACTGAGTGTATTTTAATCACCCAAGTTTTTTGTATTGCTCAGTCGATTGGTGGAGAGGATTAAGTTTAGGGTTGTCCACATTATGCTGGCATAATTTTGAGCATAATAGAGAGGCAAACAAATCGAGCATTATGCTGGAATAATAGTGCAACGTTTCTCTGACTGACTCTTTGAGCTTTATGAAAACTTTGCCCAAACCATGGGATTCCCATACAAGACACCAGCCCAGGTACCACATTTTAAGACCAGGCCTGGTTACAACTTAGCAAAAACATGGCTTCCTGCAGCAGTTCCCTCCTTGAACTGTTTCCATTTACACTTGTAATCAACATAAACCTGTCTTTTGTGGTCTTTTATACATTTTTGTGCTAATTGTAATGGAGCATAATAGTGATGCTATTTGAGCACAATAGTGACATTTGTTGAGCATAAAGAATTAGCATAATAGTGTGAGACATTGAGCGTAATGTGGACAACCCTAATTAAGATATTCAAATAAAGAGAGAATTTTAAAAAAAGGGGGTTAAATTCAGTTGTTTTTTAAGATCTGATCAACATGCAATGCATCAAAGCAGATAGCTGAACATAGATTTCCCCTCAAATCATGGAAAATATCCAGTCTATATTGAGTCTATGACTGTATGCTGAGAGTTATCCTAAGTCCTCTTGCGGTTGAGAAATGAATTAGAATATTTATTTTTAAAATTATTAGTAAATAAATAAAATACATTACCTGGAAGGTGTGCAAGATTTACCACTTGTGCATGTACTTGAGATGTTCTCATTAAGTCTTGTTTATCTTCTAGGAGACAACACCCTAAGGATATGGGACATCTCAGCCCCTCCTCAGGCACAACAGACCATTAGGGCTCATGATGGAGAGGTCCTCACATGTGACTGGGCAAAATATGATGCTGTGAGTATCAGAAGACAGCGAGATCATGACCAGAGATGTTGGTTTAAATCTTACATCATACCATGTTTCTTTAGTTGATGGTAAAGGTGAAGTTGCACTTGTGCCACTGGCATCCACATGGCTTGAAGTTTAGTCCAGTTTATGTAACAGAAATTATTAGCAACTAGCAGTACTACACATCCCTTTATCTGTAGGCTTTGTGGAGTGCTAGCTTATGGCACAGTCAGGGTTTAGTTAGGGTTTTCTGGACTGAACCCATTTATACGACAAGGTGTAGAGAGAGGGTCAACCTCGTTCCCAGGGTCTCTCTTCAGGGGACGGGAAGTAGAGAGACCCTGGGAACAAGGTTGGAGAGACAGTGTGGAACAGAGTTTCTTATCTGAGGAAAGAATGTGGCAGGAAAAACCACTCACTCAAACCACTGCCCCCAGTCGTGGTACTCCCAAAAAAGCCCAATTTGTGTGGGATGTGCTACCCAGTAGCAGGCAAGAACATCATGCTAGCCCACATAGAGCGGTTTTCAATTGAGTGTCGAAAGTAATTCGCGTTTTGCTTTGGTTTTGCTTTACTTCGCTCTGTGATTGGTTAAAAAATCTCGCGCCACTTTCTCGACCAATCAGGAGTAAAACTCAAACCAATCAGTCCCGACTTGCTTGCGCTCGCACGTTTTTTCCCGCGCTTGATGCCAGTAACATGTACTTGCTTCGAGTTCTGATTGGTTCATTGGGTAATTTGTGTTTGTTGTGATTGGCTTGGGTAATTACTTTGGTTTTGGTTTTACGACACTCATTTGAAAAGCGCTCTATAAGGCACTAATAACATATTTACAATCCTATATGAATATATACACCAACTGATTAATGCACCTACCTCCACTGGCACACACTTTCCTTCACTTGTACTCACTTTCCTTCATTTGTACTCACTTTCCTTCATTTGTACTCACTTCCCTTCACTTGTACTGACTTACCTTCACATTAGTGCCTTATATGTGGGCTAGCATGACATTCTGGTCCAATAGCATACAAATGGTTTGAGTAAATTACGATCGTGTGGGTGAGTGTAGTCCTGAGAAGGACTGTTTGAGGTGACATTGACTGACATTTTGACAACCTGAGAGGAATTCGTCATCAAAACCAATAGCATCTTTTTTTTCAATGTAAATTGATTTCATATCAAATAGGGTATGGGTATTGGACTTGACACTATCATAGACTGGCCCACAGGCAGAGTCCATGGATGCCCTGTTTATGGCCCAGGAAATACTTTCCCTAATTCCCTTGACACTTTCTGCAGTCCAACCTTGTGAGATGAGTTTAGTGTATTTTATTTTTGTACAGGGCTGTTGGTGTGCTAGTAGTTGTTTAGGGTAAGGGAAGTGCAAAATGTCATAAACAGCATCAGGGTTTGTCAGTCTGAGTGGCACACCCCTACCAAAACTTGGTTTGGATACTTCACCCTCCCCTCCCCCCCTCCCAGGAGCACAGACCCTTCACCCTCCCCTCTCCCCCTCCCAGGAGCACAGACCCTTCACCCTCCCCTCTCCCCCTCCCAGGAACACAGACCCTTGACCCTTTGCTCTCCCCCTTCCCAGGGGCACAGACCCTTGGCCCTTTGCTCTCCCCCTTCCCAGGGGCACAGTCCCTTGGCCCTTTGCTCTCCCCCTTCCCAGGGGCACAGACCCTTGACCCTTTGCTCTCCCCCTCCCAGGGGCACAGACCCTTGGCCCTTTGCTCTCCCCCTTCCCAGGGGCACTGACCCTTTGCTCTCCCCCTTCCCAGGGGCAATGACCTTATTATTGAAAGTCTGTGCCATGTTCTTACACTTGTATGATGGCTATTTCCTTTAAGCTTGCCATACGGTATTTTGAGTTTATTACTTTAATTGACATATCTATAACAAAATGCTCGATTGTAATTGGTTCTCCTCACCCATATTTGATACGCAGTTGGAGGGTGATCATTTGGGTGTCCAATTACAGCCGTCCAATTTGAACTTTTTGGAATTGGATAGCCTTAATTGGACAACTACGCTGCCTGCGCGTCAATCGGATGCACTGAAATGGGTTCTTTTTATAGCTGTTTCTCCACTGCTTGCAAAACTGATAATTAAGAATATATCCCCGAAGGGCACGTACGTTTTCTAATCTCGCATTTTGTTATAGATACAATTAATTGGTAACTGGACTTTGTGTCATACAATTCAGGGGTAATCGTGTTCGTAATTTCAAATTGTCCTCACGTTACGTGTTTGGCCAACTTAAAATTACTCGCCTGATTACTCCCTGAATTGTACTCCACTCAGTCCAACTACCATCACAATGATTACCATCCTTTGTTAATTGCAGAATCTACTAGTTACAGGATCAGTGGATACACGTATCAGGTACTACATGTTTAACCTATAGATTTTTCTTGCTCTAAATCCACATATTTTGGATACAGTTGAAGGCACATTTATTGGGAGAGTGTCCAAATAGTGCCATCTTCCTATCTTTATCTCCCTCCCTACAATAGGGGTATTGAATGGTCTTTGCGAGCATTTGCGAGCATGCGAGCACTGCGTTTTCTTTTGCGAGCACGAGCAATGATCGAATTTGTCTTGCGAGCAGCGAGCACTTTAGAAAAATACGACTGGCAAGCAGTGAGCACTTCATAGTCCCCTAGCAGCAATCCTTTTTCTTGTAATTTTAAACATTGTTTTTACTACTTTTATTAGAGTGTGCGTGGTAGTACCATAACTTTGCGATCATTTCACGCCCAGACCCTAGAGAATTTAACTTAAATTTATCTGGTCTTGTTTTCTCCCGGGGATAGTAGTGGGGAACTTGTAATATTGTATGATGCTATTCACATGTGCTGAACGTGAAAGCCCTTGTAAAAATAGGAGTACCATGTAGAGATACATTTATTTCTGTACCACAAAAACCTATACACAAAGCAAGAATCTGAGCATGCGAGCAATTGCAAAAATTTGTGAGCACAAGCAAGCAAGCACTTGTCTAAATTTTGCAAGTAAATCGAGCAAAGGTTAAATCTTGCAATCACTTGAAAATTTTAATGGACCATTCGATACCCCTTACAATGTATCTATCTGCTCCCCCTTTCATCTCCTTATCACCCTTGTTATTTAGGGGGCACTTTCCATGAGGGGCACCTTCCATAAAGGGGATCCCTCTTTTATAACTTGACACCATCCATAAGGGGACTCCTCCCTTTGAGGGAAATCCCTATTAAGGGGATGCCTTCATATGGGCATACAACAACCTGTTTTCATAATTTTTTTTCTCTCCTTCCACAGCCATCCGCTGGGAGTGAACAAACTCTAGGAATTTCCTCTCTTTAATAGAAGTTAATAAATTATTTAATTTCCCATTGTGTTCTTCAGTGTACCTTTTTAAGCTCAGTTGCGTTTAATTTATGTTAAATTTTTCACAATAATATTTACTGCCAAGTCTTGTATTTCAGGGGTTGGGATCTACGTCACACGGCGGCTCCAGTTTTCAGTCTTGAAGGACATCAGTATGCTGTGAGACGTGTTAAGGTAAGGTTTATTTCATTTACTCTAGGTGCTGCAAATTTACTAAACCATTTGCTTTATAAGAGCAAGTTTGTCTGTGCTAGTTGTTTTCAGTTTTAGGGGTGGCAAGTGGTACATTCAAGGCTTTGCTAGAGGGTGAGAGTAGCATATTTTTCTGTGATGCCAATTGCTTAGACTCTGGGACTATACCTGCAGCGTTTTTTGACCGTTTTTTCTGTGAAGTTTTTGGTCGAGCTCGACTTTACCTCGACTGGTTTGTTTAGCATATGTGCGTGGCTTTTGTTTCTATTGAGTTGCATTGCGTTGTGTTGCGTTGTGATCCGTTGTGTTGCGTTGCCTTGTGCTGTGTTACGTTTTTGACAAGCTCAGCATTTCTAGTATTCCGTCTATGTCAAAGTTCGATAAAGTTGTACATTAGAAGACATACACAACCAACCTCACTCACTGGCAGACAATCTCTACACCAGAGAACTAGACAGACTTAACCACCCTTACCAAATATTAGATAAACTCAACATCTTTCACTTACTTTAAGACAGTACCAACCCCACTACGCGACCAACTCGACAAACTCCACAACCCTCATTCACTGGCAGACAAATTCTCCTCATCTCAACACAACTCGACAAACAAAACGACCCTCACCAAACCGACAAACTTAACAATCCTCACTTATTTTAAGACAGTACGAACCCACAACGCGACCAACTCGACAAAGTCGACTAATTGTCACGCGCTGAGGCAGACTAAAACTTCACATCTCGACGCAACTCAACGCAACTCCTTACCAAATAGGCAAACTCAATGATGCTTACTTTCTCTAAGACAGTAAGAGCCACACAACTCGACATACTCAACAAACCGCACTCACTGGCAGACAAAATCTTCACGCCTCGAAACAACTCGATAAATGCAACGACACCTTATACCAAAGTCAACAAACCTCACTCACTGGCAGACGAAATGTTCCAGGCCTCAACACAACTCGACAAACACACGAGCCTTTCTAGAAAATCGATCAACAATCCTTACATACTATAAGACAGTACGAACCCCACCACCCGAACCAACCAGACAAACTCAACCGACCGGCAAAGCATCTCGACGACTCGACAAAAAGGCAACAGACGGATTTCACCGAACACTGTAAACTCGGCAATTTACCAACTCAACAAACTCCACCGACTCTACTAACAATTGTTGTAGACGATCTTAACTCTTTCACCATTTTATTTTTATCTGTGAGCCAACTCATCAGTATATTCTTCCGAAAGATTAAACATTCAACCCTGTAAACTCTGTTGGCTTTACTCAAAAGGTAGACCAACTTATTGCAAATGTATTATACAGTATTTGTTAAGTTTTTGGGTAAAGGGGTGCCTTGTTAAAGCTCGCAGTATACTTAGTGGGGCTCAGCTTCACCTTGATCGTCAAGTCCACTATTCGGTTGAAGAATGTCCTGAAAAATATTTCATATACCTTTTCTCGTACACGAAATGCTCCTAGACCATTAACAGAAAGGAATCAAATGATTTTCTCAAAGGGAGAACAAACCATAGTCAGTTTCTGGCGATTTTGCCGAGAAACTAAGGAGAAACTTTAGCCTAGTGTTCTCAAGTTGCAATCCGTTTTCATCCCAGCGATCTGCTGCCAAACGGACGCAGTTATAGAACAGAACAGAACAGAACAGACAGCCTTTATTTCAGCACGATTAAAATGAAAGCTCTGCAGCTTGTGGGGTCGTGCAAAATAATAAAAACTAAAATTAAACTTTATAAAAAGTATATATATACACATTAAAATCCTCGCACCCTTGATCCTATTTTAAAAATTCCCTATATATAATTAAACTCCGTACATCTAAAATTGGCCGTTGTTACTGAAGTCCCCTTAAAGGTTGACTCCCTGAGAATTTCGATCGAGCGGATTTTCTTTGCCAGGTCCTTATAGTTCGTATCCGCGAAATCCTTGTCCTGGGCAATAATAACATTCCACAGTACTGGGCCTCTATGAGTGATGGCGTTTTTACCATAATTAGTGTTAAAGCGTGGCACTGTTAGCGTGTCACGTGCTCGCAAAGAATGCCCTGGGGCAAGCTTTGTTGCGATAGTGTCGGATATTACCTGTGGGAGTCTGTTGTAAAATGCTTTATGCATTAGCTTTAACAGCGCTAACTTATAGCAGTAGCTCAAAGGATGCCAATTGGCATGTTCCAGGACATCTGACGATCTCATATCTTTTGGTAAGTTAAAAATTATTCTTGCAGCCCTACAATGCAGTCTTTCCAAGGAGTCGAAAAGGTCGAAATTTGAGTACGACCCCCAAAGAACAAGGCTGTACGTTACTGAAGGCAATATAACTTTAAAGTAAAAATTAATGAGAACTTCCTTTGGTAAAAACCTAGACTCTTAATTAGGTCAAGTTTTCTTGCAAAACCCTTCTTGAGATCCAACTGTGCGGAGCCCAGGTGAGTTTTTCATCAGCTGTCGTACCTAATAAACGGGATTTATTAACCCACTTTATGGTATCAGTGCCCATCTGCATTGGCGCCAATGGGCCTATAGCACGGGTTTTACTAATTAGCATAGCCTCACTTTTTTCTGGATGCGGGGTAAGGTGATTTATAAGACACCAGTCGTACAACTCGTTCAAGGCTTTGTTCAACTGAGTGACAGCTTCATCTGTCGTTCGTTTAATGCAGTAGATCGTAGTGTCGTCAGCATATAAGTAAACTGAACCTGAAGTCACACTTGACGGTAGGTCGTTAGTAAATAAAGAGAACAGAGTAAGACCAAGCACCGACCCTTGTGGTATACCGACGGATACAGGCAAGGTGTCGGAGGCACTACCATTAACGACTGTGTACTGCCTTCTGCCATTTAATTAATTAGCAATCCAAGCTAGCGCTTTATCACAAACACCAAAATTGTTGTGTAATTTCTCCAGTAGGACCTGGTGCGAGACACTGTCGAAAGCCTTTCGAAAATCCTGAAAAGCCTGAATCAACGGCTTTTCTCCATGTTTCAGTGAGATCGACAAGCAGCAGCTCAGTCGAGTAGCCGGATCGATAAGCCCATTGTCTATCTTAAGCTAACCCATATTCCTTAAAAACGTGATGTACCACGGAGTCGTTCACCTCTGATTCTAAAATTTTACTGGGAACGCTGAGCAACGATATTGGTCTGTAATTTCCTATCTCCGTCTCGTCGTCTTTCTTAAAGATCGGTGTGAGCTTTGCCGCTTTCCAACTGGGATAGAGGGACTCACTTTCAATGCTAATGTTGAATAGTCTGCACGGGGCAGGTACGATGTTATCCCCCGCAAGCTCTATTAACTTGGGTGATAAGTTGTCTGGGCCCGGGGACTTGTTTCCCTTTGGCGCTTTCACTTTCACACATAATCTCCGATAAGAGATCGCAATGTGACTTAGCGATGTCGGTAACTTTTCTCCTGTGTCTGATCCATTGTTCCCTCGTAGTGCACCCACAGGTGGAGTTGGTAATTCAGCTGCGATATCTTTACCAATGGTAGCAAAGAACGAGTTCATCAGCCCAGCCTTTTCATTATCGGTTAACACTAAAGCACCGTCAGGCTTTCTCAGGGGCCCAATCGGTTTACGTACCCTTGAGATGGTTGCGTTTTTTAACAGCTTCCAGTATGCACTCGAACTCTTGACCTCGTTAAACATCTTGGAGAAATACAAGGCTTTGGCGCGTCTCAAATCTGAGGTAACTTTATTCCTAACTTTCTTGTAGTCAGACCACAATTTCGTACTCTTGGAAGTAACCGAAGCCTTAAACAGCTTATATCTACGATTCATTGCTAAACGAATGTCATTTGTTATCCAGGGAGCTGAAGGGGCTTTGACCTTGACCTGTTTCCATGGAGCGTGCTCGTCACAGATACCCGTATAGAGTTGTTGCCCTGGTTGTTGCCATACCCATAGTTGATCATCAAGGTCGTCGAAAATAGACGCAATGTGGAAGGGAGCTGCACGGATATCTTCTTTGAATTTATTCTCGTCAAAATTCCTGTACTGCCTTTTGCGAATTATCCTCGGAGGTGGCCGTTTGTTTTTCAGCTTTATTGTTGAATAAATTAAATTGTGGTCTGAAATCCCCAGCGGGTAAGTTCCGACTAAACTAACCAGGTCCTTTCTCGTGGTGACAATGAGATCAATTAGCATACTAGACGAAGGTGTTTCCCTCGTCGGTTCCTGGACTATGTTTTGCATATCAAATGCATTGAAAATGCGAAGCAATTTAACAGCAGTAATGTCACTTTTAGCTGTAGGTATCGAATTAAGATTACAATTAAAATCCCCTAAAAGGATATGTTCGATGTTTTAAGCCATACTTTCTCAAGGCCATCCACAAACAAATCCTTCTGGTGCACTGCATGTAAATAGTCAGAGAAATACAGAATGCAACCGCCTCCCTTTTTCCGTTTGCGATCCATCCTCAAGAATTTCATTCCCTCAATACTGAGGACCGCGTCTGGAACTGAATTATCTAAGTGCGTTCAGTGATTGCAAGAATTTCAAATCCACATAGCCTCTGTAAGCATCGTATCTCATCCATTTTGTTTCTCAAACTGCAAACATTTATATGCGCTATCCTTACGTCCTTGTTGGAGCTACTATGCAGCTTATCTGTCAGGTCTTCCAAGTGCGAATAGACTATTTTCTTCCTCTTCTGCTATAGTAGTAGACGTGTTTCCGATAGAGTCACATACTGGATCACCATCAGTGTCGCTGAAGAAAGCCTAATACACAGTTATTACAGAACCATTGCTCTGTGGATTCAGAGAGTTTGTTGAAGTCAAGCGGAGTTACGTAATTCGTAATTCGTTACTATATGGTTTACCCAAGCACGTGACTAAACAGCTCCAACGTGTGCAGAACGCAGCTGCTCGAATTGTTTCTCTCTCACCCAAGTTCTGTCATATTACACCTGTTCTTATGAGTCTCCACTGGCTCCCAATTGATCTCCGAATTGAATTTAAGATACTTATCATTACCTACAAGACTCTCCATGGCCTAGCGCCTGCTTACATTGAGGATCTCCTTGTCAGCTACATTCCGGGACGTTATCTAAGATCTGCAAAGAAAAATTTACTCGCCGTGCCTGGTTTCAAACTAAATAGTTATGGCCGCCGTGCTTTCTCTGTTGCTGCGCCGTTGCTTTGGAACAGTCTTCCACAACATGTTAGGGATGCAGAATCGCTAGACATTTTTAAAAGACAGCTGAAAACAGTTCTTTTTAAGCGTGCTTTTTTAAATTGATAATTTTATTGTAAATAGCGCCTTTGGACCGTTGGGAAAGGGCGCTTTAGAAATGTTATTATTATTATTATTATTATTATTATTATTATTATTATTATTATTATTATTATTATTATTATTATTATTATTATTATTATTATTATTATTATTATTATTACGTGAGAACACTTAGCATGTGACCATAGGTCACAACCATCGCACTGTAGCGCACGCTGATTGCTTTTGCAAGGTTTCCCGCAACTTACACAAGGATCCTTTACCGGGCCAGGATTTGGGTGAATATCACCGCTTGTAATCTACCTGCAAACCTGGAAGCTTGAATCCGAGTGGCAGTAGTACCTAATCCGACGATTATGAAACATGTGAAAACGTTTGTGTATAGGACGAATGTTTAAGTTTATTTCTACTTTAATACTTTGTGGAACGATCTAACTATCTCGTGGAACGAATTGACTATTTTGTGGAACGAACTGACTATACTGTGGAACGAAATGACTTGGAACGAAATGACCATGGAACGAAATGACCGGATACCTATAGGACTTGTGAAAAAGCAACATGGCGGACATCGCCAGGCGAGCCACCGAGAAATTCAAGTACGGCAGTCTCAAAGGTGACCGAATTTAGTTGCCAAAAATGAGCGAAGCGACAGTCCCAAAGACTCTCGTAATCGTCAAACTGTGTCAAACCCTTAGTTGAGCAACCCCACACGAGCGAGAGATAAAAGATGACGGAGCACACAAGCATACGTACGACTGCCATCTTACCACATCTTAGTTTCATTGAAGTTTCAGAGAACTGTTAGAGTAGTTTTAAAGAACACTGAGCCAGTATTTTGGGGTTCCTCTGGTTGCAATATCTCTTTTAGCTTTTTATAGCAATCCTAAAAATTGGGGACAGTGCCCCTTTAAGGTTAGCGATTTTTTTTAGCATATGATTAATGGTCACCAAAATGCGCTCGTTAGTGAAAGAGATGAAATTTTGGCTAACTTAACCAGGGTGACGGAAGGCACATAAGAAGTAGTCGTGATTACGAAACCTCCACGGAGAAAACGGTGTTTGCCTGTGGAGAATACACAGTGGAGGTTTTGCTTATTAAGTCGTCGCGTTGGTCGAGCTTGTCGAACCGTTGTACGTCCGTCTAGTTGTTGCGTCGACTCGTGCAACGAAGGAACAGGGAAACTGAGAAATTTTAAGCCAACAAACTGGAGTAACAAGTAAGAGACAGATCATAACACAACACAACGCAATACGAAGGAACAGGAAAACTGAGAAATTTTAAGCCAACAAGCTGGAGTAACAAGTAAGAGACAGATCACAACACATAACATCACAACACAATACAACACAACACAACACAACACAACACAACACAACGCAACATAACACAACACAACGCAATACGAAGGAACAGGAAAACTGAGAAATTTTAAGCCAACAAACTGGAGTAACAAGTAAGAGACAGATCACAACACATAACATCACATCACAACACAATACAACACAACACAACACAACACAATACACAACACAACGCAATACGAAGGGACAGGAAAACTGAGAAATTTTAAGCCAACAAACTGGAGTAACAAGTAAGAGACAGATCACAACACATAACATCACAACACAATACAACGCAACGCAACGCAACGCAACGCAACGCAACACAACACAACACAACGCAACGCAATACGAAGGAACAGGAAAACTGAGAAATTTTAAGCCTACAAACTGGAGTAACAACTAAGAGACAGATCACAACACATAACATCACATCCCAACACAATACAACACAACGCAACACAATACAACACAACACAACACAACACAACACGAAGCAGACAAAACGCAACCGCAACCAGTCGAGGTAACGTCGAGCTCGACCAAAAACTCCACGGAAAAAAATGGGCAAAAATCGCTGCACATTTGTCTGGGACGGCTTTGTCGTAAAACAGAGATGTGGAGAGGTGGAAAACAGCTGAAAAAACTAGACTGCAGGACCCATGCAGGCTGGCATTTTTTTTAATTAAGACCATTTGCCTCCCCCCCTCCCCCCCCATGTTTCATCCCCAAGGACTTTTTAGGTAGCATTTCTTAACAAATGAATCCACTACTGAAATAGGAACCTTTTGGCTTATGGGTAATTCTTAACAGAGAATTTTTCTGAGAGTTGATTCAAGTGGCTGTAAGTTTGTTGCAGGTAGATAGTAAGGAGCAACAGTGGGCATTTTGTCTTTGCTTCACTTTACAATCATGTACCTTGCATTTCAAACCCTTGTTTCAGAAGTTTTATTTCAGTTTTAAATGTACTGAATGGGATCTTTGTTTATTTTGTTACAGAGAATTAGAGACTAAATTCTCTTAAGATACCCCAAACTGACCTGAGTCAGTGCATGTGGATTGAAAAACACTTGTTCAATTATTTTTTAAGTTGATTCTTCTCTCACTAGTGCTCCCCTCATAATAGTGCATTACTGGCATCATGTTCATATGACTACACAGTCAGAACTTGGAACATTACTGGTGGACCTCGTCCATTGGAAAGTATAGAGCACCACACAGAATTTGTTGTTGGTTTGGATTTCAATCTTCATCTCCCAGGGCAGGTGAGAACAAATGATGACATAATTTGAGGATGATGTGATAGGAGATATTTGAAATCCATCAATGATAGTGCATGAACTTGACCTTTTGACCTTCTTTAGCTGATCTGTTAAAAACCAGTGATTTTGTTACCCGTGTCCTGCGCCTCTGATGCATAGAAATCCTAAAAGACGCAAAATAATTGATGGCACACATTCGTAAGGATGCACAAATCCACACATATGCCACGATCGTTCAGATGTCCCATTTGTGTAATTTAGAATCTATAACACAACTTACTTCAAAAGAAAATATCGTCGCCTCTAAAATATAACTAGAAGTAATTTCTGATTAGGGCGTTGGACTTCAGACCTGGGGGTCAGTGGTTCGAGGCCCAGTCCATGCCATTGTGTTGTTTCCTTAGCCAAGCAACTTTACCCCACATTGTCTCTCTCCACCCAGGTGTATAAAATGGGTATTGGCGACATACTGCTGGGGGTCACCCTGTGATGGACAGTAGCATCCCATCCAGGGGAAGTAACAATACTCTCAGTTGCTTAATGCTACAGAAATTGGGTTAAGTTCCAGCTGTGTGGGCCTCTTTGGCTCATGTGTGACTTTACCTATTACTGACACCATGCACTGACAACGTAACCATTGGACTTCAGAGTTTGCAAGTTATTGAAGAGTGTGGTAAATGCACATTAAATAAGCTGTAGTAGGACCGTGTAGTGGGACCACTTTTTTACTAAGGCCACTTTTTCCTTGCCGCAAACAAAAGCTGCTGCATAATTTGGTTGTATTAACCGAGTTCTGTTTTATTCAGCTTGCAGATTGCTCCTGGGATGAACATGTCAAAATTCACACTCCAGCATCTTTACTCCAAAGATGACCACTGTTGCAGGATGTTGTTTACTAGACAGCATTTTACAACAGTCATTTGGTGACATAACAAACATTTCTTTGAAATTATGAATATATGAAATTCATATATTTGAACTGCGGAATGAAGAAATCAATGTAAAGAAGATCCTCGCAGTTATTAACGCAACTTATGCAGTTGCGAAAAGAAAGCCTGAAAAAATCAGGCTTGCCGGGATTCGAACCCTGACCTCTGCGATACCGGTGCAGCACTCTAACCAATTGAGCTAACAAGCCAACTGGGAGCTGGTCATTAAATTGGTTCGTAATATACCCGGGGAAGATGAAGATGAAATTATGAATATATGAAATTCATATATTTGAACTGCGGAATGAAGAAATCAATGTAAAGAAGATCCTCGCAGTTATTAACGCAACTTATGCAGTTGCGAAAAGAAAGCCTGAAAAAATCAGGCTTGCCGGGATTCGAACCCTGACCAGGGTTCTTACGAACCAATTTAATGACCAGCTCCCAGTTGGCTTGTTAGCTCAATTGGTTAGAGCGCTGCACCGGTATCGCAGAGGTCAGGGTTCGAATCCCGGCAAGCCTGATTTTTTCGGGCTTTCTTTTCGCAACTGCATAAGTTGCGTTAATCACTGCGAGGATCTTCTTTACATTTATTTCTTTATTCCGCGTTTAAATATATGAATTTCACATATTCATAATTTCATCTTGATATTTCCCGGGTGTATTACGAACAAATTTAATGACCACCTCCCAGTTGGCTTGTTAGCTCAATTGGTTAGAGCGCTGCACCGGTATCGCAGCGGTCAGGGTTCGAATCCCGGCAAGCCTGATTTTTTCAGGCTTTCTTTTCGCAACTGCATAAGTTGCGTTAATAACTGCGAGGATCTTCTTTACATTGATTTAAACATTTCTTTATTACATTAGTGAGAACATACTTGTACACTTTCCAATCTTTGGACTTCAAATCCAACATTTAATGTAAATGTAATTACAATACATCCTTTATTTAATAATGACACCACCGACATTGCAATGTGACCACTCTAACAACATGAAATTTTATTGTTACAACTGAATTGCACATCTTTTTTTCTTTACTTAACTTAGTATTAAATGTACATTTTGAAAATTAGATAATACCAAATGCACAATAAAACATTTGGCAGACTGCATGATTTTTATTAAATAATAAAATTAAGTAAATATTGTTTTAGGTAGCTACATGCAAGTCTATAATAAAACAACTGATCATTTTCCTGCCAAACAGTACATGTTGAACAATTTAATTCTGGCTATAATATATTCCACCAACTAAAATGCCTTAATAAATTTATAACCCTGAAAAAATATACTTTCTTAAAATACACAACTTTTTTTTAAACTTGAACATGTACTTTTGAACTGATCAATTATACTTTTTAGAAGCAAAAACATAAAGAAAATTATTCAATGTTAAGGATGGTGCCTCCTAATGCAGAGGTACTTTTGCACTAATTATGACTGTGGGAAAAAAGCAGATCTTAGCATGCGCTTTTGCGATCTAAAATGAAAATTGTGGGTAACTAAGCATTTTGTAGAGATAATTGAGCACTGGTTACCATAAACCTAAACACCTCAAAATACAGAACAATGTATGGCATTTTCTATCTCTGAAATATGCTTGGTGGTTACCCCCAGTTTCTGTTTGGATTTCAGCAGCCCTTGCTAAGATCTTTTTTCCCGCAGTCATCAACTGCACGAAAAATACCTTTGTATTCATTTGATAGGTACCATCCTTCAGAAATCCAAGTTTCTCGGACTATTCTGAGATGCGTAGAATGTATGTGCAGCAACAAAAGGAGGCACTGTTCTTAAATATGATGCTCATTAGGGCTGCTGACAAATATCATAGCAGAAAGATACTGTGAAATACTACAACCAATTTATTTTTTTTTGTATATTTGCTATGCACGAGTCTTACTTGTTTTTAGAATAGTAAATAACTTAATAAATTCTAGGACTTTAATACCTAGCAGCCCAGATTAGTAGTTAAATGGAAATGAAACTTAAGTTAACACTAATAGGAGAGTGTTTGTGAAAAACATGTAAAAGGCATGTGAAAACTGTGTGAAAAAAAGGAACCATGTGAAATTAATGCTGGAAAAAAATACATAATTATTTGCATTATGGTAATAATAGATGTAAAATCTTATTTAAGCTTACTAAAATTCCAGAAAAAAAAAAGAAAAAACACCTGACTACATGAAGGCATTAAAGAGATTTTGTGTCCACTTTTAAATGCAGAGCGTATTATTCTATAACAAATTGAAGGGTCTTTAAGGGGCACACAGTGAAAACCACATGCAAGAAAGGCTGAGCTTTGGCTGATTAAAATCTTAATAAACAAGAACCATTTAAGGCCAACAAATGAAGCCGGGTCTTGTGCAGGGATTTCATTTTAGGTTATGTTAAGTTTTGGACTTAATTTCTTTATGAGAAAAAAAATTCCTTGAGCTGCTGAAGGCAGGCAGGGTTAAGACAAAGTGGAGAACAATCTCTTTTGCTGTAGTAATAGCCACTGTTCTTGTACCAGCTGGTGAAGTCTTTAATGCACAATGCATTGCACACAAAAACTAGCCCAGTCTGGAGTGCATCCCCCCCCCCTCCCTCCTGCCCCAAAATCTTGATGTATGCCCCTTCTGCATTTAACCCTTCAATTATTTTAAATGTGTGCAGAACAATTACAAATTCAGTGCTTTAAACATTTTTGTTAATAAAATATAATCTCAACAGAGCTTTTTACCTTGCCCTTATGTTTCTTATGTCAAAGTTTGGACATCTGATTCTTAAAAGGCTTCACATTGAATTGAAAAAAAAAAACAGTATGATTCTTTAGTTATTGATACAGCCATGATCTGAAATAAGAAGACACCAAGGCGAGATAAAAAGGTCCTTAATATTCAATATATATGCTATGGGAGGCATTCTTTTGGGTTATTCTCACTCAAGGTAATTCTTATGCCTGTTAAGGGACAAAAAAGTACATATTAAACTGCCCTTGATTGAGCAAATGGAAAAAGTGAACGGATGGCCACTATAAACTTCCTGGCATGGGTCATGCTCGTTAATTTTAGTCACAGATCGTTTGATTTCCCCATTTTGTGATCACGACTCCAGACAGAGTCAGAAACTCAATCATTGTAAATACAACTTGTAGTATCTAACACATTCAAATTAAATTCTAGATGAAAGAATCACAATTTTGCATAGGAAATCCAACTGCAAAATCATAATGAACCAATCAAAATCAATAAAAAACATTCTGTAGTTTCAAGGTCATAATTGGTATTTCTATTTTGACATGAATGGCTGAGAGAGTTATAGTTATTCTGTACAAGTGGAATATTGCTCTTGATGGCCAGTATTGCCTTGTTCAATGGAAAAATTGTGTCCCCACAAAACTGAATTACCCTGGCATGTTCCTTATACTGTTATTTTTATTGTGGAATAGCCCCAAAAGAATGCACCCCCTGTCAATCGATCTTTTTCACACCCTTGTTTGTCACCTTCCTGTTTGGAGGAAAAAGTATCATAATCAAAATACCCAGTGCAGCTAACATAGCACCCATGCTTCCTGGTGCATAAGGACTAAATTCCTGAAGCACCCCTCCCAGGGCAGGGGAAATCATACGTGCAAAGGAGAGCAGTGAGTTCCCAACCCCCAACACTACACCTTTTTCGTCCTCCCTTGATCGTTGAAATGTGAGGTTAGTGAGGCAGACGCGCCCTACTGCACTTGATACTGCTAATGGGGTGATAAAAGCTGCAACAAAGTAGATATTGGGTGAGAACGTTATGCCAAGAATCGATGCTGTAAGAAGACACGAAAAGTGAAGCTGCATTTTGTAATCATTGTGGTTGTAGAAGTCTGCTAATGATCCGATAAAGAGACCTGACAAGCCACTTACTAGACCATTATACGACATTATGTACCCATTTGTTTTTGGATTGGTATTAAAGTGGAACTCTAACATAGACATGAAATTGCTGCGAAAAACTAGCATTGAAAATCCCATGAGAAAGCGAAGGACTAGCAAATCCAGTATGGTACCAAGTGAAGCAATTCTGCGAATACCAGTAGCCTTGGGAGTGCTTTCAGCTTCAGTGTTTGCTGCATTTCCACTTTCTTCATGGTCTGATTCTCTCTTTATCAAGTGTTCAGTTACTTTGTTGTTAACTACCTCTGTACTTCTGCCATCTAGCAATTGGCCTACTACTTCTTGTCTTGAACTGTGAGTGCCTTTCAACGCCTCAACTGGCTTTACGAAAAGCCACACAAAGAAAAAGTTTATGATAAAAATGACGCCAGTCAAGGTAGCTACCTTAGAAAAACCATTTGTCTGCATGGCTAGGTGACCTCCAATCAATGGACCAATCACAAAGCCTAGATTGGAGATCGCGTTGAAGTTGCCAAACACTTTGGCATGATTAGCAGATGGTGAGACATCAGCAAGATATGTCTTGGAGATACTTTGGCTATGCTTGAAAATCCCTATAAAGAAAACACAGTAATGTTACAAAAATACAGTTCAGTTTCCAACATTGTTTTCACTGGCATTATATCCCGGAGGTAGCTGTTTGGGTAAAGCAGGATTTATTCTAGACTGTGGTGCATAAGCCTGGGAGTTGCAAATATTGATTTCATTTTTTGTTCCAGTAAGGTGCTATTCAAATGAAGAATGAATTAAAGAATTAATATTCAAAATGAAACTCAATCGGATAAGCCAAATTTTCATTGGCTTAATGCGTGATCTCATGCTGATGCACCAGGCACATAGGAATTTTCTAAGTTTCCCAAACCACCAGTGCTTGAAATTAAAGACCATGCAGTAGGCTGAAAATGTACTGGCCCCAGGGGCAAAGTTACCGGTCACTTTCGTGTAAAATTTATTTATTAATAAGCCTTTTTTAGTTGATTGTTTGTTTGTTTGTTTGTTTGTTTGTACACATTTGTCATTGTTCGTGACAGTGTTTGTTTGCTTTGTGTTACAAGGTCCTTGATCACGATCTTTCTTGTTCGAGTCTTTGACGGTTTTCCTCCAAAAAAAAGGCGCAGTGATTCTAGACTTAGCTAAAACTACTAGTCCGTCATATTGCATCCCTCAATGCATTTCAGGAACAGTCGAAACCAGACCTTAAGATGCCATGAGCAAATAACGCCTTATGTTTTTGCTTTCGTTTTTGCAGATAACCTCGTTTATTTTGTCATTTTTTGTTTTTACTTGTGAGAGGAAAACATAGTATTGTTTAGGGAAGAGGTGAGTTTACTCGCCAATAGGACGAGTGGAAGAAAGATGCTACTCGTTTTTTGCTGATTTTTGCTTGGTTTAGACAAGTGGACGACCATTAATTTCGAGCGCTGACTACTTTCCAACAGTCGTCTGGTTTATTACTCTCTTGGCAGGAATGTTCCTCCTGTTTTGACTGTAATATATGTGTTTAATAAATGAACCTTTAATGACAAGCATCTAGTTTCTCCCTACAGTATCACTACTTGATCAAATATACAGGTCGTGAGAATTAAGGAAATGATCGCCAAAGATAAAATGTCTTCATAATTTAAAAAGTCCCCCCAACTAGTACCATGAAAAATATGTGGAGAACAGTGGGGAGAAAATGCATACTGAAATTGGGGCTCAAAGGGTTAGTACCCCGGCATTTCCACTATATAGAAATTAATATTTTATTAAATTAATAATCATTATACATGTACCTGCAGGAATCCTGCTGAGTGCCAGAAAAATTAATGTTGCTGGAAGTGCTGTAAGAAAATAACTCATAGCTGCACCCCAGAGGCTCAACAAAAGAAGTTTCTTTCTGCCAAACATATCACTAAGTTTGCCCTGAAAATACAAGATTTATCATCTCTCAGTGTCATTTATAAATAAATGGTCATTGAATTCAAAATCACAAGCATTATGGAGGCTCAGACCCAGTCTTAACCACCCGAATCTGATGATTTTGTAACAGTATGATAATCATCATTTTCTCTTTATTTTTATTGAAATATTTGAGAAGACATTACATTAGCACTTGGGATAGTCAGTGTTTCATCAGTATATCCAGTGCTCCAAATTTCATCCAAACATACTCTCCACTATGCATCCTGTTGGAAATCCTAATAAAATATGCTCTCTTGAGTTTGGTAAACTTATGTTAAATCAACATCCAAGTTACTGGATAAGAAACAGCCTAAATTTGGAAATTTGGTGTCCATATACTGACATAAGTATTAATTAGGGACCTCGGTATTACAGCATCTGATTTTTTGCAGGAAAATTTATGAGCTGTTATTTAAAGAATAATAAACTAAAGTAAGCATTGGGGCCAGTATATGGCAGATGGCTCCCTGAGACCTAAGTGTATAAGTAAGTTACAAGGTACATAAACAATACTGGCCAGTCAACTTGAGTTAGATGCACAAATGGTGAAACCTTGAATTAATGAGCTGGATCCTCAACATAAGTTAAGGCATGAGTGCATGCAAAAGTTGTGGGTAAATGGATCGAGTTACAAGTAAACATGTTACCAACTTCAGCCAACCATTCTCATTCACTCCCCCCTCCCACCCCCAGCTCCACCCCACCCCACCCCACCCCACTTCTTATCTTTTATTCTGCACTTACCATGATTGGACTGGAAAAGAACTGAAGGCCACCATAAATAGACCCTAGAAATTTATACAGACATAAGGTAAGACGAACTATAGTCTGTGTAAACCAGGTATAATGAAGTACCAAGGGACTGGCAAAATGTGTTCATTATCACAGGAGTTCACTACCAGGGTTCTTTTCCATGCAATTCATTATTGCTGGGCTGAAGAAATATGGTTCGTTATACAGTGGACCCAACATTGCGAAGTAAAATGGGAAAATGCATTCATCATAACGGGGTTTCGTTATATCGGGTTCTTTTCTGTACATTCTACCACTGGGCTGAAAAATGATGTAGTTCATCAGACCAGGATTTTTGTTATAAAGGGGTTCATTTTATCAGGGTTCCACTGTACCATAGACTTCATTATATAAGGGTTGTTATTATTATTTTTTTGGTTGATGGATTGATTGCAGTCTTTATTATTAATAATACAATAATACATTAGGGTCCCACTGTATCTGCTCAGTTCACCTCGGTAACCACCAACATTTTTAGGCAAACCTAAATGTCACTGATATCGAGTAATTGTTATCGATATCCATCCTCCCTTGATTGAAATGGTTGTATATTGACTTCGACAAAAGTTCACAACAAGTATGTTATCATAAACCATACACCTTCAAATGTCTGAAATAATAGAGATTTCCAAATAAAAATGTTTGATGATCAACCTTAATTCTGCATTGTTTTCATTGCTATTTATCGGTTTGGGGACTAACTTGAGGCGTTTTGAGGGGATTCGGGTGAGATTACCCTACAAATTAATGGAGAGTAATGCGCCGATCAATTCGAAAGTTCAACATCCCCCCCCCCCCCCGCAACCCCCCGGGCATTTGAACTTTTGAAGACTGGCTTGTTCAAATTCCCTCCCCTCGGGGAAAAAAAGCCGTTCAAATGCCCCACCAATTAGTACTGAACTACCTCTCCTCAAAGACAAATTTCGTCTTCAATCAAACACTTTAACGTCTTTTAGAGAGAGATATGCTGAATGACACCTTCAAACTTCTTTTAAAGACCCTTTTGAAAGAGTTATTCACTAACAAAGGCAAAATTCTATCTTGTAAATCTGTCAAACTCTGCAAAAACAGAAAAAACTCACGGGCGTATTACGTCAAAACAAGGCAACGCTCAAATTCCCCCCTCCCCGGGCACGATGCACAGTCAAATGCCCGGGGTTTGCCCGGGGGGGGGATGTTGAAGTTTCGAATTGATCGGCGCATAAATAAGGGGATAATCTGATCAAGAATGGCGGGAGAATGGTCATTGTTCATATCAAACAAGCTAGAATAAACTTAAAAGCTAGTAAATAAATAAGGAAAATATTCCTCAATTTGAAGCATAATCTACGTCAATAAGACAAACATCTAATACTCGATTGAAGTGCTTGCTCTAAACAGGTGCCTGCCCTTCAAATTGTATTTAGCTTTAGTGAACGTCTCATATTTACCTATGACTCCGACAAGCGAAGGCGAAGCACCTAACTCCCTGGCTCTGTGCGCAAGCAAAGGCAGAAGGCAACTTACTGCAAATAAATCCTGTTCCAAAAACAAACATACAGTCATCACTTGTTTTAACAAAAGATCGATCTGCAACTTCCTGAAACAAGAACTTCAAGTCAGTTCTTACCAAAAATCCCACGCAATATAGACAGTAAATCAACAGAGTTTCTTCTTTAATCTTAAGAAAAGACGCTAGAGTCATCTTTGGCCAGATGGAGCCGAGAATACCATGCATTGCTCGGCGTTTTGACTCGAACTGGTTTCTACGGTGCTGTTTCAACGTGGGACAAATGCAGGGAGACAAATGCGATTTCGTGGCTTGAGCATGAGGCAATGACCGGGATTACATAAGTTTATGGAAGACTGGTAACCATAATTCTCATTCTCGCCCCCAGATTCTCCTGTCCCTCTTAGCCGGCGGGGGCCTTCGCACAAGTGTTCATAATTCTACTCAGGGGGACACGCAGGAGGAAGGGCTACATTGCTAAAAAAGAAAAGAACTAAAGTTTTGTTTCCGAAGAATTCAGTTTTAAATGTCTTACTCTTTCATAAATAATTTTAGTTATTCTTTCATTATTTTCAAAAGAAATTATTGAAACAAGTAAGGACAATTTTTCCGAGCCTCTTTGGTTTCTTTCCCCTACCCGACTCCGTCAAGTTTCTGTGCTCGCCGACTGCCGACAGGAAGCAATCATGGCGGATGATGAAGAAGAGATCGATTTTGAAAGCATGGCTGAATACTGTGCTGAGCCTGTTACAGAGCTCTCCATTATGATCACTGAAAGTAATGATGACGATAAAGGCAGGAACATGGTGGAAGCCTACATGTTTATGAGAAAAGCGCTAGGGAAACTGAATATCAACGAACAAGACAAACTGGGCTTTACCGCGTTGCATTATGCTGTCACCCAGAAAAAGCTTGGAATGGTTAAATTGCTTGTAAAGTACGGTGCTGGACTAGAGGTAAAAGATTCACTCGGTTTTACACCGCTGTTTTACGCTTGTGGAAGGGCAGCAAATGTTGAAATTGCTAAGTATCTTATTGAACAATGCAAAGCCTCATTTGTCACTAGAACATACGCCGGTATGACTTGCCTTCACTGTGCTGCATATGTTGGTAAGTAAGACTGTATTTTAGTTAACGACTGTAAGAATGTACTGGTTTTGGAGTTTGAATATTTTGACAAATAATTTTGTCAACGTACTATTTAAATTATTGGACCAGTTTCCCTATGATTTATTTCCAGCCATGCCTCCCCCCCCCCCACCCTTCCCTCGCTTTCTCTCTCTTTCTTTCTCTCTGGTGGAGGCCAACAAAAATGGGGGGGGGGGGGAAACTGGGGTTGAAGGGTATGGGAAGCAGGAAGTTTGGACCTCCCTGATCCCCCATTTTTGCTACAGATACCATGGATGACTGCAGCATCAGAATTACAGTGGAACCCTGATTTAACAAAGTCCCTGCTGTAAGGAACATTACAGTAAAACATTAAATTTTGGTGTACTCCCATGATGTGATAGTGTCTCTCTTCAGCGGGCGCCTATCAGCACATAGTGCCTGTTTTTGGAAATTTTGCTTAAAATTGAGTGTTGTACAATAAAAACAATAGAGCCCTTGTGTCTCAGGCCCTATGTGTGATAGGTTCTTTTGGAAATTTGATATTCAAACTTCATATAAGCCCTCAAACCATCAAATTTTCTCGGGCAACCTATCACACGATAGTGCCTTCGACGGAAGAACTCTATTGTTTACTTAGTATATACCAACCAGTGGATAGTGTTTTTCATGTGCTCTGATTGGCTACTCAAACCATGTCAGGATAGTATTTGCTATTCACCTCCCAGTATTTTTCTGGATTTTGCTCGTGAGTTTTGTCTCTTTTCTCAGAAAAAAGGAACTATTTGGTGCCAGCTATCCACTGTTCTAGTATAAACTAAAACAATCTTTCACCTCCATTTCGGTGAATGATTGTTGAATAGTCTTCAGCCCGGCCAAAGTTACAGTTAAAAAGTGTGGAGCAGAACCCCAACGTAACGAGTCCTGGTGTAACGAACAGACGTCACCACGTGACTGAAATTGTCTCTTATGAGTTCTATCAAATTTTTCACTTTTGATGGCTTCTAATGTTCAAAGGTTTAAGTACAGCTGTAGTAGTGCCCTAGTACAAATACAAAATTTAGCTATGCAGCTCTCTGTGCATGTAGACAAAAATTACGAATGTTGTTTGACCATTTAAACCCAGATATGTTGCAAACTTAAATCAAATGCTGTTTAACTTGGGACAAATTAATTATTAACCTACCCCAATATAACAAAGATTTTGATTGATTTTCCACAAATTTGTTATATCAGGATCTCGTTAATAATGAACCTCTGACATAACCAGTGATAATTTACATAATGCGCACAGTTGCAGAAAATGATACTGCTGGTCACTAGCTGAGCCGGCGGTGATCAGTTAAAGCATTCAGACAGCAGCACCCGAGAAAAAGAGATGTTTTCTCGCATAGTATGGGATCTCACGATAGTATGGGATCTCTCTCAATTAAAAACACAATTAAAAACTGTTTAGCAGGGTTTGAGCCAGAGCGCGAAGTTGCGACATTCTCGCGCTTCGGTGACGATTTGTCCCTTGAAATTTGGCAGCTGCGCCAAAATTGTCCCCCACAATAAAAAGTTCCAGTGTGTAAAATTCAAATGCTGTTTTGAACTTTCCTTTACATTTTCCCATCTTTAGATAAAGTGAATATGAATGATCAACTAAAGTTATTGTCCATAAAATATATATGTGTAAAAGAAATCAGATAAAGTTGATTTGCCATTGAAGAATGCTCCACATACGCGACACGAAAACGTTGTAAAACATGACTATATTTGGAAATACCACAAAAAATTGCACGATTGCCAGCTTCACGCTTGACTTTTTGCTGTAAACACGATGTGTCTAAGCAGAAAGTCTCCAGCTATTATGGCGGCGAAAGAAATGAAGAAGCTGAAAAGGACAAAGATCAGGAAGACTTGAGGATTGAAGAAGCTGAAGGCAATGGTAATACGAATCCTAAAGAGGGAAAAACGTCTAACGAAAGCCGCAATTTTCAGGCGAAATGGCTAAAAGAACACAGGTGGTTGAGATATGAAAATCAAGCTATGTTTTGTCATTTTAGTCGCTCAGATAAAAAGAAGACCCCTTTCACAAGTGATACTGTAAGGGCTGTTCAAATTTTAAAACAACAACTCTAATCAGGCATTTATCATCGGGTGAACACCTTGATGCCACCATCGAAGCTCGATTACGGCAGACCTTCACCGAGGTGTTTGTTAGTACTGAATAACATATTATCGTTTATGTTACATTCGCTATAATGATAAGAAAAAATTGTCCCCCAGTTGTTCCCATTTGTCCCCTTCCAAAGGCCTTGAAGGGATAAATGGTCTCCTTAAGCCCGACAGCTGGCTCAAACCCTGTGTTTAGAAATTGAAAGTGTCTTCATTGTTTTTGTCAATGGGTTTTAGGTCTTTTCATAGAATTTTTCATTGAAGAAACAGTCAGTGTAGCACTTCTTACAGTGTTGTTCGTGTGTGCTGTTGTCTCAAGTGTTTTTTTCCAAAATGTGGAAATATCTCCCCGGAGTTTTTTAAAAACAGTAAAAATCTAAAGGGTGTAAAAAAAAGGTTGGAGAGATGGGAGCTATCATTTGGGCAAGTGAAATCTAATCTGGGTGAGTGCATTCTGAGTGTCACTTGCCCGAATAGCGAGTGGTCTCAAAATTAAGTTTCCAATGCTGCTTTAGTACTAACCACTTACACCTGCTTAATTCAGACCTTAAGGAAGCGATTGAAGGATTCATAAAATACCATACCCATACTCTCTCTTACATGGGACCATACTGCAAAAAGGAAATGTAAAACCTTTAGTACTAATCGCTTGATGTTTTTAGGTGCTGTAGAAGTTGTTAAACTTCTGTTAAAGCATGGTGCGGATCCTCAAGCCTCCTGTAATGATGGTAAAACACCATTTGATCAAGCAAGGAGAACACCCGAGATAAGGAAACTGTTACACGAGGCAAACAGGAATGTTGATTCTTCACTGGCAAAACGAGCAGCAACCTGTTCCAATTGTGGTTTGTATAATCTAATTTTTTATCACAGACAAGTTAGCCTCCACTAATGACCATGTCCCCATAATGGCTCACATCTTTACGATGCCCACGTTTTCTTGTCCGACCCACTAATTCATTCATCAACTGCTTTTAAATTGAAATGTCTCCACTGAGGTACAGAGAGCCCTCACATGATTGGTATCTTTCTCCAACGGTGGCCATTTTCAATAATTTATGCACAGTCAGCTGGTGCCATGTCTGGGACAGAGAAACTGGGAGGTTTGGTTGGGGCAATTCTGGAAAATCTTCAGAGCTGCCGATGATATGCCCGTTTACTAGAGGTCTGAAGGGTACTCAGCTCCATACCCTGCACAATTCAAATTGGTGGTATTGGTTCCAGGTGGTCTCATTCAAGGATGACTATGCATGCTAAAGTTAAAAAGGGTACAGGGTACAAAAAAACGCCAACATTTCCAAATTCCAATTCCACCTGCTTGTAAAGTGCATTTGGTTATATATATATAGAAAATGTGCTATATAAGTTCTAAATTATTATTATATTATTATTATTATTATTTTTATTATTATTATTATTATTATTATTATTATTATTATTATTATGTTGCCTCAAGTTGATTTCTAAGTTGAAGTGAAAGCTCCTTGTGTAAAGGCCCTTTTTCAAAAAAAAGAGGAGGCTGCTCTTGAGAGTTTTGACCGTGCCTTGTGGTGATTTATGAACAGTTTGTGTTAGATTTTTTCTTTTGCTTTATACCTTAAGGTCAAGCTGTTGAGAAGTTGAAGCGTTGTGGTCGATGTTATGTCACTTTATATTGTGGGAGAGAATGTCAGAAAGAACACTGGAAGAAAGGTGGCCATAAGGACAAATGTGAAGAGGGTGTTTTGGCGCACCCCAGCAGATATCCTTTCATGACAACCATCAGTAATGTGCTCAAAGCTGACCGTCCAACTGTGTCACTGAGTGGCGGCAAGACAGACGAGTGCACTGCATCGCAAGCTGCTGTCCCAGCAAGCAAGGCGTTTGTGGTCAAAGTTCAAAGACCACTCACTGCCATTGACCCCAATGCTCCTCAGGACTTAATGGTCTATAATGTTGACAAATCTGTTCACGTGTTCATACGACAAGAGACCCCTGGTTATGCACGCCTTACAAGGAAAATCACCGAGGAAGGTATTTATGGTTTGAAAGGATTTTTCTGGGCAGAGAGAGCTCCAGCACTGGGTGAAGGCGTAGTCAAAGTGTTTCCTGGGCAGTTTGCTCCTACACAGGACTGGTGATATTACAACTTCTGTTACACTGGCACTAGCAAGTAAATAAAGAGTTTCTTTCAGAAAAACAAATACATCTTGTAGTGTGTGAATACTGATAATCAAAGGGGGTAGGGGAGGGGTTCTTTTCTCCCGGTTCCTGTCTTCCCTTTATTTTCTCCTTTGCTATTGTGCTATGTTGAATCTTTTTGTTTTTTCGTTTTTTACACTTCCTCTCGTCTCCTAAACGTTGTTGTTCTTCTAAATTCCAACCCTTCTTGTTTTTCTCGTGGTTCCCACCCACTTTCATGCTCTTAATGTTCCTGTTCCCCACTTTTTTGCATTGGGAATAAGTAAACATTGTATTACATTGAACATCACATAAATTAAACGACTGAAATTGCAAATTAATATCTTCTACCCCAACGTATTTGTAATACAAGAAATAACGATTCATGTCCGCCTCATTTAGACTAAAATCTCTTTCACTTGAAAGGCTAAACGATGAATTAGTTGTGTGTTTGTTTACTATATGTGTTTTCTTTAACTGCTGTTTAGTTGCTTCACAAAGTTACGAAAATAAATCAGTCGTAAATTGTTCCTTCTCCAGCGTTATAATGACAGTTTTTTTTATTTAAGGTAGATCTAGCAATGAAGAAAGTCGTCGGAAGGTTTTTTGCCCGAAGTTTTTATGTCCGAAAGAAAAAGGTACTTAAAGTTTCGAATTTTTCAATTTTTCCACTCACTGTAATTAGTCCAGCAGTGTAGTGAAAAACTTGAGTGAACTATGCAGTTTTTAAAGTGGCGAGCCTGTGGGATTTAACTGTGCCTATAGTCTACTCTATCCAAAGAACTAGTAAGAAGCTATAAGATTGGACTTAAAAACTGGTAAAAAAGAATTACAAAAGTTGACACTGGTTAAAAATATGGTTATGGACGTTTCGGCCACTACTGTTGCCTTCCTCAGCAAAGATAAAAATGCAAATGTCTAACGGCGTCCTACTTAGAATATGTAACCGATGTGTGATAAAAAATCACACCTCGAAGGAACTTTCCGAGTGCAACAATAGTCTAGAGTATTTATCTTTGCTGAGGAAGGCAACAGTAGTGGCCGAAACGTCCATAACCATATTTTTAGCCAGTGTCAACTTTTTAAATTCTTTTTTACCAGTTTTTAACATGCCTGGCTACACACCGAACATTTTTAAGATTGGACTTGTTTGGTCCAATTGCGGTCCAATTGTCTTTAAAAATCTTTGAAATTGAGACCTTTACCCCAGTTACCCTATGGAATGTCGGTGAAATCGCCCGTTGGGCGAGTTCTATTTTCTTTATACTCCCTTTGGAACTCTTTCCTTCAAACCGTAAAGACGTTTCCTGTAGTCTCTTTAAAGCGGTCATGAATTAACAAATACAAGAGTGAAAGAATAGTATGAAAGATATGGAGCTATGCTTTCAGTTCAGAAATTAGCACATTTTGATGTTCGGGGCTTCATTTATCGAGTCGTCTAAAGTTTCCAAAAGTACCACACTTTGAAGTAGTTGGCAGTTTTACGAACAACAAATTCTTCGTAACTTTCACTGAGTTTCCGTTTTATTGTCCTACTTTTCACCGTGGATTTCACTTGGAATCTTTAACTGAAATTTTTGCGTCTTCTGAGGTGAGCATATCAAGGCACAGTCGTCAAACTGAGGAGAGCTTTACTGTTTGTGAAGAAGCGCGTCAATCGTAGAGGAATCACTAGGAACTTCAAGCTACCGTCCTTCACATCCAGGACTACAAGGTTCTCGTTGCCCAGGTCCCTGGTCAGTCCGTTCTTGGACTCCCTACCACCTTGGTCCTTCCTTGGTCCAGCAGTTAGACTACGAGCAGTCCCTCCTCTCAGAGGAAAATCGCCTGCTGCGTGGAAACGTTATGTTTCCACGCAGCAGGCGATTTTCGCGCTCGCTCGTGTGTTCTTTTTGTTCAGCTACACCTCATGGGATAGAGAGACTGCTCGTTGTCCACCCATCATGAATTCAAACATTCTTGCAAATGATCTGGACAAATACTGTTGTTAACAGTTACAGAACCGTCGCTGTAGAGGTGACACGGGCATGTTACACATTTACATCATGTTTACAAGTGGCGCTCATGTTAGCCCCAGATCCCCCAAAACACAACCGACAGGGCCGAGAACTGGTGACGCCCAGGGGATAATGGCAAGGGCTTGGCAAGGGCAATTGGCAAGGGCAAGACAACACGCGAAGTAAGGACAGTAATGTTCATACCAATCTAGTGCTTGATTTAACAGCTGGATTTAACTGCATTGGGAAATTTTACAACACAACTTAAGCCTGGTGTTGTATTTGAACGAGTCATTTCTGTTTTTCAATGAACACTCGAGTGTGAACTGTCCAAAATATGTGAACGGCATGGGAACACGGAAGTTGTTGTTCTGTCAACTCCTTTTGTTCGTCTCTCCATTGTTCGCTAATTTGTCCGGCCATTTAGAGCCATTGTTCTCTCATGGCAACAGAGTAGAAGTGGAAGTTTATGATGGATTCCCAACAGCCGAAGAATTCTACAGCAAATTTGTCAACATCCCGAAGCCTGTTCTGTTTCGTGGCGGAGCAACGCTGTCTCCGGCATATTCGCTGTGGAATCGCGAGTATTTTCTTTCTTTTCCTGAAAGTGAGGAACACTTAGTAACCGTGGAGATGGAGAAAAAGGAAAATCGTACGGTTCCAGGGGAAGAAGTGGTTTTTGCAGACTTTGTGAGGGAGTTGAACTCGTCTGGACAGTACATGGTCAGCTCTGTACCGGAGTTTCTCAGGTAGTTATTTATACTAACATTAAGCTTATATTGCTGTCACGTCCTGGAAAAATTGCTGTAAATTATGTTTTCTCTAACTCTGCGAAATAAGGGTTCCATTTGGTGAATGAGGGACAGAGGAGATAGCGCAGACTAAGGGAGGGGCCTAGGATGCCCCCCCTCCCCCTACTCTCCACAAACTTTTTGTTCAAATGAAATTCAAAGGCTTGAAGGTCCAAAATTGTATGCACTGGAATTCCTTGAACAGCTGCATGGATATTAGGGTGCCAAAGGTAAAAATTATATTTTACCTTTATTATCAAATGTTGCTTGTTAGTTTTGATGTGGAAGCCCCCTTAGTGGGAGGGGTACTCCTATATATAAACTATATAGGTATGTGCCACTGTGAATTTAAGGGTATGGTTTTCATCCAGTTTGATCTTGGACAGAGTATAGAAATCAGACAGTTTTGGTCTAGAATAGGGTGTTATTTATCATGAAACTAGGAATTGCCACTCGGCAGTCTGGAATAGCGTAGGAAATTTTTGGTGTCTTAAGTCTGGAAATAATATAAGGTTGCACAATACAGCTGAACATGATCTGAAATAGGGTAAGGGTCTCAAGAGTCCCAGTGGCACACCGCCACCCTACCTCCCTCCCTATCCACAGGGTGGTAGTGCAGTGGTGTACAGTTTAGCATATTGGACTTTTGAATGGAAGATTGGAAGGTCTGTGGTTCAAGGCTTGGTCTCCACAAAATGTTGTGTTGTTTCCTTGGAGAAGAAACTTTATTGCTGATCATCAGGTTTCTCCACCCAGGTGTATACAATTGGATACCAGCCACAAACTGGTTGAGTAACCTTTCAGTAGACTTACATCCCATCAAGGGGGGAGTAGCAATACTCCTAGCTACTTTATGCTGGGTATCCTGTGATGGACTAAAATCCCATCCAGGGGGGAGTAGCAATACTCCTAGTCACTTTATGCTGGTTATCCTGTGATGGACTAGCATCTCCATCCAGGGGGGAGTAGCAATACTCCTTGAGTTGCTTCCTACCACAGTATTGTCTGTATTGTCACTCGCACATGTTATGACTTTGCTTGCCTATACCTATGTTTAATTAACCATTTGTTTCCTTATGATGATCACCATTGAAGGCAAGATGTCCTTGTACCTCCTCCCATATCTTGCACGGATATAACATCATCAAACCTTGTGCAAGACGTAAGTACTTAGAAAGGGGCTTGGTGGATATTTATATTTGTTTTTATAAGCATTGTAAGTAGTGTTAAGGTGAAGTTACACCGGACAATTTTCAATGACAAACCCGCTTCAAAAACTTGCAATGTCAAATCATGAATTCTGCTCAAGTTGTTCCGTGTAACATACCTGTCATCAATTTTTTTTGTAATGCCTTCCAAGAACCCTGTTTGCTGCCCCATTGCACTAAACGTCTTCCCTTTTAATACCTCTGTTGCCAAGTCGGGTTTTGTGTACACATTGTGCTAAAAATCGTCTCAGGTAGCATTACATTAAAAATCAACACTGAGTTGCGCTAAACATCATTGCAAATTGGCCTGTGTAACATCACCTTTAATGGTACTACATACTACCCTTCTTCCAGGGGTACCCAACTGTTCATTTTGGGGAATATCAGTTCGGGAGGCCTAAAATCACCTGAGATTTTTGGATTTAATTGCGGTGAAAGCTAGAGATTTCTTCAGCAAAACATCATGATGTTGGACTTTCAAACAAGTCAGAACTTATTGTTACCGCTGCAATGTAGGCGCAGCTAGGTTTGTGATTGTATATTAGGTTACATTTTGTGACTTTTGTTACACGTGGCAAGTATTTTCGTGTCAAAACAATTAGTTCGATTCATATGAGTTTAGTTTTAGTAACGCGCGCAAAGAGTGAAGACCTCAGAACGATTATCCCTAAACTGAAGAAAGATGAAAAGATTCCTTAAGGACATTAACCCTGTGACGTTGGTAAGTTAGTCTTTGCTTTTCTTAGTTATTTAGCTTTATACAATCAAGTTTTTCACGTGCCAGATCGCTAACGTGCGATTCTCGTAGTTCAATTTATTATCGCGTGTTGTTACCGCTCTTGTGCGTGTTAGTAATGTAGATTTATGTAATTGTAATTTCAGTCCACCTCATCAACGCCTGGGTCATTTTCCTTGGGTTGTCGGTGGTGTGCGTACAACGACAACTTTCGGGTGCTAAGAAAATGAAAACTCGTGGCACAGTTCGAGTCTGGCCACCTACACTTATTAGGTAAATTTTTTTTTTGGAGGGACAAATATGTTACTTAGAGTGCAAAATAAGGTCAGCTAGCATTTTCGGAGAGCCATCAGCAGCTTGGAAATTCGGCGGATAGGATTCTGTTTCCTAACATTTTCTGCAACCTAGTAAATTTTCAGCTAAAAAATCTGAACAGATCAATCTGTATTAGCTTACACAAATATTCGTTTAAAAAGCTCTAAAACAATCTAAGAAAGCAGAAAATGATATTTCAAGTATTTGCTAAAATTTTCTCGTTGGGTACCCCTGTTCTTCTTACTTTCCTGTGTGTAGCCGCAGTGGTAACTGTTTGAAGGAAGCTCGTCAAAAATCCTTTTTTAACCTGAAGTCCAATTCCTGTTCTCTATTCAGTAATTTGAGTTGAATAGAAGGGTTTTTTTCTGTCTTTGATATTCTGAAAACAGGTTTACTAATTAATATAAGTAAGATGTAAGCACAAGTTAGACTGGATGCACTTATTATAAAATGGTTGTGTTTGATGTCATTTGATAAAACCAAGATATGTCATTCAGAGAATAGCGGCTGTATAGAATCTCACAGCTTCAAGGTATTGATCCTGTCTGAACCAATTGTTTGATCTCCTGTAGATGTTGTGGTTTAGCAGTGGAGGAACCAAGTCTGTTCTTCACAATGACCATGCTGAAAACATCATGTGTGTTTTCAGAGGAACCAAAGAATTCTTTTTGGTAGACAAAGAATATCAAGAGTTGGTAAGAAAAGCCTACAATGTCTACATCTGTATTCATGTTTTGAATAACTCAGATATGTCCTTGCACAGGAAACCTAAATGGTCTGTAACCAAATTACATGTCCTGTGGCTTTCCCTTGGACCTGTGATCAAATGTGATCTTGGTGCTAGAGGCTAATAAAACTTATAGGGCCACCTTTGACTTATGTAAATTATGACTGTACACACTTCCTTCTTCCTCTTGTCAGTTGCCTTCCTCCTGCTCTCTTTCGTCACCTCCGCCTCTCCATGTAATCCTCACCTTTTAATTTTAAATTCTGTGCAAACACTTGTATCATATGTCTAACTGTAACCATTTTACTACGTATTGTAACAACTTTCTATATTTTCATGAAATCCCCCGGGGAAGGATGGCTTTCATCTGGGACTGTCTGAAATATTGGGGAAACCAATTCTCGCGTTTTTTACTTTCATTTTTTTTTCATTATAGTTTATTCTAATTACTGTAAAACAGCAGGATTTGGATTGGGGTCATATCTTATAGATGTTTCAACATTTAAACTGTGCCTAGCACTAAATAATAAATTACTCACTTTTGTCTCTAATTAGTTACTGACAACTTGAGTGAACTCAAACTCCAGTTTATAAATTCCCAGGTCCCTTAACTTGTTTCCTGTCTTTGCTGTAGGTAAATGTAACAGAACGTGGCTATTCCGAGGTAGATGTTGACAGGTTTGTTTTTTTGTTTGTTGCAAGTTTTTAATAGCGTTTTTGTCACTTTCAAGTTCTGTCCACTAGTGACTGCTTTTGTTGTGTACTAGGGTTGACCTGTACAAGTATCCTGGGCTTCACAATATAGAGCATCATTTTGCTTTCATTGAACCTGGTGACTGCCTCTATACCCCTTTCCTTTGGTAGGTATTAATTAAAATTAACTTCAGAGAACATTAAGACGGATTCCGCTCAACGTTCGAGCAATAAGTGCAAAAAATATTTACCAAAAAACTACTCATAGCACGGTAACATTTTAAATGCTATTTGAAACATCTCACTCTAGTTCACTTGCCCAAGTGACCCCGCGATGAAATTCTCAAGCATTCTCAAGAAAAGTAATTTCAAATCTCGTAATAGTATGCTAAAAACGGGCGCCATTTTGTTTTGAACTGACATGAAGCGTCTTTTTAATTGAAATATGGATAACTTCAAATCCAATTTTCTCTCGCGGGGTCAGCTTGGGAGCAAAAGTAACGATAAGTTCTTCTTATCTGTTCTCAAAATGTGACAGTGCTGCAAGTATTTTTTTTGGTAACTTAATTTTTGCACTTACTGCTCGAACGTTGAGCGGAAATCATCTTAATTTTTTAAATTCTTTTTGATCAAGGTTTGTGGCTGACTTATTATGGCAGCCCCAAACTTGTCTATCCCATGGATGAGCCAAGGTTACCCCCAGCAACTTCTTACTTCCTTGGGTGAATTTAATCAATTAATTGATTAATTAATTAAATGGAAATTAGCAGTGGCTCATCCAGGAGATGGCTCTCTCCTCCGCAGAGGCCTCCTACAGTCGGGCCTTGGGAAAAATATACCCGCGGCGCGCGGAGGCTGGGAAGAGGAAAAATTAAAGCGCGTAGGGAACGCTGGGAAGGGGAAAGAAAGAAATCCATCGTTCCCCGCGCTCCCATTTTCTCCCTCCAGCGCTCCCGCTCCCGTTTCTTTCCCTGGTGTTTACAAACAGGAGCCTCTGCGGAGGAGAGAGAGGAGGTGGCTCTTCGCACACTGTGTCCAGATCGAATTGGAATTTGGAAATGTTGGTTTTTGAAGAGAGGGGAAAGCCAGAGTACCCAGAGAAAAGCCTCTTGGAGCAAGAGTGAGAACCATCAAACTCAACCCACATATGACAGCTGGGAGTCGAACCCAGGCCACATTGGTGGGAAGCAAGTGCTCAAACCACTTGCCATCCTAACCTGCGTCATGGTATCAAGCGTTTCCGTAGGGCTTTCCACAGTTTTGAAGCATTTCTCGCTTTTTAGCTGCGCGAAAATTGGTGCAAGCACCCTCGCCCCAATTTTCACGCGGCCAAAAAGCGAAAAATGCTTTGAACATGGAAACGCTTGCTACACAGGTTAGTGCCATCCTTGCTCCCCCTCTTAAATTTTAGGTGCATGAGTTAAAGAAGATATCTGTTTTTCTTTGTAGGGTTCACCATGTGCGATCCTATGGGTTGAACATGGCTGTGAATATCTGGTGGAGGCATGGTGTGCAAGTTAATTTCAGTAGCTGTGACACAAAATCCAGGGGACCTATCAAGGACTTTACATTCATTGGATTTGGAGCGCTTCATGATGCCCAGCAGAAATTGATAAAGTAGGAGTTGCTTATTGTTAACTGGCCTATACAGGAATTTTTAAATAGCGTTTGAAACAACTAAATGAAGCTTTAGTAATTCTTTTTGTAGGTTTTGCCTAACCCTTTCCTGAAGAGGTGGCATGCGATTTGTACGTTAACCGCTCTTACTGAATACGTACGTGCGTCCTATGACAACATCAGATTTCAATCACCATGCACTGAATTTACGAGTTGCATTAAGTTATATTGTTCTGTTCAGTGAGTCGGTCTGGTAAAATTAGCTAAAATTGTCTTCTGTTTTTCTCTCAAAGAAATCGTTTGACTCAAGCGGTTAAGTCCAGTGGTGGCAAACTGTCTTTCGGACAACTTGAAGAATTCTTCAGAAAGGTGATCACTAAAGTGGAACTTTATAAGTTAAGATCTGTTCATTGACAGTTTCATGAATTTTAACTTGAGGCCCTAGCAGTATAGATAGTTCACTAAAAGAGCCTCGGTGAGTGGGCCGAGGGTTAATGTGTTAATTGTTTCAGTTTTCTTGTTCGAAGTTTTTCACGTGATTCTTTTTGTTGTTATTATACGCAACGCTCCTTATATAGATTACTTTGAAATTGAGTTGTATGTTTCATGTAACCAACGTCTGAACACATATATTAGCGATTGAGAGATGACTTTAACTTACAAGTCATCAGGCAAACAGGAGTCACGTGTCTCAGAAGATGTACTAGCGAATGAGAGATAACTTTGAGTGTTTACCAGTTACAAAAAATATCCGGAATTTCGGTTGGACTGTAAATGGTAAGGCTATTTTGGTTTGCCAACCGGTTTCCCCCTGTAAATGGTGAACAACCTTTGGCTTCGAACACGCTCATGTCCAATACTGCCGCACTGATACGGACTGTTATTTGCAGTTGACGGTCCGTAAGTTTCGCACGGACCGTCACTCTTGCTTACGGACCGTGATTTGCGGTTGACAGTCCGTATGCTTCGCACGGACCGTCATTCTTGCTTACGGACCGTTATTTGCGGTTGACAATCCGTACGTTTCGCACAGACCGTCATTCTTACGTACAGTCCGAATTCAGAGCGTGCATCTCATTATCGCGCCAGGGCCAACTGTTGACGGTCCGTACATTTCGCACGGACCGTCATTCTTGCTTACGGACCGTTATTTGCGGTTGACGGTCCGTACGTTTCGCACAGACCGTCATTCTTACTTACAGTCCGAATACAGAGCGTGCATCTCATTATCGCGCCAGGGCCAACTGTTGACGGTCCGTACATTTCGCACGGACCGTCATCATTGCTTACGGACCGTCATTTGCGGTTGACGGTCCGTACGTTTCGCACAGACCGTCATCCTTGCTTACAGACCGTCATTTACGATTCACGATCCGTATGTAGACGTATAAATAATCTATACAAGTATGATTGAGCCTCGTTATTTAAGCGTACGTACGAAGCGAGCGAGATACACCAAAGAGGTCGAAAGAGAAGGCGGTAATATGTCTATTACTCGTTCTACAAATGTATAAGCGTTGCGCAAACTAATAACAGAGTTCTAAAAGCGAACTGTTATGTCGATTATTCCTTCTATTGAAGCCTTGTGAAACTGTTCAGGGAAAGGCAGAAGATAACATGTCTATTACTCGTTCGATAAGCGAACTGATAACAGTTGTTAAAGGGAACAGTTATGTACATTACTCCTTCTATTGAAGCCTTGTGAAACTGTTCAAGGGAAGGCAGCCATGATTATGCCACGTTATTTAAGCGCCATACGAAGCGAGCGTGATACACGAAAGAAATACGTACGACGCGAGCGAGGTACACGAATAGAAGAAGATAATATGTCTATTACTCGTTCTATAAACATCGCGTAAACTGATAACAGAGTTCTAAAATATTCTAAGTCCCACTAATGAGATGCAATTTACGGACCGTGAACTGTTCTATACGGACCGTATCTGAAGTTCACGGTCCGTGCGAACTGTACGGTCCGTAAAAAAATATCTCCCACTCACAACCAGCATGAAATACTCTAAGTGCCACTAATGAGATGCAATTTAAGGACCGTAAACTCTTTTATAACGACCGTATCTGAAATTCACGGTCCGTACAAACTGTACGGTCCGTAACAAAGATATCTCCCTCTCACAACGGGAATGAAATATTCTCAGTCCCACTAATGAGATGCAATTTACGGACCGTGAACTCTTCTATACGGACCGTATCTGAAGTTCACGGTCCGTACGAACTGTACGGTCCGTAACAAAGATATCTCCCTCTCACAACGGCAATGAAATATTCTAAGTCCCACTAATGAGATGCAATTTACGGACCGTGAACTCATCTATACGGACCGTATCTGAAGTTCACGGTCCGTGCGAACTGTACGGTCCGTAAAAAGATATCTCCCACTCAGAACCAGAATGAAATACTCTAAGCGCCACTAATGAGATGTAATTTACGAACCGTGAACTCATCTATACGGACCGTATCTGAAGTTCACGGTCCGTTCGAACTGTACGGTCCGTAACAGGGATATCTCCCTCTCACAACGGGAATGAAATATTCTCAGTCCCATTAATGAGATGCGAGTTACGGACCGTGAACTCTTCTATACGGACCGTATCTGAAATTCACGGTCCGTGCGAACTGTACGGTCCGTAAAAAGATATCTCCCACTCACAACCAGAATGAAATACTCTAAGTGCCACTAATGAGATGCAATTTACGGACCGTGAACTCTTCTATACGGACCGTATCTGAAGTTCACGGACCGTACAAACTGTACGGTCCGTGAACCCTTCTGTACATTACGTAGATGGGTTTCACGGTCTGTACAAAACTCTACGGACCGAAACCATAGTCTCACGGTCCGTTACAGTGCGGGTGTATTGGACAACCCTCTTCGAACAGGCCTCACGTGTCTGGCGTCACGTGTACCAGCGAATCAGAGATGGCTTTGACTTTCAAGTCACGAGGCGAACAGGAGTCACGTGTCTGAACACGTATGACAGCAGGAGCCCATAACTCCTGATGCCAGCAATTGAGAGATGGCTTTGACTTACAAGTTACAAGGCGAACAGGAATCACGTGTCTGAACACATGTACCAGCGAAAAACATCAGGCCCCAGTTGTTCAAAAGTTGGATAGCACTAATCCACCGTATAAATCTCTATCCAGTGGATAACGCAATTGGTGTTTCCTAACACTTATCCACTGGATAGTGATTTATCCGGTGGATAGCGCTATCCAACCTTTGAACAACTGGGGCCAGATGAACAGGCGTCATGACGTCGCTGAATTAATCTAAATCCCATTAATTGAAAGATGGCTTTGACATACAAGTCACCAGACGAACTGCGGTCACGTGTATGTACTAGCAATTGCGAGATGCTTTGACTTATCAGTCGACAGACTCTGCTTGTCTCGTTTGAGCTCATGTACGACTTAAAATTTCCTGGCATAGTTGTTAAGAATAGCGGCAAAAACAATCCTCATTACTGACTTAAGCCTTTAGGTTCCGGGTGGAACAAGCTCTGAACAAAGGGCGTCAAAATACTGATCAGTACTGAGCGGAATATAAGTGTTGTAGCACAGTGTGCACACTGTTGTTCTTGTTATTCTAAAATTGATGTTTTTTTAAACCTTTTTTTTTTTTGTAGCCTGATGTTTTTGGATCTGATGTGCCGTGGACGGAAGACATGTCAAACATTGGGAAGAAGGTGACTGAAACTGAAACCTATATTTTCTCCGTCGGTATATAGGCCAACATATGGCAATTGAGCGCCAATAACCACAACATGCTCTGGTTTGTTACGACTGGAGCACGAAACACTTTAAGACCTATGATGTTGTTACATTTTACTGATGCATTTCTATTTTTGTGTTTTGATGAGGTGTTTCTTTTGATGGACCAGTCATCAGATGATCAAATAACAAGTGACGAGGTGGAAAATTTGCAGAGAGAGGTACCTTTGAGTTTAATTCATTTTTTTTTTTTAAATGCAGAGAAAGAGGTTCCTTCGTGTTTTATTTCTTGAACCGCACTCGGCCGCGCCCCTCCCTTACTTATGATACTGTTGTTTATTATTCAGGTCTGGGAACAAATCCGCGTGTTGGTGAATGAGTTGACAGAGCTCGTTATGGAGCAAAATGACGAACTGGTAATGGAAGAGACTTACACAGAAGAACAGTGGGAAACGGAAGACGACGGTGAAACTCAACAACAATTACATACGGAGCTATAGAGAGAACCTATCTGAGCGGAACAAGCCACAGAAGCCGTTGTTCGATGTACTGTTCTCTAACTGGGCAAGAACGTCACGTAGCCCACAGATAAGGCACTAATAACATTACAATCCTATATGAATATATACACCAACTGATTAACGCATCTACCTCCACTAACACACACTTCCCTTCACTTGTACTCACTTACCTTCACATTAGTGCCTTATATGTGGACTAGCATGACGTTCTTGCCCTATATGTGGGCTACCATGACGTTCTGGCCTCTAACTGAGCCTGAGGAAATAGTCGTTTTTTTCGTGGGCGGTGGCCTCACTTTGGTTCCCGTGGAAGAAGCCGGTGCTCTGATTGGTTAACTCAAATTCATTATTTTAACCACAGGAGACCCAAACGCTACATTAGCTATATAATCATAATCATTTAATTAAAATATTGTTATTTACCTGTATTCCAGTGCCTTTATGAGTCGCTTTGGAAGGGATTTGAATCAGCGCGGAGACGATTTAATACCTGACCGGTTTCAAATGTTATTTTTTCTGGCGCGTCGTAAACTGGACGCGACAATTACGTCTCAAGTTTCCATATCATTAACTATTAACTCTACTCTTCTCTTGGCCGTTAATTGAAACCCGAGATTGTATCCCCACGAGAGTTGATAGTTAATAAGGGCCCGGATGCACTGGACAAGTTTTTGTTTATTTTGCGAAAAAATCTGTCACCAGTTCCGTGAGACAAGTGCGCCCGGTGATTTTTTGATCTACCAAATTTTGTCAAACCTTACCAAACTTCAAAGGCGCCGTCGTCCTGCCTCGGAGTAGGACAAATTTTTGTCAGGCGTGAAATCTGACAGATTTGTCAATTTACGCGCCATGATTTGAAGGGAAACGTCAATCAAGAAAATTTGATCTCTATTTTTAGTCGGAGTCTTTCAGTCAGAAGCCCGTACCTCGGGATGCTGCATGACAATCATTACTCAGAACACAACTGTTATGGTTCCCAAGTTTACGTTCCAGCTGCATCTCCAGGTCCAAGTACTGTTCAATTTCTATATCCCTACGTAAACCGACCAAATACACATCCGTATGCAAACCCGCCGATTACATGTACAAGCTACGGGACTGTTGGAGTTGAACGAATTGAAGGAAGAAAAAAACCAGAATACGAGCAATAATATGCCGATATTCGATCGAAGAGGTTAAGATCACATGTAACCTTTCCCGCAAAGAGCGCGCAACCGATGGTGTTCGATTTCCGTGTGATTGCACTTTGTGGTTAAAGACTCTGTCGACCACAATGCAACGCGCGCCTAAACGGAGGTTTCGTGGACCACGAAACCTCCGTTTAGGCGCGCGTTGCATTGTGGTCGACAGAGAGTCTTTAACAAATAATTTGCTGTTTCTCAGTGCGCCCACGATTGACAAATTGCAAATTTGGTGGAGACAAATTTTGTCGAGAGTTTTGGTAGAGCCCAGTGCGTCCGGGCCCTAATAATGGAACTTGAGACGTAATTTTCGCGTCCTATGACGCACCCTATAAGAAGATAAGATAACATTTCAAACCGGCGAGGTAAACCGTCTCCCGCTCTGATTCAAATCCCTTCCAAAATGACTCGTAAAGACACAAGGAACACATTTAAATAACAACATTTGTATTAAATGATTATGATATAGCTAAAGACAGCGTTTGGGTTCCCTGTGTTTTAACCAACTAGATCCACTGCTTGCGTGATTACGCATTTGAATATGGAATTTGCACTGTGTAAATGCATTACTTTAAGTGATGTATTGCTAGAATGGAATTTACAGTTTCATTGCTCAGACGTCCTGCGTTGATCTATGGCATCACAGTGAGTGTGTGTAACTGCGTCGTTTCTCAGTTTATACCTCAATAATATTTTTGTAAATGTCGATGTAAATTAATTGAAGAATAGTTTATTTTTATGAAAGTAATTACTTTTTTAAACATCTTTTATGCCGAATTCAATTCAAGATTTTTTATGGTTAAGTTTTTATAAGCGTAGCCATTGAGCAATAATAATGGTGCGTGTTTTATGCGCAATAAAAGAAAACTTCGATTTGTTACCTTAGAACTGGTAATTTTGTATTATTGCAATAACATCGTCGTCGTTTGACAAGAGAAGGTGACTGCAATGTGCCTTTATTGAACCCGCGGTAAGCACAACCTTGTCAGATGATTGGGGCGTCTGTTACTATGTGATGGATCGTACAGAGCGCTTATGAACGGTGGCCCACAAGTGCACTCCGAATTCCAAACGACACTCCAAATTTGTAAACACACTCTTAATTCTAATATCTCAATCACAATTCCAAAAACTCACTCCGAATTCTAAGCAGTCACTCCGAATTCTTAAACTTCACTCCGAATTCTAAAAACTCACTCCGAATTCTAAAACTTCACTCCGAATTCTAGAAACTCACTCCGAATTCCAAAACTTCACTCCGAATTCTAAACACTCACTCCGAATTTCAAAACTTCACTCCCAATTCTAAAAACTCACTCCCAACTCTAAAACTTTACTGTGAATTCTAAAACCTCACTCCGAATTCTAAAACTTTACTCCAAATTCTAAAAACTCACTCCGAATTCTAAAAACTCACGCCGAATTCTAAAACTTCACTCCGAATTTTATAATCTTACACTCCGAATAATTCTTCTCACCCAAACATTTTCACTCCGTTCAACTAAATAATCTCGCTCGGAAAAAACACTTCCGGTTTGAAACTAGAGTGTATCATCTGAAAACAAACTTGATATCCGATCTCCAATACAATTCATATTAATCTGAGTTAGGGCAAGTGTGTCTAACACTGAAATAGTCAACTAGATGCATAGGTATAAAGATTACGGTACAAATCCAAGGCTTCTCGCCAGGTTTGGGGATTTGAAAGCCCTACAGCTTCCCCGCTTACAGAGGCCCCTTTTCCTTTGTATTCGCTGGGCTGACGGGCGTCCGTCAGCTCAGCGAATACAAAGGAAAAGGGCCTCTGCTAGCAGGGAACCCTACAGCATGAAAGGCATGCTGAAAATACTCCTGGTTTTCATTGGTGCTCTCTGCAAGGACAAGGTAATTCTCCGTGATATAGTTACACTGCTGTGCACTGAGAGGAGCAAGAAAATACTCAGTATTGTGCAGTTTGGGTAAGTAAAACAACTCACTGGGATTCCTTTTACAGTGTCATAGCGCGACCCTCCGATGTAATGGCTGTTCCAGTGTTTTCTTACCTTGTCCAAATCTTGCTGAATCAGTCCGGAAAAACAGAGCCACAAGCACTCCATCTGTAGTTCATTACTAGTAGTGAAGACTTGTTGTTCCAGTAAGGCGTTGAAAAAAGTTGATCCACCAAGTGGTTGTGTGTTGTCTTAGGTACAACCACCACTCTTCTATTAGTTGGTTATGAGGTGAGGTTCCACAAGTATGTGCCAGATCGTTGCCAATGAAATAGCATTGTGCTGCTGCTACAAGGCCGTTCTCAGTACCACAGTCAGTTCTAACCTTCAGGGGGCATCCTCCGTATTCCTTCCCAGCATCCATATAATATCTCCCGATCTTTACGGGATTATTGAATTGTTTGTTCTATCCAATCTTAACCATATTACCTTGTGGCTGTAACCGTCAATACAGCCATGGATCGCGAAACCGTCAGGTTTAATTTTGTCATACCCATCAATATGCCAACAGTAGTTCGACCCTTGATTAGTGTAAACTCTTCTCTTGAGCTTCTGCCTTCGTCTTCTCTCGCACCGCTCAGGATCCGTTTCTTCTAAACATGCCGCCACTGCTTGCCTCGACACCGAGCTTCAACATTGTTGTTATCGAGAACGGATACTGCTGTAGATCTTATGCAATAGTTAGTATACTCTTGAGAAAGTCTACAATCAACAGAAATAGTTTTCATTAACGATCCTAGGGTATTCTTACCCAGAGGGGAATTGCAGTACCAAATACTGTCAGATTCATTGAAGCGTTCTAGAGCCTTGGGCCTTTGTCACAGCAAGTTCAACGACGGATGGAGTTTTGACAAATATAGTTCAAATGCCCTTACTGGGCATAAGTTTGGATTATTCGCGTTTTCGTACATTCTTCCATCCCCTGAAGAATCAAAGGGATCATCGTTTTCCCTGTGGTTTTTGTCGAGTTCATCCTGCTCCTGGTAGACATATTTTCGTCCGGTCGCGTCAACTCTGACTGCAAACGACTGTTTCGCGTGAAGGCGAAGGTTCTCTCTTCCTCTTCGAGTAAGGTGATACATGATGTTAAACCAAACGAATTGCTGCAATGACTAAGGGCTTGGTGATGACTGATCATATGACGAGTAGATTTTCGCCAAGTCCTCTTTCTTTATTGGTTCATGGTGATCGACTTTGGCAAACCCTTGTCGTTTAAGTTGAACCACAACTGCTTCAAAGACTTGGTTAGACTGTTCAAAAGCATCGTCGGCAATGATGTTTTAAAGTATCGTTGCAGGCCAAAGCGAATGCTTGTTAGTGCTGTCTTCTTGTAGTTTCCTCCGGTTTTTTCCTTGCATTGGGATAAAAGTCAACAAGGAGTTCGTTTAGTTCTTCTTTTGAAATTTCGTCATAATTCTGGACTTTGTCAGGATATTTCTTTCGGCAGAAGGCTTTTAATGTAGACAAGACAGTTTTTGTCGCTGACTGTGTGTTTTTGGAATCTTTCTGTTCCACAAGGCCGGCAATTTCTTGTCGCGATATCGCACTGCTGTCACGGTTTCTAGTAGCTGCTGTGTTGCTTGGCGGGACTGAGCTGTTGAGAACAATCTCCCGTAAATCATGACTTGAATCGCTGTTGGTAGTTGTCGTGCTTGGGTTGAAACCGGCCAACTTATTCGACATTCGCCGCTGTTTTTCCAGAGGATTATGGCTGTAGCTGGATATGGATTCCGGATTGGCGTGGCCAGTCAGCTCTGAGATCTCCAGTGGGTCGAAATCATCACGGAGCGCTTGGATGACCGTTTTGCGACCACTCGAATTTGTGAATTTGCCGTCCAGGGAGGCAATGGACGCAATACTCTGCATTTTCTTTGCCAATGTATTTCTACCAATTGGAACCATCTTGTACCAGTCATTGGATTTTGGCCTGTCAACTGGACTCAAGAAGAAATTTCCAGGAACGTTATCACCCTTCGGACGATGGCCACCGTACTCGATAAATGCTCTGTGCGGATCTCGCTCTCCACCATCCGTCCTCCAAATCTTGTTGTTATACTTTCTCGCCCGTTTTGTCGCAGTCGGTTCGTCTCCCTGGCGGTTCTTGGTTTGTCGCTCTCTGTATTCGATGTACTGCTCTGTCACGGTGAAATCACTTAGTTGACAGTCATGTTGTTCTTTAAATCCTCTCATTCCTAAGTGCGTGACATTGTTCCACCATACCAGATGGAGAAGAGAGCGAGGATTTTGAAGGCCGATTGCACCTGACGACCACATCTTTTCAATATCTTCTGTTTCAACTGGTTGAGCGGCATTTGGTTTGTTGCCAAGACCTTTTTGCTTCAAATCCTTTTTCTTCATGGATAGCATCGTTGAAACTTCTTCGAACTCAATGGCTGAAGATTTTTCGAGGTCGAAGTTGTCTTCTGCCGGTGGACATGGACGCTCCAGAAAGTATCTTCGTAAACCATTGCGGTAAGTTTGTAATGTTCCTGGTTCATATTCTTTGCCTTTGTTTTCTTTGGTCGTCTGCCTTATTTCTAGAAAGAAGTGCTTGAGAAGCTGCGGTGCTTCTTGCTTTGAAATTGCATCGAGATTAATTTGTTTGCCATGTTTTTCCTTGAACCAAGACTGCAAACGGCGTACGGATGTACTCGTACTTTTTTTAGTGTTTTCTGAAACCATATTGTCCTTAAAAGAGACCAGCTCGTCATCTGTATAGGTCACAATGGTTTGCTTTTCCGGAATAGATGCTTGACTTTTTTCGGCATAGATACCTGTTGGGTTTTCTTTCGCAGCGCTTGTTTGGTTTTCCTCGGTAAAAACTTTCGTTTGGCTTTCTTCCCTCGTCTCTGCCATTTTGTTTTTTTCTTCAATACGTTTTCTCGTACTTTTGAGTGTGAGTGGTTTCCTCAAATTCTCTAAAAATTTAAATTTCAATTCAAAATTTGGCAGACATTCATTTTCTGTAAATTTGTTCATTTCCAAGGTGTTTTTTTCCTAGCACGAGTTGCATTTTTGTTTTCACGATAGCAACAATTTTTGCTCGCCACTCAAGTCAGCAATATCCCTTCATGCACAAGTGCAATTCCACGCTAAATACCCTCTCTTCGATAGCCAATCAGACCGCGAGTTTACCTTTAGCTATGCGATTCTAAATGGAATAGCCCATTGCAATACAGAACTTTGAAAAACGCGCTGGTCAAACGCTATGTTCACACCACCTTCAATCACGTTCTGTTCACGTGCAACGGCGGTCTTCGGTCAACATTCGCGGGTAACCACAGAGAGTCCACAATAGTTGAGTAAAGCAAAACAAAAGAAAAATTAAATTATTCCAAAATTATCAACATGCGGGCGTTGTTTGTTTCCTGTGATTTTCTTTTGTGTGCAGCATCAAGCTGATTGATGCTAGCGACAGTACTGTAGTCGTGAGCTGAGCTGATTTGTGCGCGAGCGGATTTCAGTTATGCTAATTCTTTAAGCTTATATAAAGATACTACAAGGGGAGCAGCTTTTTCACGAAGCAGTTTGAACACACTTTGCGAAATCGCCTTAAACTCGTTTCGTATTTGCTTCCTTGCAAAGAAAATTGCCACACACGAAAGCCAGATAATTCGTGAATACCCTTACCTGTCATAATCCTGAAAAGAAACGATTTCTTGGCCGAATTTTAGCTTTCTTTCGGCTGTTTACCATGAGTTTTTAGCCAATGACGTCACGTTAGTGACGTCATATGGCTACTGTCAGAGCCTAAAAATCAACGATAGACGACAGTGTCGTGTCTGTCTTACGATTTGTGAGGCTGGGGGGATATTCTGTGAGACGATGGGTGGGGGTGTGCACCGGGACACTGAAACTCTTACCTTATCAGCGGCACAAACCCATACAGCTAATGTTATGGGAGTAAGACCCCCGGACTTTTGTGTACGTGAGGTCTGGCAGGATTTTATTCGCGTTGTAGTCCTGTGTTTACTTAGCTGAAGTACAAATTTCCACAGCAGCAAATACAAGACGGCCTTGCCAATGTGAGATGTTGTATGAACAGAACGTGGAAATTAACGTTACATCGACCCCTAATTAACAGTGAAAGGAACAATATTTAAAGCCCAAGTTTATAACGATAGTGAAAAGACTAGAGTAAAACAGCATAAACTTTTTCGGGGTTATCTCTCGGTAACAGCGAATCTAAAATTTGCAGTGTCATTTTTGAGTGCGTGTTATAAAACATGAAACCCATTAAAACTAAATCGGAAATTGCGCGGCTTGTTGCTAGCTATTCTTAAAACTGAAAAACTTGAATGAAACTAGTATTAAAATTCAAGTCACAGTGGTGATCAAGGAATTAGAGGATGGATGTAGTAAAATCTTAACAAGATACTAAACGTTATTTCGGGGTTATTCATAGCTCAAAGTGTAAAGCGTATGTTGAGCAAATTTGCATAGTTGACAGCTGTAATTTCAGCCTTATAAGGAATGTAACGCAACACTTAAAACATCTCGAACCGACCGAAACAGTACCGAAAGATTAACAACAACATATGTGACAAAGCATTCTAATAGAGACCTGTTGGATCCACTGGAAAGCGAGCTGAATTTGAACATTTTCGTACTGTTCGAGGGCAAAGCAAACGAAATTTATTCGGCTGTAGGTTGAGACTCAAAATAAACACGTGAGCTAAAAATAACTTTGTACCGTGGGAAAGTTACAAATGTAAACATACTTTGGTCGATTTGTGAAGCAAAAAGACGAAAATTATTATAGCCGACTTGATTACAAAGCAAGCAACTTCAATTAACAGGGGAAATAAATATAGTTGCAAAACTATTTCAGTCGTGTTTATAAACGCTAGTTCAAACCGATTTCCAACGAAAATATTGTGGATACAAGAAACGCCGTTTGATGGCAGACTCCTGTTTTGACAATACAATGTACTAACAACGTAAGTGGTTGACTGAAACGTCTGAAACCTTACAAATTAAACAAAGTAAAGCGAGACGCGTGTCACGCAAATCACACAGAGCGTCAAAACGGCACCATTTAGAAAGTAGACCGTTTATGAGCACTGAAAAGTAGTGGATATTCGCCGGTAGAAGTAAGAAATTAAAAGGTTCAACTGCAAGTTGCATTTATTTCTGAAGCAAAATTGTTAACTTTCCACTGATCTTTGCCTAAATTATGTTTGCAATATTTTTCGACGGTGAGTTTAAGTTTAAGTTTACTTGTTTTTGTCTGTGTTCTTTGAAGAACCGTGAAACAAAGAGCTTTCTTCGGTTTTTTTTACTCCGCGTAGTCACGCTGCTGAATCATTACCAGGTTTTATAGTGGATAACCACAAGATCTTTTTGGTGGTGAGGGGGGGGGGGGGCGCTGAGGGGTTAGGGTGGGACTTACCGGAAGTGTAAAGTCCCATAGGTTGTCAGGATAAATTTCACCATATTGTGAAAAAAAAAAGAGTCATTGGCTCTGCGCGCATTGCGTGCCTATGTTTCTTGTCGTCAGAGCTGTGACCAGTTACTACGGCACAGACGCGTCAGATGTTTGCGCCATCAAGTGCAAATCAGCAACCCTCCCTCCCCCGCAAAGATTTCTTCGCACACTTGGAAATAAAATCACAATTTGCTTACCGTGCGATCAAATTCACAAGGTAATCTATAACTCTATAAAAGGGCTAGAACTCTACTTAAAGTTCCCTTTCTAATTAATTAAACAAGCTATAAAATAAAAATAAGCAGGGTGTAATTTTATCTGCGGTCGTGCGAAGAGATCTTTGCGGGGGAGGGAGGGTTGCTGATTTGCACTTGATGGTGCAAACATCTGACGCGTCTGTGCCGTGGTAACTGGTCACAGCTCTGACGAAAAGAAAAACTCATGGCAAACAGCCGAAAGAAAGCTAAAATTCTGCCAAGAAATCGTTTCTTTTCAGGATTATGACAGGTAAGGGTATTCACGAATTATCTGGCTTTCGTGTGTGGCAATTTTCGTTGCAAGGAGGCAAATACGAAACGAGTTTAAGGCGATTTCGCAAAGTGTGTTCAAACTGCTTCGTGAAAAAGCTGATCCCCTTGTAGTATCTTTATATAAGCTTAAAAAATTAGCATAACTGAAATCCGCTCGCGCACAAATCAGCTCAGCTCACGACTACAGTACTGTCGCTAGCATCCATCAGCTTGATGCTGCACACAAAAGAAAACCACAGGAAACAAACAACGCCCGCATGTTGATAATTTTGGGATAATTTAATTAATTTTTCCTTTTTTTTGCTTTACTCAACTATTGTGGACTCCCTGTGGGGTAACATTGCATTGTTACCCTCTGACGTAATGGACTTTGCAATGTTGCCCAGAGACTTTTGGCGGGAAACAGTTTCATTGTTAGATGTCATGTGATCCCGAACTGACCAATGAGAGTGCACGCTATTAGAGGAAAAATTCCAGCTATATAACAATGAAAAAGTTTTTATGATTGGTAAAAACACATTCATATTTATTTTTGCTTGTTTGTTTGTCTTCTTTTCAGAAGTTTATTGGTAATAGTTATTTTGACTTGCAGTGGAAAGGTAATTGATTCGCGCCTATGCGTGAAGGCGTTACTTCTGTAGAAGATTAGCCAGGGATTTCAAGGTTTTGAAGATTTTATTTTGCACTAGTCTTTACGGCTTTGTTCCTTCATCGATCAGTCCAGGAAGCGTCCGTAGTTACAATCGTAGTCAACTGAAATCAGTTAGAAAACAAGTTACTATTTACATCATTCGCTATTGAAACGGCAAACAGTTCTCAACTTACAATTTGTTTTCCATAAATCCTTGAAATTCCTTGATGCGAACTTGTACATCGGTGACTGAACTGCGAAATGTGTCCGTTACAAGTGAAAATTGTTCTTTTAAACATTGTGACCTGACCTTATTTTTCCCGCCTCTCTTAGTCGAGGAGATAGCTGACAATATGGAAATTTCTGACAATTTTATGCTCCAAATGCAAATCAGTAATATCTGAAGAAAAGCAGCAGGGTTATCTGGAGGAGAAGATGCTAAGGTGAGAGGAATAAAAGGAGTAGGGGAACAATAAATGGTTGATACATCGAGACAATTGTCAGTTTTTGTTTTTTTTTTAACACGAGGAGTTTCGTTTCAGGTTGAGGAGGTAATTCTGCTTCAATTCCAACCAGAGGGCACCTGCCCCAATTGTTAACCAATGGCACTTGTCAACATTACAGCAAAAGAAATCGATGTCGGTGAAACTGAAATGGTGTCACAAAAAAAATTGAAAATGGCAGAAAGTATCATCTCTGATGGCGAAATCAATGCTTCATATGTGTTTGAGAAACTTAGAGAAACTACTGAGAAACTTTCAAAAAATAAAATTTAACACTAAAAATCTATAGAAAATCTGCTCTAAAAGTTCGAGGTTTGTAAACGCTGGAAAATAGAAGCATCCGAAAACAGCTAAACCAGACGAAATAAATAACTTAGCCAAAAACGCAAATTTATCGTTTGTGCTTGGTCACATTTTAGGATCAAGTTTACAGTTAGGGCATGGTAACAATTGGGTTCAACTTTATGGATTGCGAATGGTGATGCTGTACCTGTGGGATCAACTTTATGGTTTGCGCATGGCCACATTTAGTTATCAACTTTTTGGTTCGAAGATGGTGACATTTTAGGATCAGCTTAATGATTCGTGCATCCACACATTTTGAGATCAACTTTATAGATGGAGGATGATAAAATTTGCCCTCTGATCCTCCCCAACATTCGCGCTTTTCGCACATATCTCAAAGAAAACCCATAAAGATTTTTCCTAAATGTGCTGACGTAATTTCTAGTACTCTCTTCCACAGTTGAACTCTGTGTAAATTTGTCATTTGGCCCTTTCCCCTTCTGCCCTCGAGCAATACGCTAAAGAAACCACAAAAAATATGTTTATCTTAAATATATAGAACAGATTTACTTCACTAAGCGAATAGTAAGTGTTGAAACGTTTGTGTAAACTCGTATTATTTACAGTCCACATAGGAAAATAATTTGTAAAAAGATAATCCAGGGGCGTAGCGTCCATATACGCACGTACGCATGGGCGTACAACTAAAATCTCGGAAAAATACATTCCTATTGCCTGAAGGCGTTTTTATCATTAAATTGGCTGATTTGATTTGAACTATAGTGATGCGACTTAACGTAAATTTTTCCATTATCCTCAGCTATTCTTTAACTGTGAAGGAGAGGCTACCACGCCGTGAGTAGGTACAGCTTCAGAAACAATCAGCATGCTCAGGTGGATTAAGGAATGGCTCCTCATGCAATACGACCTTTTTCGGCATTTTTGTAGTAGCGTTGTTATTCAAGACAAAAAAGCTTATAATTGTGTAATAAGAGACAAATCAAGTTTTTGGATAAATTAGTGTGTTTGCTGTGGTCACATGACCGGCCACGCCTTAATTTATGCAAAATTTGCGATAATTCGATTACAACATGATAATCAACGTTATAACTACCCATCTTTCTTCCAAAATCTCCACATTGTGGAAAGGTAGTTTAAATTAAACGGGGTTTTCTGAAAACGTTAATTGTTACGTAACTATTTACTGTTTTTCTCTAGTCCCAGTCCCTCTCCAACATTGAAACGTCATAGTTTAAACAAAGTACCTTAATTCTTAAAACCCCAATTAGTTCCCGAAACCTTTTGCCTCAAGTCATTGATATAAGGCAAACTTAATGGGAATTCTTTTTCTTAAAATATTGTAAATTTCAATCAAAATAAATCGTAAAAATTGGGCGTTGTATGTCACGTGACGTAAAAACAAAGTTCACGAAGACAAAAATTAAATACTTTAAGGAAATGCTCGACTCTGCCAAACGTTCTAATCAGTACCTTGAAAGTATTCTAAACTAGACCACCCCCCTCCAAATCTGCGGAGACCCTTTCCTTAATTCACTTGAGTGTGAGGCCGCCAAAAACTTTGGTTGAGACTCTTGGCCACGCTAACCCCAGTTTTATCCAAGAGTATATGTTGCACTGTTAACACTGTTAACGTATCCGGTCTCAACATGCACTGCTGAACGGAGCTTTTGTATTGATGAAGAGGCTGAAAACTCCTCTATGAAGTACCACGAGTGACAACAGATTCAGCTCCTGATTCAGCTCCTTTGCAATTCGGCACATCCATAAACACAGGGACGTTGACATTGACGGTGTAGTAACGGGGTTTACCCGTCCTGCTTTTGCTTGTGAACTGTCAACAATAGCGTCACCATTTTTCTTTTTTGTCATATTGTAGCCCTACCGAAACACTAATCCAGTTGGCTGACAGATAAAATAAACAGCTAACTACTGCGTTTTACCACGTATATATTTATTTAAAATGTCCCCAAGAAAATGCAGGAAATGGCATTTCCGAGACCGTAAATTTCAAAATTTTCTGGGGAAGCATGCCCCCAGACCCCACTAGAGGGGAGCGTCTCCGGTGCTCCAAAAGACTCTCTTCGTGAGTACACCTTCAAAATCACACGCTACGCCCCTGTAATCCTTTATAAAATATGCTATCTGTGAGAAATAAGAATCAAATACTCACAAATTCTTTACTAAGGAACCAAACGAAACTTAGGATAGCTGTTCGAAATTCTAATTCAGTCGAGTAACTTACGGGATAGACTTTCTCTTTTCTGTAACATGTCACCTAAAAGAAGTTCATTCAATTAGCAGGTCAATCAGCGAAGAACACGTTGTAGAAAAAAATAACTCTCTCATGCTTCATCTTAATGTTGATTGTGAAACCTATTATCAAACTACCAATAACCCACGTTGTAACAATCCTTAATTTTGAGATAACGTGCTTCTTTGAGTTCCAAACATTTTTCTTATGGAGTGAACCTGTTTCTTAGAACGAAAAGTCAATAATATTGATCTAAGTTTCCTTTCTCGTTTATATTTGTCTTTAACGTTAGAAATGTTTTAGTTTCACAATTTTTAGTTATTGGTGACAATATTAATGCGAGAGAAGTTGTGTTTATGACGCACCAATGGCAGTGTGGATGAGTGAAAACGGAGACTTCCAAAAACGCTGATCGCATTTTGTTTTTGTTTGAGTGTGGTCAATAGGAGAAAACGCTTAATTAAATTCATTAAAAGACGCATCGGTGAGGAGGTCATAACAATACCCTTGTATGATGAAAAGTTTTTACTTCGTTTTGATCATCTGAAAATGAAGTCTTTTGAAAACAGATTGATGTAGACAGGGCCTCAGACCTTTTTCTTTGTAGCAGTAATGCTCGATAAAAACTGAACACGGTTTATTTACCTCACGACCCAGCTAAACTTTTTCTACCTCTCTTTTCTATTTATCAACACGATTTGTTTTAGAATAAAACCATCTTATCTCGATTTCTTGTTGACTGTATCCACGTGACTAGGTTTAAGTATCTCAGCAGTGGTCACGTGTCCCCAGTCAATAATACATTGGTGTGCTTCATCACGCGACCTTCCCATTACGCCACGTTTTGCAAGAAGCGGAAGAGAAAGGCCTCAAGGTGATGTTGCTACCGTTGAATCGAGTCGTGTTATTTTTTTTAATTTTGAATACCCACTGTATTCTGCAAAACTCTTGGGTTCGCGAAAGAACCGATCATATAGAACAGTTATTGATTTTATCCCCGCTTCACGAATGGCATGTTTTTTTTCCTACTCTCATGGACGTGTAAGTTCTCCGCTGTTATGTTCTACCATTTTCTGTAGATCCTTTAAAAAACCTCTCCCTGTACTTTTCAAACAATTTTCCGATAAATGTCAAAGTTGTGCTATTGCCCTTATGTCTGCTTTCTTCTGGAGAGTTCAGTTGAAATTCACTTTCTTCAGTTGTTCCATATCCATAATTCTCCACTGTTCTATTCACTTCCTTTTGAAAGTTAACATGGACTTTTTGCTTATTGAGAATGGGGACAATAATGTTAAATTTATCAATCTTCTTGTTAACTAAACGCAAATTGTGCTCGAATTCCTTCAAATTATTATTCCATTGGATGGTAGCTTGCAGTGTTAATGGACTTGGTCCCAGTTTCCTTCTTTCATCCAACAGTCCCTCTTTAAGGCGTTTGATATCCTGCCTGATTTCCTTGTCTAATGAAATCCACTCAGGTGCAAATCCAGAGTCAATAAGTACTTTGTTGAGCCTCCGGGTGGTCGAATCTAAAAAAAAGTGGGAGAAACAAGACTACTGTTGAAATTAATTTTTGACGTAACCAAATTATATTCGGATGATCAAAGTTTGTGAAACGTACTACCTTATTACATGATTTTTTAGCGACACATTGATTTTTGTGATTTCAGAGTGCATATTTTGCGACACCTAATTTTCACAAATTTTCTCAAAGCTTGTATAACAAGTCACTTAAATTTTTGATTGAATTTTTGCAATTCGAAACAAAAAAATCGTTATAATTGTTTGGTTGCTTACCAGTTACAAGGAACAGATGAATGCAGATGAATGAAGCCTACTAATAGGGGCCCATGGGCAGATCCAGTGATCTTTGACAGGAGGGTTTCAAATGGTAATCATTTCAAAAGCCAACTGAAGGAATAATCGCTCAGACTTAGCAAATTTAAAATAATCAAAACGATTTCCTACCTAGTAAACTTCGTTTACTGGTTTCATTCTTTTTATTCCTTGTTCAGTTTTAATACAGTAGATTATTTCAAAATTAAGTAGACAAGTAGAGGTTTGGAGAAGGAGGAGGGTGTCCAGACCTCCAAATCCCCCCTCCCCACCTAGATTGGCCAGTGAAGTCAACCAGAGTGCAGCACTCTTGCTTATGTTTGAGGGCTGTAAGTATTACAAACTACCGGTAGATAAAATTATGACACAATTATTCCTACATAAACTCACAGCCAACTAGTTGCTGCACACCTTGGTTACAAGGCACTGGACAAATGGATGCAACATTTCCAAACAACAATGTCAACACTATTGAATTCAACATGTTATGAAAATCAAATTTCATTCAACGTCATCCAACACCATTCAATGTCATCCAACATCATTCCACAGGATGACAAAACACATGTAACATGATTGTTAAGTGGAAATGTTGTGTCCTTTTGTTTGGAGCCTATGCTACTAAACAACTTGAATTTGTAAAATAATTGTCTCATTTGGGGACCAGGCATAGCACAGTGGTGAGAGCACTCCCCTTCCACCAATCTGGCCTGGGTTCGATGCCCGGTCCTGGCGTCATATGTGGGTTGAGTCTGTTGTTGGTTCTCGTCCATGCTCCAAGGGTTTTTCACCGGGTTCTCCGGTTTTCCTCCCTCCACAAAAACCAACATTTCCAAATTCCAATTCCACCTGCTTGTAAAGCACATTTGATAATATTCATATAGAAAATGCACTATATAAGTTCTAAATTATTATTATTATTATTATTATTATTATTATTATTATTATTATTATTATTATTATTATATCCCTACACAGACCAGCTACTCACCAACAAACAGCTCTTGTTCAAGCTTCAGTGGCTTACCACTTCCTGATAAATTTTTAAATTCTCCTTTAGACATAGCTTCTTGAATGAGGTCCTCCACAAGCCTATCAATTACTTTGGAGTACTTGGATCTCCTAATTGCTCTTTTTTCAGGTTCAGCAATCGATGTCTCCTGTTCTCCAAACTGCTGAATCTTGTGATCAATGACTTTGTCTGAAGCCCTCTGTACTCTGTACTGTTGATACTGCTTTTGTCTGTTAGATGGTGATCCAAAGCCAATGCCTTCATATTCTAGGTATTGCCTAGGCACAACACATCCCAGACAAAGTTAAAGGATAAAATAATGAGCATTGGTTTGAACTTAGGTATTAGGCAGTGGAAAAGTGTTTGCATTATTTGAGATTAATTTGACATCTTAAGAGACAACTCCTTGGGAAAAACTGCTGGGTGAAAAAAAATTTCAAGAGAGATTTTTTCCACCATATCTTTTTAGTTTGATAACAAGTGCAGTCTTCTATTAGATTGAAATGTTAATTTGTATGTTAAGTCTAGGCTTATCTACATACTATTTGAAATTTAAAATAGCCCAAAGTAAGGCTCAAAGGAAATCCTCTTTCCCAGTATTGTTCCAGTAACCAAAATAATGCTCTGTAGATTTCCCATCTCCTTCTTAGACATAGCTTAATTACAAACGTCTTTTCCATGGTGATAAACTCTACACTGAGACAATTCTGTGAGATCAAAAAATGCCAAATGCCTCACAAGGTAGATTAACACCCAGCCCCAGCATGGACAAGAGAAAAAAAATTCCCCACTAATGCCCAGGGGTGGGGAAGACTGGCACTACTAGAATTGACTATGAACTGCTAGAACTGACTATGTAGCAATTATTCCATGAGCATGCATTCAGTGATCCATCTACCTGCACGTCCCACATCTCCAATGCATAAAATGTCCAAAAAGACGAATGGATCGAAGGTCAATTTCACACTGAGCATGGCATGTGTCACACTAAATTGAACTGAGGTTACCTTCGAAAAACTAAGATGGCCGCGACTCCTTTTCATGTGCATGGCTCACTTAGTCCTGGATCTTCTGTGTTTATGAAAAGGATGAATGCAACATGCCTCCAAAAAAGAAAGCCAAACCCCTTCCGAGGCAACAACAGCTTAGTGTTTTGTTTTTGTCTGAATCACCGAACACAGAAGCTGCCCAAGATGCACCAAACTCAGAAGCTGTCCTAGATTCACCAAACGCAAAAGCTACCCAAGTGAGCACGGATAAGCCAATCGAAGTTGAAATCAAGCCAAACAAAGTCAAGAAATGTTTTTAATCCATGGCTTAAAGTATGTTTAAAGCCTGGTTTTACCAAGAAAAGGAAAACTACGTGTACTGCAAAGTTTGCAAAGAACACAAGAAGAAAAATGGTATGTCTAAAGAGGCACACTGCAAAAATTTTCATAAGACAGCACTTGTAAGACATGCTGCACTCTACGAGCACCAAATGGCTTTACAGAAACCACAACTTTCTAAGCAGTTTGAAGCAATTAGAACTAGAGCCAAATCACAGCAAAACAATGCCATCATGGTATTTCATAAATGTGTTCACTGGCTGTGTGTAGAAGGTATGCCACTCTTCTTGAACTCTTGCATGATCTAGGTCTGGAGGAAAAAATCTTAAAGCAATCTGTAAACATCCACTATAAATCCTACATCACTTACAGTGACATTTAGAGTGGCTTTCCGACGCACTTGAAGATGAACTGAAAGTCGTCTTATAAGTTGTAAGGTCAAGGAACGTAAATAAACTTGACAGTTAGAATGCGCTTATGTCTCTTAATTTATAATTTAATGTCACATGGGACTCCAAATCCTCTAAGGTGGACTCATTGAGTGGGTTTGGGACTCACTCATTGAAGGATTGGTAAGTCCCAGGACTAACTGACCTAAATTTGTAGATGGATCACTGTGCATTGGATTTGAAGTGGTAAACAACCAATGTGGTGCGTGGTGCAGAGTAGGCTATTATAATCACTTTATAAAGTCCAACAGGCATGAGTGGAATAATATTTTTTTCAAACTTAATTCTCAACCACGGTAATCACTGCAGACCTTTTTTGCCAGAATTTTGGCTTAAACATTTGCTTTGCAGCCCAAACTTTTGAATGCCTCTGCAATTGACATGGCCTCCCATTTCCCAACACCATAAGGCAAAAATTCACTGACAACCAGTGTGTCGTCAGCCAAATGTGAGATTTTCAATAACCAGGACAGTGAATTTTATAAATGTCATTAGTATATACCAAACCAAAACGGATAGTACTTTTCGCATGCTCTAACGTGGGGGGGGACAGGGGGGTGGGAGGTTTAAACCCCCCTGTCCCCCCCCCTCTAACTGGCTACGCGAACTCAGGATAGTATCTGCTATTCAACTCCCAGAATTTTTCTGGATTTTGTGTGCGAGTTTTCCTTCATTTCTCAAAAAAGGACCTTTTTGGTTCTGGCTATCCACTAGTTTGGTATACAGTAAAACGATTATTCACAACAGTGTCAGTGAAGAGTGATCAGATATTTACCTCGCCTCTTCCCGGCTCGGCAACTATCCACCATTATTCACCTCTACTTCCGTGAAATAATCGTTAACTATTCCACATTATTAGTGACCATTTGCTTTTTGGATTTTCCAGACAAACGATTTCCATGTCGGGTAAAAATGGCAGAGAAGTATTGATTTGTACCTGCTCATCATGACTTATGTTATAAACGTATAGCTTGGTCTGCAAAATATTACATAATGAAGCACCTGTGTTGTGGAGCAGTGTGGTGGATATCAAATATCTCTTTGTCAAAATCTTGATCATCAACTTCCGGACCCTTCTCTGCTGCAGTAGTCACATGATCCATGACCACCCTATATGCCTGTTCTATTCGTGCAAATCTAGCGGCATCAGCAGTGTTCCGTCCACAATCTGGGTGATACTGCTTGGCTAGCTTCAAGTACGCCTCACGAACATCAACTACCGTGGCGCTCCAATCCACGCCGAGCAGAAGATAACAGTCCTTTACTTTCATGCTGGATGCTCGCGTACATAGCAAACGAGATGCTTGTTTAAATCTGGCAAAACTTCGTAAAATGATAAGGGTTTTGCTTGTTGGGATTCGCAAGAAAATAGGGTAAAAGTTTTGAGAAACACAGACTGCCATGTTTGTTGCTGTGTGGCATTACACAGGGTTTACATAAGGCACTATCCCGCAAGGTAAGGAATCCGCTGACAGAAAAGTGTTAGGGGCCAACCATTTAACTTCTGAAGGGGGGGTGATTTGGTATTGGCAAGAATTTTTTTCCAACCCCTTAATTCCCAATGAATTTTTTTTCTTGGGGTTTGTGCTTGCAAGATATTTTTTCTCCCTCCAACATTCTCCAACATTCTGTTTTTGTGTGGATGGGTTGGAAAACTAGGCCTTCATATTATAAATCAAATTATAAAGGATCTGTGAAACAATGTTTGAGCAAATATATTAATTCTTATCTGAGTTTTTGGCTGACCTTTATAATACGGTATATTAATTTTAACATCGAATGTAAAACATTGAGAAGGTGACCGCTTCCCACTGATGAATCAGTCAGGCCTGCTCCTGGACGTAAATCATTTTGCAACGCGGATGCGCCTATAGTACAGTACATAGCTGGGCAGGAAAATCTTTTCCCGCCCTGGTACATAGTGTGTGCGTAGCGCTACAGAACAATGCAGTGCATAGGGCGAAAACAATGCGCCTAAAGTACATATTTTACGGGAAGATAATGAACCACATCCTTTTCTTGTTTTAGCAATTTAAAAATCAAACTGGGATCAACCAGTACAGCAATAAGTTGCTTTAGAGAGCTATCTAGAAAGGTTAAATCCAACTCGCAGAAGTGCACATTACAAAGCCAAAAAATGACCTGCATCCAGCAGAACACAAAGCTCTCAGAGACTTGAAAAATCACACAGAAATTAACATCTGTGTTTCATGAGCCTAGCTGACACGAAAAACGAGGGGCAAATTGAATAAGACAACATGCACGAACATGGAAAAAAGCTACAGGCGTCTTGCAGTACCTATGGTTAAAGAGACATCCCGCAGCAGACTTCACAATAAACACCACACTAACGAAATGGCTGAAAAATGGTTTTGTCAAACACCAAAGTAACCCGCCTCAAATTCCAGTGTTTTATACCCTTTTAAAATTCTGCAACCCGACTTGGGAGACCTATAATTTTGGGAGTTTCAGGTCCAACAGAGAAGTTATCAGCGTTTGTTAACCGTTAGCACAACGCGGAGGTAAGGGTTTAGCGATGCGATCGACTGTACGATACAGTCGATCGCATCGCTAAACCCTAGAGATCGCTAATACTCGCTGTTTAAAGGCACAATGACGACAAAACGCAACGATTGAGGTACGATTATGTTCATTTTGAACTTAAATGTAAATATTTCTCGCAGCATTTCACGTTATTAGAACCCTTTCGATTTTCTCATACATTCCCTTATAATTTTTAAACTACAAACGGTCACACACAATAGGCTTCTTATTCTAGTACACACAAATCATTACGAATGAATCCACTTAAGGGAACTTCAATGTTCGTAGAAACAAAACATGGCCGACTCCATAACATGGTCAGCGGTAAAGCCTCTGAGTCCTTGGATCTGGTGGTCAGCGGTGAACTCTTCATCCCCCCCAGTTCGGTAAGCTATGGTCTGCAATAGGTTGATGAACGCAGGTTGCTAGCCACCTGCCTGTCTCCGGTTCGAAGCGCTTGGGTGACCGTCTAACACGGCATGGACGCGGGGACTGGTCCAGCATGGGTGGTGGCTGTGTTGATGCAGCTGGGGGTGAGGTATCAGTGGAAGTCCCAGAGGGGCTGGAGGTATTTGGTGTCGTGTGACTTGGGGGATCATCCATGGGTGTCGCGCCTTGTGTGATGGATGGGGAGGGGACATCTGTAGGTGAGGGGAAATCTGTAGGTGTGACTCGCGGTGCAGTCACTGACGGTTGGTGTGCTTCCTGTGGTCGTGTTGGTGGCGACGGTGGGCTTGGTTGGGATGGGTGCTCGACAGTGCCAGAGGGTAGAGAGGGTGCGGGGGTCTGTTGCAGGATGGAGGGAGTGGCTGGTGTGTAAGCGCGTAGGAAGCGACGATAACGTAGTGTGAGTCGTCCAAACCCATCCACCTTTACCCGGTACTGGTCGTAGCCAGGAGATTCTACTACTGTTCCTGATGGGTCCCATTTGGTTGGGTGGGTACCTCGCTGGTTCTGGATGAACGCTCTCTCTCCAATGGTCAGGGGGCGGAGGGGTTTGGAGTGGGACGTCAGGGATTCAGTGGTACGAGTGAGCCTTGTGCGGAGAGCCTCCTCTTTAGCCGCCCACGCCTGGCGCCAAAGGGGGCGGATGTGGGGGTTGGAGAACTTCTTTAGTTTGTTGACGAAGGACGGAGTGTCCCGTAGGGGGCAATCAAAGATTCTCTGCGCTGGTGAAAGGTTACAGTCTGGATCAGGCGTATTTCGAAGCTGCAGCATGGCGCGCAGGAAGCAGTCGTGGTCGAGGCTGCCTGTAGGACCAGTGTTAGATATCAGGAGGCGCCTGGCGGTTTTACTGCGACCTCTGCCCTGCCGTTGGACTGTAAGAAGCCAGTAGAAGAAAGGCGGTGCCGTACACCACATAAGCGGAGGAAATTCTCTGTTTCCCCTGCTATGAATTCTGGGCCACCGTCTCTTGAGAGCTCTTCCGGTACGCCAAAGGTGGTGAAGAAGGAGTGAAGATGACGTACGAGACCGGTGGAGCCTCCAAGATTGTTACCTGCTGTTGAGCTGAGGACTTCTACCCATCCCGAGAGTCTATCTCCTACTACGAGGTAGTGGCGGCCGCCGTAGTCAAAGAAGTCAGCGAAAACCGCTTCGAACGGTGTCGACGGTGGTGAGGAAGGTAGGGGCAGGGTTACGGCCTGTGATGGAGCATTTCTGTTGCAGTCTGCACATCCTTCTCTCGTTTCGCGGATGTCCTTCGACATCCCTGGCCAGAAGACAATGGTGCGTGCACGGCGTTCCATTGCAGAGGTTGCCTGGTGCGCAGCGTGGAGGTGCTTGAGGATTTGGGGGCGGAGAGCCGACGGGACTACTACCCGGTCCTGATACAGTAAGACTCCCTCGTGCGAATATACCGATTCGCAGATGGGCCAGAGGTTGGAGAGGGCAGGGTCCGTGCGGTCAAAATTTGTGACGCCTTGCTCGACGAGTTTGAGGAGGCGGCTCAGGGATGCATCCGTGGTCGTTTCTTGGGCGAGGAGTGACCATGAGATGTTTCCGAGCTCATGGGCGTCGTGGCGGATGGAAGCCATTAGTGCTGACTCTGCAATTTCGGTTTCGCTTGACAAGTCTAGTGAGTCGTCACTCCCTGAAGGGGAGGGGTGCCTCGAGGTTGCATCAGCGGCGTGGTTGCTGGTGCCTCGCAGGTGTGCAACTCGAAAGCGCCATGGGAGGGTTTGCTGCTTGAGATGAAATAGGCGTGAGTTTGATATCTCGTCTAGCGTGCGATCGCCAAAGATCTTAACCAGTGGTTTATGGTCGGTGACTACGACGAGGTCATCGCATCCCTGTGTGAAGTAGCGCGTTTGCTCGAGGCCCCAGGCGACAGCAAGTGCTTCCCCTTCGATGGCTACTTAGCGATGCTCTGCGGAGGACAGGAATCGTGAGCCAGCGAGGGTGATCCTAAATCCCCCAGGGCAGCAATCAGGGATGCCTAAGGGGAAGTTGCAGTGCTGTTGGAGGAGGATGTACCCAATACCACGCCGGGACCAGTTGGGGCCGAGGCAGGTGCGTCGTTGCATGTCAAAGATTTCGACACCTTGACGGATGGATTCAACAATTGATTCCTTAGATTTCTGGAACGTTGCCTCAAGCTCGGGCGACCACGAGAACTTGCAGCGTTGGCCGAGAAACGGCTTGAAGGGGGCCATAATGTCGCGCAGCTGGGCGGAGTTTATAGAGACCTGGTTGACAAGGCCGAGCCAGCTCCTGATATCCGTAGTGTTAGTCGGAGAGGGAAAGTCTCTGATGGCGTCAAGATACTTGGGCAGGGGTTCGATGGCACGGTCCGACAATCTGAAACCAGCGAAGTCTACAGTCCTCCCCGCAAATTGAAACTTGTCGGGGTTTAGAACGATACCTGCTTGGCCGACGCGGGTGAGGAAGTCGATTGTCCTCCACAAGTGCTGCTCAAGATCGCTATCGCAGTGGACCGTGTCGTCGACGCAGCGCTCCTTGCGCTCGTACTCCGCCAGGACGGCATCAAAGCGGCGATTGTAGCCATCACCCGAGGGCAAGAAGCCTTGTGGTGCCCGAGTGTAGCGCCATCGACCAAACGGGGTGATAAAGGTGGTGAGGTGGCGATCCGATTCGGGCAAAGGGACGCTGTGGTAGCCATTCCAGGCGTCCGTAACTGTCTTCCATGTGTTCTTCGGGATCCGATGCGCGAGATGGAAAGGGGACTCCATGGCAAATGTTTCCCGTTGGCAGAACTTCTTCAGTGGCGATAGGTCAACCCTGCGCCACGGGGAGCCGTCGTGCTTCCGCGTGATCACCATGCGATGACACCACGTCACCGGTTCGCCATAAGGTACACGTTCGATGACTCCTAGCGCCTCGTCGCGGAGGAGATCTTCGTATACTCACTGCTCCCAATGAAGAGGAATATTGGCTGGGGTGTGGCAGGTCTTGGGTGTGGCAGCGGGATCAACGTGAATCTCAACTGGTGGCCCTTCCATACAGGGCAACAGCCGGTGGGGGCAGGTATTGAAGGTCGATGATGCGTATCGATTGAGTAGCCACGCTTTCATCCGCTCATTATTTTCTGGAGTGCTGGGAAATGGCAACTCAGATGGACGTGGCGGTGGGGCTTGGCGCTGTGGACATGAGCACGCTCTGCCGTACTGTGGAGATGGAATGCTGCAGCCATCGTTAATGGATCGCGTGGCGTTTGTTGTCGGCAGCCTACGCGACTCGTCGTGTTGGCCTTGGTGACACCTGTCACAGGGGCTGGCTCCGCGATCGGTGGACGGGAAGTCGCTTGAGAGAAGGCCGAGGTTGAGCAACGACTCGTAGGATAGGTACATATCCTGGACGGAGCTTCTGACGTAGACCATCGAGCGGCATGATGACTCTACGCCCTTAGGGGACCTTGTGGCGAGCTTAGCGAAGAACGCTCCTTCGATCGAGATTGGGGAGCGGTTGGCAGCTGACAGACTTAAACGGATGGGGTGTAGGTCGGCGCGAGTAAAGCCGCTGGCAAGAAAGTCTGCGAATGACCGTAAGTTGGACTGCACTGCGGTATCTACAATCGCGGTTACATCAGCGTGGATGTCGGGAGACTGGTGCAAGTTCCTGTTGTTGCCCTGGGTCGACTTGTCAAGCGAGGTGGTGATAGCTACTCCAGGGTACTCTTGAGGGCGAGCTCGCTTCCATTCCTCCTTGGAGAAAATATGGTGACTCACACTGGGTGGTAGGGGCTTGTTGATCGTACCGTGTGTAGTACGACTGCTGTTTCGGCGACGCCGTCGGTGGAAACCGGCTGCACTTGTCTGAAATGCCGCGACCTGGGAGTTTGGGTCTGCTTCCAAGGCCTGTATGTTGGGCGAGGGAACCTGGGGAGAGCGCTTCTTGTGCTGTCTCCGGCGACGGGAGCGGTAGCAGTTGACGCAGACTTGGTGGGGTTGGGTATTCCAACCCCCCGCCCCTTCTGTAAATATCTTAAACGTTGTCTTTCAGTCAGGGCAAGTTGCCTCTTTATTCCTCTCAGCTTGGGGTGGGGCTGTGACAGTGGCTGTGTTTCGCTGGTTCTGGAATGTCGACACAGCAGATAGTGTGGAGGACGGGAAGGCGTTGCGTGCCATTTCCTTGCCTTCGACAAGAGCAACAATATCGTTTATCGGCTTGGTGAGGATGTCTTTCGTCCCCAGTACCTATCGTCTGATGTCTGTATCTGTCAGGCCGTCCAGTGAAACATCGCGGATGACGTTGTCGGTATAATTCACGCTTTTCCCACACTCGCACTGTGCTGCGGAGGCGCAGGTTTCTGCTTTCCCGCGGACCCTGGCCGCGAATGCACGGATGGCTTCGCCGCGTTCTTGTCTGAGCTGTAATAATTCGGTGCGCAGGACGCACGTTGCGACCGGTATCACTGCCAAGGAACGCATGGCAGTTAGCAGTTGTGACAGGGATTCGGAGGCGATGTTTGGGTTAATAGCTATCAAGAGGCTGTCGCCCAGCTCAGCCCCAGCACATTGGAAAAGCTGCGACGGGGAAGATGCTTCATCGATGTTAGATCCCGTCCGGAAGACCTCCCAGCGCCGTAGGAATACATTCCAGTCTTCAATTGAAACTCCCACATTTATCTTTGGGCGCTACACTTTCGGGCCTCGAAGTGCGGCTGGTGTCGACTAGGCCACTGAAGTCTGATATGCTAGACTGTGGTTTCCCAGGAGGGCGATTGCCAGAGACTCGGATACGTCCGATGCTTTAAACTCGCAGCCGGGGACCGAACATTCCACAACCACCGTGATGAAGTTTTGACTCTTTCATGAAGAAACAGGACTCCTCGATGATCATCAGTTTGTTTAATCTCAACGATGAAAGAGTCCTAATACAATAAAATAGCAAATAAAACAATAGGTTTCTTATTCTAGTACACACAAATCATTACGGATGAATCCACTTACATAAAATAACGAGCAAAGATGCAAGGGAACTTCAATGTTCGTAGAAACACAACATGGCCGACTCCATAATATGGTCAGCGGTAAAGCCTCTGAGTCCTTGGATCTGGTGGTCAGCGGTGAACTCTTCAGAAATCACCTATCGAGTTTCAGTGATCGTTATGCGAGATTTGGAAATCACTATATGAGAACTGGAAATCACAACACTTTTTTTTTCTAGAAGAACCTTTTTTATAAGAACGTTGAGGCTGAAATTGACCTAGATTCTAAGAACACACCGAAGCTGAGACTAAGAGACAAAGCAGTAAGTTTATTCAGTTCTGCATCCGTTTTTGCATCGAGCTAAAAACACATAGTAACAACATGAATTTCTATCGAATCCCATTTTTTTTAATATGTAGAGCTCAGGCTATATTTTCTTGTCATTCTCAATTGTGGAACAGTAATAAAGTGAATTTACTGAGGTGAAAAAACGACAACAGCATGTATGTCAAACAAATTTGACATGATACAGCGCACAATGGTCGCTTTTAGGTTTCCTGGTCACGTGTATATCAGTTTTCTGAAATTCTATACCACGTAACTTTAGAACATGCTAAGAACGTTTTAGGCTCAAAACGCGAAAAAAAATAAGAATATTCAGTTTCGGTTCAGCCTCAGCCGCAAAATTAGACATTCTTATAAAAAAAAGAGTGTATATGAGAATTGGAAGTAGTTATAGAGTTGGCGGTTCGAGATCAGTTTTTTCAAAACTGATCTTGAACAACGCCAACTCTATAACTACTATCCATCTGATGGGAATCATTTTATGAAAAGGAGCCGAGCAGGCTCGGGAAGTCGTTAACGAAGTCAACGAGTGAGGCTCCTTTCCGGCTTTAATTGGGTAGAGACGTAGTCTCGTAGAGACGTAGTCTCGTAGAGACTACGTCTCGTAGGGCAATTAAAGCAATAAGGTTTCATATGCTTGATTCATCATTTGGAAATCATTTTATGAAAAGGAGCCGAGCAGGCTCGGGAAGTCGTTGACGAAGTCAACGAGTGAGGCTCCTTTCCGGTTTTAATTGGGTAGAGACGTAGTCTCGTAGAGACTACGTCTCGTAGGGCAATTAAAACAATAAGGTTTCATATACTTGATTCATCATATAGCTCCACATTATTTTTTGCGTTGATGGTTCCACTACATTGCTCCACATCTTTGTTCCATTTTTTTCGCATTGGGGAACAAAAGCGGAGCTTTTGTGAGGCAGTGAATTGATCGCTTTAGCGATCAAGAGGGGAAGTTTCTTTTTGCGATGCTGGTTCCATTTTATGGAAAACTATATGTTTTTTTTAATGGCGCCATTTTTTAAGCATTGGGGAACAAAAGCGGAGCTTTTGTGAGGCAGTGAATTGATTGCGAAGCAATCAAGAGGGGAAGTTTCTTTTTGCGATGCCGGTTCCATTTTATGGATAACTATATGTATTTTATTACATGGATACTATATGTTTTTATTTCATGCAGTATCGAACGCTTTCTCCATCACGTGACGTCGCACTGCAGGAAGTCTTAAAACCACAGGGACTTTCCCGAGGAAATGAGTCATTAAGTTTTTTCAATTGTTTTTCTAACGCGTTAGACAGTTCTTTTTGTCTTGAAAACCACAGGGACTTTCCCGATGAGTCATCAGATTGTCATGTAATATCAGATGAACTTGTATTTGAAGTAAAGTTTGTCAGTAAAGTTTGTCAGTAAAGTTTGTCAGTAAAGTTTGTAGTGAACAGAAAAGCAGACTGTGTTTGCGGAACTTGTATGGAGACCGCCACAGCTGTGGCGTGACGTCATCACTGATAGCTATTGTGTCAATGGGTTTAAATAATATTAAGCCACAAAACGCCACAGCTGTGGCGTGACGTCATTACTAATAGCTATTGTGTCAATGACATGAGACTATCGTATGATCTCGGTCAACCATAAAACGCCACAGCTGTGGCGTGACGTCACATCTTCAGATTGCATAATGTCCGTAAGAGAAACTGTTGATTCCATCGTTTGCTATATATCGTTTATCGTCGAAACAGCTGAGTGACACTTTGTTTATTTCATAACTTCCAAGTTGATGTTTGCTGCTTCGAATAGTTTTCATGGTATGATGTATTTGTTTGTTATTAATTAATACATTTTTATAATCTTCATGTTTGATATTGTTCTTTATTATGTTCTTCTTGATTCCCTTGGCTGTTTTCCCTACTTTCTGGTTGTCTTTTATGTAGCTATACATTTTTGATCGCAAACCGACGAATTCTGTTATTGGAATTCCAGCTGCTTCATCTTTAAATTTTCCAATTACTTTTTTGTTTGCTTTGCTGAAATACTGGGAACTTTCTGGATAGTCGCTGTTGTCAAATCGATCTTTGTCATTCCAAAAGTCTTGGTAAATATCTTCAGTCTGAATTTCATAAGTTAATGAGTCTGTATCAGTGAATAGCAGCTTGGCTTTGTCTCCATACTTCTGTTTTATGTAATTATAATGAAAATCATACATCAATGTTTTGCTTAGATCAAGAATACACATACCCACATAAGCCGGCCGATTAAGAGTTAGTACTTCTTTGATCTTGTGAACTGCTACCAGATTTTCATTGAATATTTTACTGCATACAAAAGTAGGTTTAGAAGACATTTTTAATAGTTTTTTACCATCTGTGATAAGACGTACATCAACACATTTTCTAATGTTTTCCATTGTTTTACCAAATACTGAGTTATTCATAAGTTTGAAGAAATCTTTTTCGAATGCGTTTTTTGCTTGCGATCGTTTTTGTGTGTTGAAATCAATATATTGCTTCAACCATGGTGACTGATCAAATTCTAATACTCTATGGATCTTTTTCAATTTTAATCCAAGATCAATATACATCTGCAAGTTTCTGTAATGCAGAACATATTTTTCTTTATTTGATAATGTTGGGATTAGTTTATGTACTAGTCCTGTTGATATATTATACTTTATAGCTATCTTTTTACAATAATCAGACAGCATATTTTTTTTTACACAAACCCTCTCAGCAGCCAATGGGTAGTCATTATGAAGGTTATGCAACTCTTTGGGATATTCTAGATCAACTTCTAGTATTAACCCCTTTTCACTATTTTCATTATATCTGGCTACATTTAGTTTGCTGATTTGCTTTTCTGTCATCCATCTGAAATTACCGACAGGGAGATGCTGTGACATCGCCCAGCCGTATAAATTATTAGCATCCAAGTACATTATATACTTTGAGGGCGCCTTCTCATCGTATTCTTTCATGTACTTATTGTTTGCTTTACCATATCTGTTGGCTATATAACTAATTCCTCCACGCATACCTTTTTCAATGAATTGAAACATGTTGATGTCAGTCATTAGTTCTAATTTAATATTAGTCATCTTTAACATAGCATCCCAAGACAAACCAGGTGATGTAAAATAGTGACATGGGTCTAATTTATAATACTGAATACATGTTCTACGGAAATTTTCAAACACATCAGCTAATAAAAGGATATCAGACTTGAGATATAAATTATGGTATTCACCCATTGTCTGCAATTTAAATGTATTCCAAACATTTTGAGCATGGGTATAATCTTCATTTGAAATATGCTCATCAATCAATATGCTGTAAAATTCTTCTTTAGTTGGTAATTCTGTTTTGTTGAATTTATCGAAACTATCCATATAATCATAAGGATAAACTCCCTTACGGGTCATAAGACTTAATTTTTCTTTTTTAAACCGTTCGCTAGTATACTTTAGAGCTTCTGCTGGTAAGTTGCTAACTAATTTATCCAAACTTGAGCTCATAAACTGGAAACTGTCGATGAATGTAAGATGATTGCCAAGCATAAAAGCCATATACTTTTCCATGTTATTTGGAATAGCATTGATATTCATTTGTTTATCCTCTCCTTTATTATTTTTGTATGTGTGCTTTTTGACTATTTGACCTAATTTTTGCATTATGAAATGGCTATCATAACCTCTCAAATTATGGAATATAACAGGAATTTTTATTTCTTCAGGCTTCATTTTTAGTTTCAAATTACAGTCTTGGTGTGCTGAGCCTCTGAATACACCTGTAATATGGCAATGATCTCTCACACGGACGTCTTCTTCATTATATTTCTTATCACAGATGTGGCATCTCGTTGATTTTTTGAATTCCTGCTCATCCTCATTACTCGTTTTCAATGGTTTATTAAAATGTTTTTTCATTACTTTTTTACACCATTTTAATTCTTCTAAAATATTTTCCATGAATTTGTAAACAGCATTTTCACCTCTATATAGTTGTATTGGTTTGGTATATTTGTCGTCATAACAGCAGACAACCTTATATCCATATCCACAGTCGGTATGTTTTTGGTAAGCTTCAGTATATGATTTCTTACCTTCTTGTTGACATCCATGAATTTTCTCTGTGATAGCCTCGAAATCAGCATAAATAACAAATGGCACAGGTTGCTGTTTATGAAAGTTGTTGAATTTTAATATATTGTTATCTTTAGTTGGCATTTTAATTGCTTGCGTGCCATTAACTTGTATGCAAATATCTTTATGATTGCTCAATACCCTGTCAGAACTAAAACATTGCAGGCAGTGCATACAAAAGTGTTTTCTATGTTCATGTTTTGTTTGGTTATACATAAATTTGTTGAAATCTTTTATAAGAACATAATGATTGTTCTCATTTTCAGTTATTAAAAGTAGTTCCATATGATCTTCATTCTTTTCTTTTGAAATATAGATGGGGTAAGGTTGTTTGTTTTCATAGCCGAATACATTTATATTGATGCTGTTTTGCTTCTCAATTTTGTTATAATGTTTGATACAAACTGGGAATTCAATACCTGAATAATCTAATGTTTTAATATATGGCTTGTCAACCTTTTTTATTCTTTGAGGATATTTTTCTTGTGGATTTATATGTCTAATATGACACCATCGGAAGCATTCATTATCATTATTTTTCATGTTTATTAAACCTTTAGCACTGTTTTGCAGTTCTTCAGGAAGTTGGATATATGAGGATCCCTTCATAGGCTCATATTTAGCAATGTTTAGGTAATGGTTATTAATTTCTTTTACAGACCATCCTGATCCTTCTGATATCCATTGAGCTATTTTGTTTATGATGTTTTCCGAAGAAATTTTTAATGATTCACTGATTCCCACTTGGTTGATTATTGTTTGACTTGTGCTATTGAAATATGCTGACTTTTCAATTATTACATCAGATGATATTTTTTCGAAAGTAACTTTCAATGTTTCAGCGTATTTCAAACCTTTCGTTTCATTCAATAAAATGGATAATTGACGTTCTACACCTTTTCGTGTATTTTGCATTTGAACAAGCGGATCTTTATCATTTCTTAGATCGATTTCATAAGATTTTACAAAACCGTTTAAAGCTTTGTCGACTTGTTTAATTACGGTTCTAGGTGTAGGAACCGGTTTTCTTTTAACAGTTCTTTGTTTTGGGATTGGTTTGTAATTATTCCTGAACTGCATTGGTGGAAGAATAATGTTTTCTTCGTACCGTTTGACCATCTCTTTGACACTCTTACGAGGCGCAGGTACTGGTCTTTTTTGTAAAATGGGCGTGTTATTATCTTGCTTCATAAGCAATTTGATGAGTTGCGATTTGCTGAGTTTCTTCAAACTAGCTTTATCCATATTAATATTATTAGATTTTTTTTCTGATCTCATTATAGATACTATATCTATAGTGAAATATTTTTAAATAGTTTAGTATGCGTTTTTAAATGGTTAATTTATAGGAGTCAACAAATCCCATAAGATCAAGTTGATAGCCTTTTAATTTGTTTATACGATCGGAACATTTATGGCATATAATACTTACTTCATAGTTAGAATACTCTCCAGTAATTAGTGCATGTGTCGCCATTGAATGACAGTATTTACAAGTGATTGATCTAAATTTCTTATCTATTTCATTATTGATTAATGCTATTTTTTGTTCTAATTTTATGAATTTCAACATATAATATTACTATATATTTTATTTTTTTAAATAATTATCAATGCGTTTGAATCAATTCAAGTGATCCAATTATGAATCCTTTGAACTATGTTATTTTTTAGAATTTTTTTGGTGCTTTTTTGTTTTCAAATGACAGGTTTTCCCAGCTAGTGTATAATTGCGACCTGTTTTACATATATCACAATACCATTCTACATTTAGCATGTATGTTGTTTTACGTTGTCTTCTCTCATCATCAGTGAATATTCTTGGTCTACCTCGACCTCTCTTTATATTTTTATTTTCCATATAGTAATACTATATAATTTAATCTTTATAAGTTTTTGTGTATGTATTTTAAATGATTGCTTGTTGTTTCTATTGACTTGAATTTTCTGTAACAATATTTACATTTGATTCTTACACCCTGGAAATAAAGTATGATTTCTTTAATGATCTCATCATAATCGTTGCTGACTAATATTTTGTAATTGTTGTTTTCATACTCTTGTAGCATCATTTCCTGTTCTTTTGAAAGCTTTCCGTAACCAGTTGGTGTTTTAAATTCAATTCCAAAACCTGTGTAATTTAAATGCAAATTTCCAATTAATAGATCACAAGTTCCCTTCTGATAACCCATGTTGTATGATTTTATTCTCATATTACAATTAATTTGATTTTCACCTAATGAAGGTAATAGGATTGCTTTAGGATAATTGTTTCTAATAAAGTTGACTACCTTTTTATGTAAATCATATTCTGTATTAATATTGAATGTTAGCATTTTGTATGGTCTGTTGTTGAATTCATACTTGCCGGTTTTTCTGATTGATGGTAAAACCTCTTTTGTTACCCATCGTTGGAAATCTTTAGCTTTATCTATTTTTGATTTTAAAATTAGGCTATATAGTCCGGATTCATTTATATAAATTACATGGTTATTTTTTAGGGGTAACGATTCGTTACCCCAAGATTTGGAGTCATTTTTTAGGGGTAACGATTCGTTACCCCAAGATTTGAGCTTCTTAAGTGAACATTTATCTTCTGGAGCAACATGATCAATAATAGCTTTACGAGTATTTTTATAATTTAAAATGCTGGCAACTGTTTTACCACGGAACCATATATCATCATCCTTTTTGATAATATTCAGTTTTTGACCTTCATAAGTAAAACCTTTCATATGTATATACTATATATTTTATTTTTTAAATTCTTTTTTAAGTTGTTTTTCAACACGTTTATATTTATTTACAAACTCATCAAAATCCATATCTTCAATATTTTCCATCATTAGTTTATCTTGTCGTATTTGATAGTCATCGTCATCCTCATAACGATCCGAACGTTCTTTATTCTTTTTATGAACTTTAGTTAGAAGATGTTTTTCCTTTCTCTTCGAACTATATTTCCTATTACAAATATCGCATAACCACTGCTGATTTTCAGTATCCATATATATATATATATGTATATATTATATTATTTTTAAATCCTTCATTGGAACCCAACTGTTAAATTCATCACTGTATCCCTTCCATTTAACAAGAGCCTGTTTCTTCTTATAATCCCTCCGAATCACTTTATCAATTCTGAATACCTGTTGTTCAGCTTTAAGTAATTCAGGTTCATAAAAACTCCCTTGAATGTCTTCATCTCTGAGATCCTTTATTTTGTATGTGATTGGATTCGTATGTTGTATTTCATCAACTGTGAAAATTTCCTCAGACCAATTTGGGGTATATCCTTTATCAAACACATTCCGTTTATACTTACTTATTCTAACCTTATCACCAACTTGAAATTTCGGTTTTTGTTTTAATGTTTCCATATCACCGTACAGATTAAAGTAAACAACTCCTTCATTCTTCTTTTTGCTTGCTTCTGTAGGTGTCATCTTTGTGCTTGAATGTCTGGTATTGTTATACTGTTTCACTAATTTAGGTAACATGTCAAGATACTGTGTATTACCTTGAACAGTAAACTGTTTCCACATTTTGGTTTTGATTGTACGGTTCCATCTTTCACAAACGGACGACTTTTCCTCATTTTCGGTTGAGTACAATGTTATTTCATTCTTATCAAGTAGTTCCTTAACATGTTTGTTGTAATACTCCTTGCCTTTGTCTGTCCAAAGATATTCCGGTTTACGCCCCTCTTTGAATATTGCTTTAAAAGCATTCATAACGGTTTCACCCTTTTTATCTTTTAATGGGACAATCCAACCGTATTTAGAGAATACATCTAAAACCATAAGAAGATACCTGTAGCCAGCGTTCCATCGACTGAATTTTTGCATCTCAACGATATCTGAACACCATGTATTGTCAATATGGTTTACAATTACCCGCCGCCGGGTGAAGTTACGCTTTATCGGTTTATGAAGCTCATCAGCTAATTTTTCTTGCCAGATTTCTTCACTCGACGGCCTTTCCCGTTTTTTGTCTTCCTTTGTTTTACACCAAGACCCAGTTTCTGCTTCGTGTTGATTAGAAATCGTGCTGTTTGTCCCCATTTTGGCATCTGTCCATAAGGAATTTCATCTAATGACTTGACCATTTTTCTGTCACATTCACCTTTGTTTTTCCCCATATCATAACAAATATCATGATGAGCTGATATTCTATCAACTTCATTGTAAGGTTGTACGTGCCACTTGGTGACCTCTCCAGTGTTTTTATCATACTCTAACTGTTTATCGAGAGGGTTATATGCCCCCATGTATTTATACTTTCCAGGAGTCCATCCAGCTTTTGGTGTCGGTAATTTCCCAATTAGTTTATGGATATCTAAACTACCACCATCCAAATCCTTTCTGTCGGTTTTATACTTTCTATTTGGTCTAATTTTGGTTGATAATTGATCAAGAGCTTGACTTCCGACATTTTGAATCATTGGATTCAACTTATCCAGAGCATAATCGATAGCCTTTTTCTGCAGTTTTGGGTTTCTCAAGGCTTCTGATCCATAATATCTTCCCATTTCAACTGCCTTTTTTCCAAGCCAAGGAATACCGTGGTGAATCAATAAATCAGTACCAGTTGATGCTACTGTATCTAGTAAGCCCGCCCCTTTCGACGGGCGACTCCGTTTCCCGATTGTTTGACAAATTTCGTCTTAGTGATTCCACATTCTGCACAAGTACATTTAAGCATGGTTCGCCCGTTTTTGGCTTTTACATATCTTTCACTGCCTGGTACACATAGAGTGACCTTTTTTTGTTTCACGCAATATGATTTCATATATAATATGATTAGATATTTTTGAAATACCGTGCTAGAAACCTCTCATTCTTCATTGTATCATATATATCAAATACCTGAAGAAGATCAAAATATGATTTGCCCTTATTCATCTCATTCAAAAAGTATAAACAGAAGTAACCGCATGTTGTCGTCAGTAAATTTTGTATTTGATTGTTCTGATGAAGCAATGTTAAGTTCTTCTTTTTAGCATGATTAACTATTTCTTGAAATGGAGGCAAACCAAATGAATCAAAGTAATTGATGACGTTATCTTTCAAATATGTGGATACCCAATGGCTACCGCTCATATATGATGGTTCAAGATTGTAAATGAATAGAGCCTGTCTATGATTGTGAGGAACATTTTCATCTCTTGACAATACATCATTAATTGGGATATTCAGATATTTACACCATTTTATTAAATCATAATTACTTAATGGGACATTCTTATGGAATTCGGGTCTTACAACAGAATGTTTAACAGTGGGACGTTTTTGAAGGGTGAATTTTTCCCTAGTAGAAGACCCTCTCCCTTTTTTATTTGTTTTTTTTTTGTCCCCATACCGATTGTATCGTTCGGCCAATTTCCATAAAAAGGTGGAGTTCTATACATCGGAACTAACAAACCACCATCTTGATTGTTAGCAGTACTTGGTATAGATCTGGGTGGTCTTTGTTTAGGCTGTCCCATCTGAGGGGCACCATTACCAGTGATCTTCTTTATTGCCTCAAGAGCTAAAGGAACTCCAATTGATGCAAGAAGAGTACCTAAAAACCCACCTGTTTGTACTTTCGTTGGTTTTATATGAACACCAGAGCCTGTTTGTAGAGCATTTAATATATCTTGTTTTTGTTTTGTGGTTAAAAGATGTTTATATGCTATCAACTGGTTGATTTTATTTTGTGGTATGAGAAACCCACCAGTTTGAACACCTTTTCCAGATATCTTCTTAATAATCTGAGATGCTCCTTCACTAGCTGCTCCAGCTAAAGCCGACAATCCAATAGTCTTGGCAATCGTTGGAGCGAAAGTTCTTCCAAGCGACAGAACTGTAGAGAGGAGTGATCCACCAACTTGCTTTCGAATGTTTGTTTTGGCTAGTTTGATGTCCATTCCTTTTCTCAATTTTCTATTTTTATTCAATCGCTTAACTATATTCTGAGGTACGTATAGAGTGTCATTCCCAGATAGAGAGTCCTTTGTCAGTCTCAAAATGATAGTTTCTCTTTTATGATACGCGTTACTAAGATTCTTTTTCTGGTTTGGTGATAAACTAACTTTAATTTCGTATAGTTGTGTCATATATTATATGTTAGATAAATTCTATTTTAAAAAACATATTCATTTAAATTTTCATCGATGTAAAACTTATTTATTTAAACTATCATCAATTCATTTCCAACTGTCTTAACAACAACCTCACTCTCGTAAAATACGATGCTATGAGCTCGGACGTTTGCTGCTGGGGCTACATTGAGACGATAATGGAGAATCAACTGTTTAGGATCTCTCGTCACTACCTCTTTCTGATATAACAAATCGAAATACAATAATCCGTACAAACTGGTGTAATTGGATACATTAAGCTGTGTTCCTGAATTGTAATCGTTCTTACGAAATGCATATGACATGAGATCATTAAATATCCGTATTTTAGAGTCACTATCATATTTCCAGCTCTGGGTAAAAAACGTTATTCCCGTATTCAAGCCTACAGCTTGATAGAGAGCTGTTAGCGTTACCGGCATTCAACTTGAAAGTATCGAACAAATACGGACTCCTCTCTGCTTCAACATCATTCGGTGCGTCTGTTCGCTGGAGATAAATAAAAACATGTTTAACGTTATCAATAGCTGGACTGATTTGAAACATATTCTGAATAGCTCTGGTATTTGCCGACTGATTGTAGAGATCTCGCATATATGTCCAGGTTGTTGGCTTAAGAAACTCTGAAACGAAATTACTATACATACTGTCTTTTGGGATTAGTCTTGGTAGCCAAAGATACAATCTTTTTACTACAACCCTACCATCATCAGCAGCAGCTGCTTTGTGAATAAGTTCAGCATCATCATTAAGTGTAAGTTCAAATGTGAGCTGCATTGGGGGCAACATTTTTCTTTCTAATTCTTGAAAAAAGCTGTATCTGTTTAACGGAATCATCTCGTTAATCGATTTAGCTCCTCCGCCGCCGTCATTCTGATTAGCCTGGGTTAAAATACGACGTGCCTCGAATCCTAAGTTGGTATTCGTTGTTGTTCCATCAGTGTCAAGATACCAGAACGAATTCTTTCCAACAGATCGACTATAATCATCGCTGTATTCAAGGAGATTTTTGACATTCGTAATTCTATGTAAATTATCACTCTCGTATACTATTTTACCAGACGATTTAATAACCATATGTCTGATTAGACTGTGAGATCCGTTTATCATTGTGATGCAATCCGCTGCAGCATATCCAGCACCATCTGCCCTTTTTTGAAGCTCTTTAGTTACTTCGAAATACCCATTGAAGAAATCAAACATAGTCGACCGATCGTTGATTGTGAATCTGTAACCCGTCTTTTTCTGGCTTTGATTGTTAGCTGGTTGCTCAATGACATTGTCTAGATGAAATCTGACATATTCATATCTTTGTAAATTATCACTTGTTCTGAAACTCATTTATATGAGTAGTTTAGATAAAATTCACTTTTTATATAAACCATTTCCCACTTGCTAGTCTATTTATAATTGGATAAAATTCACTTTTTAATAACATTTTATAGTCTTAATCCAGTACCAGATATAAGTCTATTCAGGATTGTGTTGTAATCTTCTTCTTGTTTTGGTTTAGTAGGTTTGGTTGGTTTCATGGTTTTATTCATTGGTTGTTTAGTTAAACCGTGTAATTTTCTCATAATAAGCTCTCCGCTTTTTTCAGCTGCTTTTTTCCAAGTTTGTCTCCAGCATGTGAAATACCAGATTCAAGCGCTTTTTTGGCAAAAGGTTTTAAAACCATTTCTGGAACTTTACTTAACACCCTTCCAACTGGTTTGAATATGTTATCAACAATAATCCCAGATCCTTTATGCTTATACACAAAACGACCTAGTTTCGGGTGATATACACGTTTATATTCATATGATGCCATCTATAACTATTAGTTAGATTAATCTCTCTTCTCTCTTAAAATCAAACTGAATGAAGTGTCACTATGATTAAGATCTATAATTCTTCGTTTACCGTCGGTGATATAAATCCGAATTTTATTAATCGTATTTTTATTGACAGGATTGAACTGTACTCGTCGAGGCTCTTGTGTAAAACTATAACTCGGGGTGAGAGTTGAGGTACTGAAACTATATATAATATCTGACTCTTCACCATCGACAAGACTGTCACTTATCAAATCACAATGAACATTCAATATTTCTCTGTCTTGTGAGAGATTAGGAATGTAATCTCCAACATTTACACTACTTGTTAGAATCTTTTTATTGAAACCAATAAGATCATTAAAATTACTTTGAGTAAGATCTAATCTGTAATTTAAGGCTAGTGTTATTATTGTCCTGAATACAGTATCGTTAAACTCCAGAGTGATTGGATATTGAGGGTTTGATGAGGTTCCTGTTTTTGTTTTTTCTTTGATTAAATTGTCAAAATCAATGTAATTCCATACTCCAGGGTTGAATATAATTTCCGTCCAATTAGCACCACTATCTGCCGAATATCTTATTTTCTGATTATTGAGTTCGTTTGTCACATTAAACCAAGTGAATGACATCGAAATGATTCGGTCTAGGCCGATTTCATATTGTCTGTTTGAATCTAGTATTATCGGATTACGGTATTTGATTGTGAAATCCGATGGTTTATTACCATTTTGGTTTTTTACTGTATGGGATGATAATACAAGTTGTCTATTCATATATATGATTAGTTTAGACTAAAATAGTTTTTGTATATTTTGTTGTATTGTGGCTTATTGAGTATTGAATTTCTCAACAAGATGTCGAGAAGTGCAACACCTGTGTTTCTTAGCTCTATGCTATTATTACCGGCAATCATCGATCCGATAATCAGTTCAAGTTTTTTAATCATTTCTGTCGGATTGTTGAAAAACATTACCTGTCCACCTCTTTTTGTTTTTTTCTTCAAACCAGATCCTTTAATAGATTTGAGTTTTTGGAGTTTTTGTTGATGGTAATTCATATAATCAGTAAGAACCTTTCTTGTATCTTGAATAATTTTTCTTTGATATTGAGCCTCAGCTTCAGTGATTGAGCCACTATTTAATTTTTTAGTAATATTCATCGAATATCCAGAAAGTTGTTGTCGTTTCTCTTTAGCCTTTTGAAGGGTTTTGGTAAGATAAGATTTCCTCTTTTTGTCATTCATATCTTCTTGTTGAAGTTGTAATTCAATATCATCATAATTCGGTATTTGAAGTTGATCTAAAGCTTGATTTATTCTATCCTCTTCAAGAATTTCGTAATCTGGTACTTCTTCTTCGTATTCTGGAGGAAGATCTTCAGGTTCATACATGTATTCTGGATCTATATACATTTGTTTTTTACCTGATGCTAAATCCTCAAGGACATCTTCATAAGATGGAGGTTTTGGAACTATCTGTTTCTCGTTTTCAGGTAAAACAGGTTGATCAAACAAATCGTCCAATCCATAATCAGGCACTTCATCATCAATAGCTATTCCATAATCTGGAACAGGTCGCTTTTTCTTTACCAATCTTCTCAACGGTGCTTTTGGGGCTGTAAGTTCCTTTAACTCAGATGTTATAGGTTTGAAAAGTTTCTCTGCCTCGACTTCACCCATTTGATCAGATATCTTTTTTTGTTTTATTGTATCTCTTACTGTGTTAATCTTTTTACCAAGCTCGGATCGTTTCTCAGCCATTTCTTTCCATTTGAGTAAACTCATTATATCATTTGTTTACATAAAATTTCGTATTTTGTTCGGAAAAATTAGGGTTATCATATATAAAAACGCTCGCATAGCGTGTCGTATAGCGTGTCGCATAGCGTGTGAAATTGTATAAACAAATGATATATGAAGATTCAAAATTATGACATCCAAGATGATGGCAATGACGATTTTGTTCAATTAAAGAGTTTCATGCCAAACCGATGTTTCAGGATGCTCCTTTGTGCTCCCTCTGGTGGTGGCAAGACTAACCTTTTGCTTGATATGATATATAGGCTTCTCTATTTTGATAAGATATACCTTTATGCTCGAAATCTCTCCCAAAGCAAATATAAGCATCTGTTGAAATCTCTTGAACCAATATCAAAAGAGGTCGGTTATGACGTGATAGAAGCAAGTAACGATGAGATCATCCCTTTAACAGATTTGTCTGATGAAAACCAAAAATTAATCATATTTGATGACTATTTGAATACAGGTAAGAAAAATGACGAACGGATACGAGACTACTTCACCAATTCAAGAAATAAAAATTGTTGTTGTATATATTTGAGTCAAAGCTATTACGGAACCGATAAAACAATAAGACTGAATAGTTCACATTTTTGTGTTTTTGATTTTCCTTCTATAAACGAGCAATCGATGATTTGCCGAGAACTGAACATAAATAAATCAGATTATCAGAAAGCTACTAAGGATCCATATAGTTTTTTGTATGTTGATAAGGTGAAAAAAAAGGTAGCCCGAAATTTCGACGAAAAAATCTAAACTAATATTATATGAGTTATACAAACGGTATTCTTAATCATGTTGATTCTCAAGGACAACGTCAGATAGTTTCAAGAGGTTTACCTGGTATTGGATTTAAATTAGATGCTAATAATGATTATGATATGCAGAATAAAAAACTGGTTAATGTAAAACAAGGAACCAATAATAACGATGTGGTTACAAAAAGCCAGTTAGATAGTGAAATAGCTAAGATTCCAAGTGTGGATACAACTCAGTTTGTGAAAAAGACAGGAGCAACTATGAACGGAGACCTAATTTTACAACCACAGCCGTACCCAATTCATGGAAACACAAATAAAGCCATCTCTTATAACACAGCCCGAAATATATTCTTGAGTAAAAAAGAAGGCGGGTCTATGCTACAATCTTTAGACATGAACAACCATTTCATAACAAATATCAAAGACCCAGTTAATTCAGATCATGCAACAAATAAAAAATATGTCGATAACCAACTTGTGAAAAAATTGGATAAAAATGTTGATATTGATATGACAAATAAATCAATTACTAATCTTAAATTTCCATCAAACCAAAAAGACGCCACAAGTGTAGAGTTTGTTAACAAAAGACTTAGTGAGACACAAAAAGAATATCTTAAACTTGATGGCACAACAAGTATGTCTGGAAACTTGAATTTAAATAACAATAAAATTGTTAACTTACAAACCGATTCAAAAAATTCGAAATCCGCAGTTAATGTTGAGTTAATGGAAAATGAAATAACAGATTTGAGAAATCTTGTCACTCAAAAAATTCATGAATCTCAGATTATTAATTCAGGACAAAAAAAAGACGCCTTCAGATACTTGATGGAAGACACTGATGAATCTTCGAGTGAATACAATATTGAGGTTTTGGGTATTGTTGATTTTTCCAATTCTCCACATCAAATTAATAAAAAAGCTTACCAACTTAAACTCCTGTTTCAAAAAAGCTCACCAAACCAGTACCAATCACGCCTCGGCTTTAACCTTTATAAACTTCCAGTCGGTTACTATACTTTAGTCGTTGAATGGTTACCGCCGGAAATGAATGAGTTGAGTGTGGCAGTGCAAGGCACTACGATTTCAATTTCTAATTATGCAACAAAAACATTCGAAAACTACACCAAAACAGTTATCAATTTTCACCGATGGGGTAGCTCACCTCCACAATTTATTTATCTCGATCTATACGGTACAGTTACTTTTCCATCACTTTTAACAATTGGACATCTTATTGTTTATGGTGTAAAAGAAACAATTTCAAACGTTGACCCAAGTGTCTATGACACCGCTTTTGTAATTGAGAATGGAAAAATGGTGATGGAAACAGATTTATCTTTAAACGGACATCATTTGAGTGGTTCCATTCATTACATAAATGGTCGTTTAAATACCAAAAATGGGCGCACATTTTTATTAAATGGTTGGGATAAATTAATCATTCCAAGTAATAGCCATATAATATTTATCAAAGTGCTACATCTCAAACACAAAGGACAATACACACCTATTTCTTTAAATATAAAAAGTTTGTTTCCAAATGCATCAAGCCTTACATACAATTCAACCCAAACAACACAATCACAGACCATAAATGTTAATATAACACTGACGACTGGTTTGATGAGTATAGAATTAGCTTCGGGTGTATCAAATGAGGAAATATTACTATTGATTGAATATAGAGTGCCATAAACATTTTTACATTTATTATATAGCACAATGCGGAACATATCAACCAATATCAATCGAGAGTGAATAATCTAAACAATATAATATGAAAACAGCAACTTTATTCATTGAAATCATCGATAGTATCGAGAAATTGGTTCAAAACATCAGAAAATTGTACCATAGAATTAAATTATCATTGAAGAAGAAAAAAATGTAACCATATAATATATATGGATAGACGTGAAAATATTTTTAATTGGAACCATGTTTCAGAAAATTTAACGGAAGATCAGATATCTGAGTTGAAAGCATTGTATAAATTCTACCATAAGAAATACTGGCTCCACAAGGCATCATTTAAATTATTCAAGAAAATGGATATGGCATGTAGCATCGGATCTGTTTTATTGGTAGTAACAGGAACAGTAGTTGGTGGAGTCACGTTAAACCCTATTCCTCTTGGGACAATATCTGGTACTGGTCTCTTGCTTAAAACATATGCAGAGATCAAAAATTACAAGAGAAAAATTGAAATGAGTAAATTCGCCTATACATCTTATGCAAAGGTTTTAACAGATTTACAGTCATTTATGAGAGGACTTGAGTATAATGAAAAAGAATTTCTTGATCACGTCAAGATTCTGGATGATATTATAATTGACATGTGTCCCCTGACTGACCGTTTTGAAAAGAAATATAATAAGATGTTTATCCAATAACAGATTTTATTTTATCACCAATAAGAGACATGATAATAGCCCAGTATTGATCGTAAAAAGCTAATGTTTTTTTCGATTTACTTATTGGAATATTTTTGTAAGGTATTCCCATCATCTTGAATATCTTTCTCATAATGAAATTGACGCTAATCATCCTTTTCCGGTTTCCATTAACTTCATTAAGAATTTTACCTATTTCAACATATATAGCATCAATCTTATGTTTCTGACAGTTAGATATTGTAATGTTATATTTTTTTTCGATATCGAGTAATATGTTGTTGATGTGGTACTTTCGATGGTAAACAGATTTTCTTTTGAACTTATGTATATTATCATAAAAATGAACATATTCTTTTACATAATCATATCCTTGCACAACACCGCAAATCTGACATACCGACATTCCATTGTCTTTTATAATATCCTGATTATCACAGCATAAAATATCTTTCTGTTTTTCATTGGAAGATTCAAATTTTTGGTCACAGAAAGGACAGAAAATTTCTCCACAATCAATTAGTTCATCATGTATTTCTATATTACAATCCATTATATACTATTATATGAGATATTATTTTTATGTAAATACAAGTTCCGCAAACACAGTCTGCTTTTCTGTTCACTACAAACTTTACTGACAAACTTTACTGACAAACTTTACTTCAAATACAAGTTCATCTGATATTACATGACAATCTGATGACTCATCGGGAAAGTCCCTGTGGTTTTCAAGACAAAAAGAACTGTCTAACGCGTTAGAAAAACAATTGAAAAAACTTAATGACTCATTTCCTCGGGAAAGTCCCTGTGGTTTTAAGACTTCCTGCAGTGCGACGTCACGTGATGGAGAAAGCGTTCGATACTGCATGAAATAAAAACATATAGTATCCATGTAATAAAATACATATAGTTATCCATAAAATGGAACCAGCATCGCAAAAAGAAACTTCCCCTCTTGATTGCTTCGCAATCAATTCACTACCTCACAAAAGCTCCGCTTTTGTTCCCCAATGCTTAAAAAATGGCGCCATTAAAAAAAAACATATAGTTTTCCATAAAATGGAACCAGCATCGCAAAAAGAAACTTCCCCTCTTGATCGCTAAAGCGATCAATTCACTGCCTCACAAAAGCTCCGCTTTTGTTCCCCAATGCGAAAAAAATGGAACAAAGATGTGGAGCAATGTAGTGGAACCATCAACGCAAAAAATAATGTGGAGCTATATGATGAATCAAGTATATGAAACCTTATTGTTTTAATTGCCCTACGAGACGTAGTCTCTACGAGACTACGTCTCTACCCAATTAAAACCGGAAAGGAGCCTCACTCGTTGACTTCGTCAACGACTTCCCGAGCCTGCTCGGCTCCTTTTCATAAAATGATTTCCAAATGATGAATCAAGCATATGAAACCTTATTGCTTTAATTGCCCTACGAGACGTAGTCTCTACGAGACTACGTCTCTACCCAATTAAAGCCGGAAAGGAGCCTCACTCGTTGACTTCGTCAACGACTTCCCGAGCCTGCTCGGCTCCTTTTCATAAAATGATTCCCATCAGATGGATAGTAGTTATAGAGTTGGCGTTGTTCAACTATAACTATAACTACTATTGGAAATCACTATACGAGAATGAAAAACTGTCATGCGAGATTTCGAGAATAAAAAACCAATAATCGAGAAAAAGATTGATACAGCAAGATACGAGAAATCTACATCACCCGTTGAGTACGGGAAATCATTATGCGAGAATATAAATAAAACAAAGTAAAGCGAGTCGCGTGTCACGCAAATCACGCAAAACGTCAAAACGGCACCCTATAGAAAGTTGACCGTCCATGAGCACTGAAAAGTATTGAATATTCGCCGGTAGAAGTAAGAAATTAAAAGGTTCAACTGCAACTTGCATTTTATCTCTGAAGTAAAACTGTTACCTTTCCACTGATCTTTGCCTAAATTATGTATGCAATATTTTTCGACGGTGAGTTTAAGTTTACTTGTTCTTGTCTATGTTGTAGTTCAATTTCACACAAAGAGCTTTCTTCGGTTTCTTTACTTCACGCGTAATTTTGATGTCACGCTATAATTAACTGTTACGTAGTAACGCTGCCCGATCATCACCAGGTTTTATAGTGGATAACCACAAGATTGTTTTGGTGGGGGGGGGGGGGGGGAGCTGACGGGTTATGGTGGGACTTACCAGAGGTGTAAAAACCCATAGGTTGTCAGAATAAATTTCACCATATTGTAGGGGGAAAAAAACGTCATTGGTTCTGCGCGCATTGCGTGCCTATGTTTTGAAAATGTTTTCGTACCAATTCTTGTAGCCTGAGAAAACAGCCGACATTTCGCGAGGTCGCCACTTGAGCCCTCGTAAAACGACGTCTGAGTAACGAGCGCAGAAATTCCATACTGATGACGCGTCACTACCCAGATCTTGGTAGTGCTTCTGATTGGTTGAAACGAAGTTCCCGCGCGTTTCAACCAATCAGAAGCACTACCTAGATCTGGTTAGTGACGCTTCATCAGTATGGAATTTCTGCGCTCGTTACTCAGACGTCGTTTCGTGAGGGCACAAGTGGCGATCTCGCGAGACGTCGGCTGTTTTCTCAGGCTACAATTCTTGCTTTGACAACAGACGAAACATTTTCCCTTGGTATTCCTCAGTGAATGTAATGTATAACTGCGAGTGTTCGTTTCTTGTAGTTTATTCGCACCGAGAAAATTAACTTCCAAAAACTTATAGTCAAATCCTGTTGTATGCCATTTAACATACTCCAAATCTACCCGACGAAAAAAGATTTTCTTTACCTGGTTTCGTTATAGGGGGATAAAACAAATACCTTGCGTGCTACGTAGTGGTTGCTCAGTGGGATGTTCGAGCGATTATAAGCCTCCGCTGATCTACTGTTTTAAGCTTATTTTTGTGGTATGAAATAACGTTCATTTTTTGCTCTAGGTTTGAAAGGAGGTACTGTTTTAATATGTTTAACCCTTTGAAGCCCAAATTAATTTTGCTAAATTTGGGCAATTTTAAGTCATAAATAGTAAAAAACAGTAGGAAATGTTTTATTGCAGCTATCTAAGTGAAACTTGCACACCTCATTGTCAAGACATGGGGCTACATTTTCACAGGCTATTCGAAACAAATGACGTTAATTGACACCTGTCATATCAAGTTAGACATTAACAACAAAGACAAGTAACAAACAAACTTAAACAATTTCAGTTCTGTAGCTACTTTCCCTTAAAAAGGAAAATCTGAAGTCGCATCTGCCGTACGATATATCGTACACTGGGCGTTAAAGGGTTAATTGTACGGGTTTGACCCACGGGGCGGAGCCTCCCTGTACGAAACTCTGACCTTGTTTGAGTTCCTCCCGGGAAAAGATCGTCTTTTGCTCTGAAATCAAAGTATCTGTGGCTCTGTTATTAGAGTTTAAGTTATTTTTCCTAACTGAAAAGGAACTCTGAGAAGTTATTCAAATTAACACTGAGAAAATATGGCCAAAAAAGATAATTAACTATAGTAACCGCATGGTCCAGAAGGGAGAAATATCTCGAGCAAACGCATAATCTAGTCGTTTGCAACTGTTTAGGCGTACAGTCTCCTCCGACTTAACAGTCATCGGAATTGGCCTAATTCCAAGATAATTTCAAACTGGACAGCATGTAGTCCAATTCTGAAAATAACGCCCGGAGGTATTAATTTAAATACAATTCTGGAATCAAAAGGTGGACAACATAACTCAATAGCCGTAACTCTTTAATTGAATTTAATTAAAAATAATCATCTTAACAAAATTTTGCAGAATACCGTACAAATCATCACAATCGAAGGCATAATTAACTTAATGAAATTTAAATGTAAAGAAGATCCTCGCAGTTATTAACGCAACTTATGCAGTTGCGAAAAGAAAGCCTGAAAAAATCAGGCTCGCCGGGACTCGAACCCTGACCTCTGCGATACCGGTGCAGCGCTCTAACCAATTGAGCTAACAAGCCAACTGGGAGCTGGTCATTAAATTGGTTCGTAATATACCCGGGGAAGATGAAGATGAAATTATGAATATATGACATTCATATATTTGAACTGCGGAATGAAGAAATAAATGTAAAGAAGATCCTCGCAGTTATTAACGCAACTTATGCAGTTGCGAAAAGAAAGCCTGAAAAAATCAGGCTTGCCGGGACTCGACTTGATTTTTTCAGGCTTTCTTTTCGCAACTGCATAAGTTGCGTTAATAACTGCGAGCATCTTCTTTACATTTATTTCTTCATTCCGCAGTTCAAATATATGAATGTCATATATTCATAATTTAATGAAATTTGCTGTACATAGCTACAATAGTCAAGGCTATACTCTGTCTCAGCGCCGCCGATAGACCGCTCCGCACTCAAGCGCGATCTTTAGCTCGAAAATCGGTCCAATTGCTGTCTTTCGCTTACTCGAATAAAGGCCAATGATCAATCTACACACTCAATCGTCCAGCTTTCGAGAATCCCTCTCCTTGCCCTTCGAAGGAAAAGATTTTTCCTGCTCCTCCATCGCCTCCTTCGTTTCTGAGATCCGTGTGAATTTGGTCCCTGACACGGCGGTGTCAAATTTCTGACTCAGCCCCCTGGCCTGGTAACAAATCGCTCTTCCTCTAGGGCAGGGAAGGTAAAAACTGTCAAGGAAAAAACAGTCACCGTCTTCCATCCCCAGCCACGGGCTAATGACGTTTGCGCTATTGTACTGGTTAACCAATCGCGCGGCGAGAACATCGAATGGTGTTCGTGTGTATGTGGTCCAAGCTAGTTAATGTTATACACCATCGTCTCAGCGAAGATGGAAACGAATACAAGCCATTCGGAGGAAAACAAGTTATTCTGGTGGGGGAGTTTCTTCAACTTCGTCCTGTGCCGAACGACATCGATGAAGGTATTTTTTTGTTTCATTCACCTGCGTTTCAAAGTTGCATCACCCATCGCTACGAATAAACTGAAGTCCTTCGACAGTTTGATCAAGAATTTCTTGCTGCGCTGAAAGATGTTAGGCTAGGCAGATGCTCCGACAAATCCCAGGGATAATTACAGTCCCTCTCGAGAAGCATCGGCAGTTTAGAAGACGAAGCTAAGCATATCTACTTTAAAAGACTTCCGGTGTCACTTCACAATCGAATGGCATTGCAACAGCTTCCGGATCCTGAATTGTCTTTTGAAGCAGAACATACCAACGAAACGAAGGGAATGAATTGGCCAGGCAGTTTAGTACTGCGTTTAAGACAAGGCTGTTCCGTCATGTTGGTGTGGAACCTGAACGACAACCTAAAAAATTGGCTCTCGCGTGGTGTTTGAGGAGTGTGTTGTGGATAAGCTTAAAGTGTCTTTTCCGGGCTTTGGTCATGATTGTTGCCATTGAGAGGCACACGTGGTACAGGAGGAACAAGCAGGGGGACATTGCATGCAGCACAAGACAGTTCCCAATTGTTTTGGCGTATGCTGTCACCTGTCACAAGTCTCAAGGCCTCAGCCCTTCTTCTGCAATCGTCCACTGTTCAAACGAGTTTGTTCCGGGACTAACTTACGTTGCCTTATCAAGGGTGAAGGATCCTGAAAATTTGCAAGTTTTAAATTTTAGAAGGAACATTTTGCTACACCCCAATCCGTGAGTTGTGCGCGAGTGCTCTACCGATCTTGGCCAATTGGAAGACGGTCATCGGTGCTGCCAGAATGAAGATCTTCCTCCACATTTATTCTCCGTACAGGACAGATCCTGCCTTGAGGAGAATGAATGTGATGAGGTTGAATCGTTTTCCATCGAGCTTTCTGATGGGCCCGTCGCATCTTATTTTAAGAGGGACAACGACAAAACTGTCACTGACATAGTACAGGTGTACGATGAATTATTAAAGCCTGATACTGAACTTTCGCGCGCCCCTGACTTCCTGAACATCAATGAAATCATTAATTCTATGAAGATTGTTAAGCCAGTGAGTCCGTTTGCTAATAAAAGAGAAAAACTGTTGCTTGCAAAAGATGGAAGAAGGGCTCGACAAGACCACTTCCTTCATTAACCTGCTATGGTTTCATCTGTATGATATGTTAAAAGAACATCATTGAAAATCTAGACGAGGTTATAGTGAACATTTCACGGGCAGGATTTACAGGTTGCACCGCGAAACTGCACCAGCTCCTAAATTCTGACTTGTTCTACACGTACTTGAAAGGTATGTTTTCAAGTCAAGAAGTTAGTGGTCCACAAATGGCAGTGGCGTCTGAGATAGCAACGTGTTTGTATGAGTAGTTCTTGGGCCAGCTTGTTACCGTCATCTCCTGCAACAACGAAGCACAAAGAGAAGAGCCCGGTCATTTGTGACGTTCACAAATGACCGCCGGACCGGGAAAGGCAAAAATGAGGCATGTTGGCGGATGGGCGATCAGGAAATTGCTCAAGGCAGAAAGAAAATATGCACGGGGAAACATCGATACTCAAGACAGTAAACCCCAGAGAAAGTGCAAGAATCTGTCTCAAACTGTGAGCTCATCGAGGAATCACTTCTTGTGCATACGAGCAGTTGCAAAATATCAGAAGCTACCCGGGAACTCTAGGAGTGACGGAATCGAGACAATTTCGCGAGAGAGGTTTAGTTCACATCTCAGATGCTTGTCTCTTGGTGTTTGTGTACATGGAACAGCTGAGAGTAGACCTCATGAATTCCACCAAACTTCAACAGCACAAGCAAGACCTTGTAAACAACGCCCATGAAGTGATGACCACGAACAAAGAATTGGCAACTCTATGGAAAGCCTGCTTTTCTTCAAAGGATGTGCTGGAGAAAAAAGGCGAGTAGGATATTTTATCGTGGCAGTCTTTATATTAAATTCTTCTCGGACCTTTTTTTCATGAAGAAGTGCATTAACTTAATTTAGGTTAGGATGTCTGATACCCTTCCCACCCCCCCCCCCCCTTCTCATCCCGATGTTTCCGCAGTCTACATGATCATACGTTTATTTGTGCGGATTCATCAGTGTTATCTATAATTACCTTGCCTTACCAATAACTAACAAGTAACGACAAACTGCTTTTCTTTGTAGGAAGAAATTGACAGCAGTTATCCAGGGGTACGTGAAGATGGGACGATCCCAGTACCTCCGCGATTACAGAATGGCTCAATGCCTCAAGAAGACTGCAGAACTCAGAAAGCGGGTCTTGGAGAGAAACAAGAAGCACAACCAGAAAAGAGACAGTGTACCATTTCAGGCACGACTGAAAGAAATCACTGGTCTCAGGCATGTGCGGTACCATTTATATTCTCATTTTGTCTCGTCGATAATACATCCAACACATAACAAGGTTTTAATTTGTTCTGCATTGATTTTCCAGCATAACTTCAAAAGAATTAGAAATAACATAGAAAAAAACAACAAAAGCAAGAAACCTAGATGTCTGATCCTCGGAGGAAAGATGATAATATAGCAGATTTTCAAAGAAGCATTCAATTGGGACCAGTCTAGCTTCTCCCTACCAATACACGAAAAGTTGACGCCACTGCATCTAGATCTGGACCCCCCCCCCCCCCTCTGCGTGTATGCGGAACCACCTTGCAGAAGACGTACTGGACCAGAAAATGCTGTTCTTAATGCAGGTAAATAATGATACCAAATTTCTTTGACTATAATTAGACATAATGTTATAAAATTTATCCAGGTTAATTTAACGAGATATTTCAAGTCATCTGGAAACTGGCACGAGAATGTCAATGCTGGGAGTTATCAAAATGCTTATTCTTTAGTTATTACCTGTAAGTTTCTTTTTTAGAAAAAGAGGTGCTCTTCACTTTAAACTAGTGTCCTTTGCATAGTATGATACTGATTCTTCTATCATGCAAACTGTCATCTCGAAAGCAAACAAGCTACATGGACTACTTTTATTATTATTTGACGTAAATATTTCAACAACTGTTTAACATGTTTTTACTCAATGACAGAACTTCCAGAAGCATAAGCAGTCAACCAATGAAGAGGCAGCCTCATCTTTGGATTCTGTGATAAAATTACTGGCCCACACCTCCCAGATCATAGAGCTTTTCAATGACAAATGTCCAATCAGCAGCATACATGACCGCAGGCTAACCAAGTTACACAACTTTTACACCTTCACGCTGGTTTAGAAGGAGGAATGCGGCAAAGACCAAGAAAAGTTTGTTTCAAGCAAGCTTTGGTTTGACATTCAGTCTATGTGCCTCGGATTCCGTTCAATGGTCGAAATAAAATTAAAGAAATTCTCAGAATCGGTGGTGAAACCCGCAATTGTTAATCAAGACTGTGTCGAGAACCATTTTTGTCAAGTTAGAGCATGCAACGGGCAAAACAACAACCCAACATACAATCAACAGGAATCAACACAGAACTCAATTCGATTTGGACAGTCAGTTGTGAGGCGCAAAAGCAACACTGGAAAAGTAGACGGGAACAACCTTACATTGGACTAAAGGTGTATTCCTTTTTATATCTTGGAAACAGATAATAATTACTCAAGAAGTTACGACTTTGATAGAGTGGGACTTTTATTTATTTACGTGTTTATTGAAAAACATTAAATCATACAATTTAACTACATCATTTCAATTAATTCTTCAATAAATTCAATTAATTCTTCAAAACAGGTGACTGTCACTTTGATCAACTTAATTTTTAACGACTCTTGTGATAAATACAGAGCTCTATTTTAAAGAGCCAGTGTCACCCAAGGTGCTTTGCGCGCCGAGGTACATTTTTCATATATGAAAAATACGCCATTTTCTTGATTATCGTGAAGTCTGATTTGTATCTTCTTCCATCGCTGCCGTTTGGGATGCGAAAGCACTAGTGTGAATTTTGACTTCACATTTAAGTGTCGCCGTATCGATTTCGTTGTATATTTCCGAATTCTGAAGTGTTTTCGCGGTGGAGAAGGAGATCTTTAAATTGGATGCCTCGTAGGGTTCAGGAAAGTTGAGGCGAAGGACGAGTTTTCCGGGCTCTGCCAAAGTTGTACGGCTGAAGGAGTCCGTGTATCAGTAGCGGAGGAAAAGAAAAACATCTACGGGTTTCAGCAATAGTACTGACATTGTGTTTGCCGAAATAGTGCTACATTCGTTGCCGAATGAAAACAGAAGGAACGTTGATTTGCCACAAAATAACAGTAGCTACGGGCTCGCTCCAAAATAATGCTTATGGTAACGAGCTTGTGCTGTTTTGCCTAATTATTCCTTGTGCTCACCCTCTGTTTATGTTTTATTTTTACAAGAAGTGTAAGTGGCTATTCTGGTCGTTTTGCGTCCATCGACATCGGTCGATGCGATCGATCGCGCAATCAATCGATCGGACTGTAATACATCCATGTATACGCATTGAAGGCAAAGTCAGATCTTGAGTAGTTTTCCCCAGTGACATCTAGCGATGAAGACGTCAATATTCTTGCTACTTGTTTTTGTCTTATTATTTTTATATCGAGTGGAAGTGGCTACTCTGGTCTTACGTCCAACGAGATCGATCGATCGATCGATCAATCGATCAGTTGTTATAAAAGCTCCATACACGTTGACTACAAAGTCAGATCTAGAGTTGTTTTTTTCTCCGGTAACATCTAGCGCTGAAGATATAACTATTTTCAGAGGCTACTACTGTAAATTTCAGCTTGCTGAAAGGCCAGTGCGGCAGGGTATAATTTGTGAAACGTCCGGCAAACGCGCCAGCCAAACTTCAAAACAAAACACAACCGCGCAAAGCATTTTAGGTGACACTGGCTCTTTAAAACGCAAACTTTTCACGCTATGAGGCAACAGAGGGATGTAACGGCTTTACCTGAAGGAAGGCTGTTTGGGGAACTCGATGCGACGTGAGGAGATCGCGATGTGTTCAACGAATGGCTTGCTTGTTTCGCCAAATGCTTATAATTACACACGTAGACTATAAAATATATACTATATTTAGATAAAACATAAATACCATGAGCTATGTACTATTAATAAGGATAACGTTTTTCACCTTTTGTGATTCCTCTCTTAGAGACAAAACTGGATATTACGTGTAAACACTAAGTAATAAATACAAGAATCTAGTAAGTCTAGATCTTTACTTAATACACACAGTACAGTAAAACGTACAGAGATAACTTGCTGTTGTTCGAAAAATTTAAAAAAGAACGGGAATACAAAACGTTTTATCAGGAAAACAAAACCTCAGTTTTGTCCACGCCAAGTGTATATTATTTACAAGTACAATAAATGTGGTTTTAGAATGAGCCTAATGCAATACTTCTATTCAAGAAAGCAGTTAAAATCATCTGAAATAATCCTCTAGTGACTCCCAGCATTCCTTTCTTTCCCTTTCGATTGCCACGCTGCATGGCGGGATACATGGCCGCATGATGAGGCTACGAGGGAAAGGAAGGACTATAAATAGTTCTACTTTTATCTCCGTCTTTGTAAAGTGTATGACAAAAGTGATATAGCTTTCTATGACGGCACTGGTTGCTTTGTATAATCCTTTCGTTAACCTTGGAGGCAATCCAATACCACGAAATGAACAGTGAAGGACTTGAGATAGGAAGCGTTTTAAGAAAGCGTCTTACGTTTTAGAGAAAAGGAAGCAAAACAACTTCCACTTCATCACAAACGTTTACAATATAATGTATGTCTGTTCTAAATGCCTTGAACACGTGCTGTTCTCGCAGAGACCGCGTGACCACGAACGTACAAAAAGACCATCATGTCAAGTACAATGAAGTATCCACGCTTAAACACTTGTGTTTGATGACACGTCCTCCATATGAAACAGTTTCCGAGGCTCTGAGCCACGCTTCTTTTTACACACAATTTACCACACACACGAGATTCAACCGTAACACATGACGACCTTGTTGAAGGAGACGAAAATTCCTCGGTTTGGTTTACTGAGCAAAACAAAAGAAAACAAGAATGGGAGTCAATATTCAGAGAGATCCGTCCTAAACACCTACACCACATATCAAAGGTTTTTCTCCCGCTGTCTCCTCTGCAGGAAACGTTTGGGTTGTCACGCATTAGGCTTCCTGCACACTACTTGGTGGAGGAAAACGTTGCGTGACGACCGGATTGAGGGCTGCGAAGGAGGACACTTCTGAGCACTGTAAACAGATATGTCTTTCAAAATGGTTATCTACCACTTGAAGCCATTACTTTGTGGTATTATTTGAAGCGAAAACAAGTGAATATCAAATAGAGTCATTGTACAAACACAAACAACAGTAAGTTCTGTAAAAACGGCACAAGCGGGGAAACAAAACCAGGGTTTGTGAAAGCCACGAGGATCAGACCTTTATCAATCTTAGCTTCATTTGAATGGTTTCTTTTCGCTGGATCTTAAAGGCTGGCTTTGAATGGCTTTCTCGCGCATTGTGAAGATATTCACAGTCACGAAAGAAACAAAGGAATCGTTTATTTTTCAACTTTTGCGATTCAAGAAAAATTTAATCGCTTCGCACTGCGTGCTATATCGTTTTTCGGGTGAAATTTGCTCCTTAAGCAATGGATTTTTTCTAGAGAATCAACTAAAACTGGTCAAAGTCGTCACGTCAAGTGATATCACGAGCCAAGGTCTGCTAGTTTTCATGTCTGATATTTAACTTTGCTTACCAGGAAAACAATCTTTGTCCATTTAGAGTTCCGTCGTGCTTTCCCTCTGAAAAGAAATGAAAGAGGAAAGGTGCATTTGTTTCGGTAACAAAAAAGCGAGGAGTAACTCAATTTTGCCACGGAGAATTACGTCTAACCAGGTGTGATATACGGTGACATCAAGCTAAACACAAAACTTGTCCTGACTAGTTAACGGTAATTTTAAGGAGGGCAAATTACCATGTCAAAAAAAATTCTCGCCATCATTTTAAAAGAGCGAAAAAAGGAATTTCGCTTATTTATTATTGTTTTTTGAAGAACAGTTCAACAAATCTCCCATTTTGCAAAAATTTAGTTTAGAGAAACTCATAATGGCCCTTCCAAAATTGCAAAATGCTATGTTGGTAAAATTTCATGTAACAGGGAGCTTCTAATTATTATATGGACTAAAACGGTTAAATTTAAGCTGTGGCAACCCTTTGAATTTTCACTAATTTAGGACTAGTGACAATTTTGACCCTTTAGACCTATAAAACGGTGACGAAGATGAAAGCCTCTTTACATTATCACTACCTGTTCACCAAGGAAAAGATGTCTTAATATTTAGACAAATTCTCCTTACTAGTTCCATAAGAAATGTATGGAATACAGAAAGGAGAACATACATTTTTATACCAGGGATAACAATTTTTTTGGATAGAAAAATAAAGGGTGAAGGCAGACACCACCCTTATAAACCAACAATTCGACGCTTAAAAATACTTTAGTGAATACAATTTATCGCACAAGATTACATCCTTGAGTGCGACACAAATAAATCACGAATAGACGGCCTAGACAAAAGCTTGCCTTCTTCAGACCCGCCTTACCTTGACGAGGTCCCAGTTCGATTCCGATAAACGTATCATGGCGGCCTGGAATCGGCCCGACATACTTTACAACCCCGCGGCCAATCTGCCCTCGTGACCTAGTTACCAGTACCTCCATCCCTAACTGAATGTCACTGCTCGACCTGGGCGCAAAGGGCTTGGAGAACAGCTTGGTGGGTACAGACTGGTATGTAGTGGTTGTTAGTAGCGGTGAATTGGAAGAGTAACTTGACGAGGAGGTGGAATGGCGGCCAACATCACGTAAAGACTGAGAGTACGGTGACGACTTGGAATGCTGGGAAGACTGATGGTCATCCTTGTCTCTGTATACATCATGGAGGGAGCCTGCTGCTATACAAAATAAAAGAATGAAGTAAAACTAACACCTCCTGACAGTACCTTTCAAACCTCAACTTACTCGTTTCCTTTTAGAAGATGCAATTTCGCTTTTTATGATTGACCACACGTGATAATTTCAGTTTTCGATTTGTGCACACTCGCTTGTATAATTTAGCCAAAATACAATATGTCAACCTCCTATGTTTTTGACATGAGATAAACAAATTGTTGTTACTGTTGTTTATGGTTGTCATTGAACTTATTGAATTGTTACTTTTTTTTGTACTTATGTTAAGAAAGTCTCGTAAATATCCCACCCTTTCTACTCGGGGAATGAGGGCTTCACTGTATGTATTTACCTCCATGATATGAATGTGGCCTTCGTCTCCGCCCAGTGCCCCTATCATGTTGTTGATACAGAGAGGAGACTGGGCTGTTAGCAATGTAGTCATGATCCCACGAAACAACTGACGAGGAAGAAGACTCCGAACTCTGCGTGCGCCACCTTGGCAACGGCGCATGCTCCAAATCATCTGACAAGTCACTTTCTTCACCTAAAGACCCCCCACGGTGCCTCGGTACCGTGCCTCTGCCGCTGACTGGATCATGTGTGAGCCTGTCTTGCACAGATAAATCTGATGAGCCCACTGCTCTCTTAGTGTCTGATCTAGATGAGCCGTAACCGTTCATTATAAGGGGAGAAGATACACCAAAGTCATGCGATCGGGTGTAATCTGTATCCAACGAACTAAACCGAGTTGTGCCGAGCCCGGAGGAGTCGCCTCTCATGGCAAAGCTAACAGTCTTTGCGACGGGTTCAAGATCTCCGTACCTGTGTTTGTCATACACAGAGTATTTGTCGAACTTTTTAGACAAGTCCGTCTCGCTTCTGGCCTTGCTGATTCTTGACCCATTTCTGCTTGTTATAGTCTTCATAGTGTCTATTTCCTGCTGTGCTTGCTTGAGTTGTTTTTGAAGGTTTTTGTTCTCCTTCTCCAGCCTTCTCACGTGCTGCTCCAGTGTATTTTGGGTAACTTGCAGCTCGATGATTTTTGCTTCGTCTCTGGCTCGATGAGCTCTGGATAATTCCAGATTTCTACGCCGCAAATCTGACACCTAAAAACGCAAAATTGAAATCAGTTACACGCCCTTCTGTTCATAATATAACAGACGACGAGAGCAAAGGAAATCATCAACCAGGGAACTGAAGAATTGCGTCCGTAGCTCAAGAACGCCCGTGCTTCAGTCACGGACGTCAACTGAGAGGTTGCATGTTTTCTTTGTTGCCTTGTTTTTGCCCCTCACCAAAGGCTGGGAAATTTAGTTATGGTGTCTGATGGCTTGTCATTATGGACCTGGAAACATTCAACTTCCGGTTTGCGTTCATGGTTCTCAAAGGGTCTGTCCTGGACGTCACGGACGGTCACCGGAATCAAGTGTTGTCTTTGAACGAGCACTTCTCCCTCAAACCCGAATAGGAAAGCTGTTGCTTTGATGACTGTGGCTTGACAGGCTGAGCCGGGTCAGAACACACCGAGGAAAACAATTGACTCCCATTCGTGACGTCCACGACGTCAACATTCTCGTTGCTTACGGTCCCCGACATACACACCGCCCCCTGGATATGAGCAAGGGCGCGCTCTTATAGGCTACCTACTAACAGGCAATCATCTTATATCCTGCAAGTACAGAAGTCGCTTAAAAAGGGCAAAAACATGCTTCTTTTGACGGAAAACTATGTTGTCTATACGTTTCGCGTCGTACATGGGTTTGTAGCCAGCTTGGCGCTGCCGCGGGTCGGTATTGTGAATTTTTGGGTGGGAGTGTGCCGCTGGGACTCTGAAACCCATGTGCAGCTGCATTTTGCTACTCTATTCTACACTAGACGCCAAACAAACCTAATCCATTCCAGACTCCCTGAGTATCTATTCCTATTCCACACCACTGGTCAGTTTTCCGACAAATGACACCCTATTCTAGACCAAATCTCTCTGGTTTTTATACCTCATCCCTGACTAAACAGCTTAAAAACCATACCATCCGCAGCGGCGCTGCGTGCTTCGTTGATAATGACTCAATTTCGTGCAATAACTGTTTCATGTAACATCAAATTCTTCAAACTGTACCGCGCTGCACTGTACATGTACTGTTTAGTGCGACTACATAACAGACCTGTTGTTGGAGATCGGAGTTGAGCCTGTTCATGTCTTCCAGTCTCAGTTCATTCACCGTCTTCAAACTCTCCTGCTCGTCTTTCAACTGCTGATTGGTTCTCTCCAGGCCCCTGACAGATTCCTGCAGTGTACGTATTTGCTCGTCTTTCTTTTGCAAATTTGTGTTGAGATCCAACACTGTCTGTTCCAGCGCCTCTAATTTGACGTCATCTTGTTTGGTTAAGTTGGCTACGGTCTGATTAAAAAAGATCATCAGTCAATCAATTAATAACTTGAAAATAGAACGTTTACGGTGTGTGTTACGCCACGAACAACACAGTTAAAAACAAGGCAGAGTGTTTTAAAATTCTATCACAACTGATCCTAATTTTACTACTCGCTTCGATAAGCACTTTGCTATTTGTGCATGTTAATGCTGAAGTTGCATTTGGTAAGTTGGATTAAACTGACACTATTTAGTAATTTTGAAGAGAAAAGATAGCTTTACTTGTAAAAAAGGACAATGTGTTGTACAAGTCACCTCAATGCTCAAGATTTGTTGTTCAAGATCCTCATTCCTGGCCTTGACCCTCCTAAGCTCTGCTTCATAATGAGCTGCTCGCTGCCTCAGCTCCCTGGCAAAAGTGTCCCTTTCCTGTCTGAGTACCTCTGCCTCTGAGGAAGGACCCCCTGGGAATGAACCTCTCTCCCCAGTCACTGCTGCAAATGCACTGCCACGGCTTGGAATAACTGATTCACGAGGCAAAGGAGGAGACGTGACATGGGGTGGGGAATGCACTGGCCGACTGTGCACTGATGAAGCTGGACTTTGTCCTGTAGATGCCCTGCTTGAGCCACCCTGCGATGTTAACGCTGGTTGACCTGCTGAGCGTCCTCTGCCTGAGGTTCTATGTCTTGAGCTGTGGGTAAATGATGTGATATCTTCACTTTCTCGATGGTTCACCCTTGAAGCTGTTGATGGCATTACAGGAGTAGTATTAGTATGGGAGGGCACTCCGGAACGTGATGGTGTCTCTGCAAGGAATTCTGAAGGACGTTCAGTACCAGATGTTCTGTGTTTTGGAGTGTGCACTGAAGGTGTGCTTTTCTCACTGTCGCGATGATTTAACTGTGATGATGGCACCACAGGAGGGGAAGCTACCTCAGATCCAGCTCCTTGCCTGTAAGCTGACTCCAAAAGAGGCTCTGTAGGGCTGCCTCTGACTGATGTCCTATGCCTTGGACTATCTGCTGAAGATGTGCTATGCTCACTTTCTCTACGTCCTGTTGACAGCAGTGCAGGTGGAGTAGGTGCTGCTGATCCTGCATGGGAGGAGACCTGTGGTGTCATTTGCCTATGTGCTGTCTCCATGAGGAGCTCTGTTGGACTTCCGCCACCAGATGATCTATGTCTTGGACTGTGCGGTGAAGGTGTACCATGCTCACTTGCTTGATGATTCAAATGTGAACTTGCTGAGTGCTCCACAAGAGGACTAACTGCTGCAGATCCCCCATGAGAGGAGAGTAAAGGAGTGTTCCTCTGGCTCGAGTGTCTGCTGTCATCCTGACGCTGCGGTAAATCGACCATACCTATCCCTCCTTGAGGTCGAACACTGCTGCTATGATTGGACCCTGTGGGGCTCTGTCTATGAAACGGGGAACCTGGAGACTCCTCTGCACCTGAAAGGGGACCACGAGGACTCCCCAGAGTTGTCAGCAGACCTGCTGTAGCAGGAATAGTGCCACCCAGGCTCTGGGGTCTCAGAGGAAGTTGTACTTGAGTGTGCAGAGACCCAGGGGAACTCCCTCTGGAAACCAACGGCGCCCCTGTATCAGACTGGCTGTGACCTCTCGGTGACATTATAGGAGATGGTAATCCAGAGGAAAATAATGAACTACTTTGAACAGAACCCGCAGGGCTGTGTCTTTGTGGAGGAGTGGTAAATCCATGGTCGCCTAGCAACCCATCTTGTTCAGTAGTCACAGGAACTGTGACTGTATCAAGGACCGAGCCCAGAGGACTGGCTCTAAAACCTGATTGGGTGTGTTCTGTAGGCTGCACTTCATTTGTAGCATCTAAATCCATGCCTGGAGTGAACTGAAGGGAACTGGACGGTGGAACAGTTGAATTTTCTTCATTAACAGTGACTGGTGTAGGGCTCTGACGTAATATGGCTTCAACTATCAAGGGACTTATAACGAAGTCTTGCCTAGCACTTCCCTCATTGGGCAGACTGTGGACATGAAGACACAGGATAAGCAGTGTAACAGCATTTACAGACGTCTTTATAAATTGTTGATTCTATCAGTTAATAATCCCACTCACATGTATCTCAGCGATCACATACTATAGTAAGCCCAAGTGGAACGGCGGGGACTAAATTCGCAGGAAATATGAGTGGTTGCACCAACACTGTTAACGTTGAATTTAGTATTGACCCGAAGGTTTTATTCCATGGTTGATGAATTAACCGCTATTTGCACGCACTTTAGTCAAATGGCTGCGAGGGGCGCGTGCACATAGCTGAGAAATCATTAAACGCGAACTTTGGCAAGAAAATTTCACACTCGAGCAATCTTCTCACTTCTGATTGGTTCTTTAACAATGTTATGAAATAATATTGATTGCGTACTCGCTACAGTGTGCACAGGTGAAAAAACAGCATTTACATTCATGAGCAGGTGCTAAACCGTGAACCCTTCCCTTTAAAAGGGGGGATCCAAGTTGTTACAGAACATTGCTACCTCTCCATGGTTGTTTGTAAAACCTTGTTCCAGTCACTGAGATGGTCACTTAATCAATTGTTGCAATTTTGATTTCAATAAAAATATGTGCAGAAGGTCTCAGTACTAGAAAATAATTCACTAACCTATTAGGACTGTCCCTTGACACTCGGCTGTCATGCTCACTATGACTACTGGGAACTGGAGAGAAGGTTGAAGGCCGTGCAATGGCATCCTCTGCTTCATTATCTGCCAGGAAAAAAAACACATTGCAACTTAAGAGCAGTGCTGTGTATTTTTCAGCTGCAACAATGAAAGTTAAGATATATACCACTCTGAACACCAGCTCCTCCATCATCAGTAAGCGACAGCACATCACTTTCACCAGACAGGTCTACTGGTTTATGCTCTGTCTCGTGCCCTGGCGGCAGTTCATCTCTGTGACTGGGTGGGGTACCTAGTCTGGGAGGCCCGTCACTTTCAGACACTTCCACTGGTTGGCTCTCCACATCATGTCTCGGCAGCAGTTCTTCCCTGTGATTTGGTGGGGTAGTTAGTGTAGGAGGCTCATCATCTTCAGATACGTCTACCGGTCGGCTCTCTGTATCATGTCTTGGTAGCATCTCTCTGTGACTGGGTGGGGTACTTAGTCTGGGAGGCTCCTCATCTTCAGACAGGTCCACTGATGGGCTCCCTGTCTCACGACCTGGCATCAGCTCTGCTGTGTGGTCTATGGGAGTACCCAGTATGGGAGGCTCACCATCTTGTTGACCTGCAAGGGCACTTAAGTCTGTTTCTGACATCACAGGTGACTGCACTCCACTTCCTGGAACCCAAGATGGCTCACCATGGCTCAGCTGGGCACAAACAAAGTAGCTTTTAGTTCTCAAAATAAGAAGTCACAAGGTGACCAAAGGTTTGATTTATAACTTACAGTCATCAACCTCACTTTACTTGCTTGGCCTAAAGATGACCCAAGGTGACAGAGATAGTGCAGAAAATTACCAATGATGACTATGTTTGTTGAAGAATAGTTTTGTCTACATACATAGGCCTTGGTCAAGATATGAATTTTCAGCTTGCACAACATTTACTAAAAAACAAACAAATGAGAATTTGTTCATGTGAAAAAATATTGCTAGCTGCATTTAAAAGAAACTTAACTAATACATAATGATAGCATTTTCAAACATGACTGACTTACAACAATCGCTATATACATCAGTGACTCTAATCTGTTCTAGGTCTCATAAAAGAAACAATTTGTCATTTGCTAACTCCAAAACTGGACTTGACTTCACAGTTCATTTGATTTGCAGAATGAATATAAGTGAAATTATATTTTGTACATTTTTAATGCAGAACATATTTTCACTTTATAATGTGATACCTCTTTCAAGTGCAAAATTGCCAGTAAAATCTTATACTGGCAACTGTCAAGAGTAACTAAGAATGATTGAAATGGTTTATGGCATAAAATTGAAAAAAGTTTAAACACTTTTGACACATGTTTCACCAAAATATCAGAAAATATTCTTTCCAGCTTACAGTAAGGCAAAATAAATGGCATAAATTCAAACAGCAGAAAACTTTCTTGTTTAGATGTGATTAAAAGTTATCACGGTTTAGCACATAGAAGCAAACTTCAGATAAAATATTTAATATACATCTTGTGCACCTGCTTTTAACAGTGGTGAAAATCCTCCTAGATTTGAAATATAAACTGAAAACAGAAACATTATCCTTCTCACACTCCAGGTTTGTTGAACATGTATTTAAATTATTTTTAGACAACAAAGGAGGAACAGATGTTTTGATTGAAACATGCTTTAGTTGACATTGTTTATGAAAACTGAGCAATAACAAACTTATTTGAAATGAATTAAGAATATATTTATACAAGGAAGAATTTATCAAACAATATTCATTAACTGTATATCATCATGAATTATTCAAACATTCAAATCTTCTTTGCTTGAAGATTGCCTGTGTCAACAATGAAATATTACATTTTTGAGAAACACACATACGTATAACTATTAATTTATAATAACCATAGGTAAGAGGACTGAAGGGTTTTAATTTTCAACATCACAGGACACTGAACAGAATCATCAATATTTAATTGCAGGATGTCTAATTAAACTTTGGCACACAACATAATTATGTGCAGTGAATCAATATAATAGTTGAACAACCAAGTTGAAGTAAACTTTAGCTAAATTGTAGTAAAGTTTCTTTATTTAAAGAGCAGTGATTAATAAGGCAACAGGAAAAGTCAGGTCACAATCTCATACATTTGGCAAGGCAGACCCAGAAAGGGGAGGAGGGGGTTCTCCCTAATGTACAACCTACACTGTATACAGGTATGTGCTGCCACAAGGGACGGTTTTTGAGCTGTTTTGGCCTGAAAATGGATTATGGATTTTAACCATTTTTGTCTGAAAGTCTGAAAATGGCTACGGATTTCACAGACCAGGTTTGAAAATGCCTTTGGGTATGGATTTTACAGATCAGGACTGAAAAAATGGGTATGGATCTTACAGACCAGATCTGAAAATGGGTATGGATTTTAGATAAGAGGTCCGAAAATGGGTATGGATTTTGGAGGGGAGGTCTGAAAATGGGTATGGGTACAGAGGGGAGGTTGGAAAATGGGTATTGATTTTAGGGGGGAGGTTGGAAAATGGGTAAGGATTTTAGAGGGGAGGTTGGAAAATGGGTATGGATTTTAGGGGGAAGGTTGGAAAATGGGTATGGATTCTAGAGGGGAGGTTGGAAAATGGGTATGGATTTTAGAGGGGAGGTTTGAAAACAGGTATGAATTTTAGAGGGGAGGTTGGAAAATGGGTATAAGGAGTAGGGATTGGAGAACTGGCAGCACTCCCTCACCAAAAAATTCTGAGGAGTATCCCCTGCCCCTCCCCTGGAAGGTAGTTTTCTCATTATGGCCATAACCTTGTGCTGTTCTGTAGCATGAAGCAACTAGTGATGCTAACGATCTGTTGGGGTCATCTTCTTGCATTTTGATTGGCTACTTGAAATTTTTGAATGCAGTTAAAAAGCCAAAAAATATTCATTTACATGAAGTTCTTAGTGGATCTCTAGGTGATCCTGCTTCCTCCTCCCTACCCCTTCCCCCCACCCAAGGTTTTTTTTTTTCTCAAAAGCAGCTCTTCATTTTCACCTGACTCAGGTAATCCTGCCTCCCCCCCCTCCCCCCACATCCCTGAACCCAAGGTTTTCTTTTCTTTTTTCAAAAGCAGCCCTTCACTTTTGCCTGACTTAGAAAACAACAAAAAACAAAACATTTATCACATCTTTCCTGAACAGACATCTTATTGTCTCAATGATAATTATTTATCTCACAAACATCACCAAAAAGTTGTCAGTGACATACCTGGTGCTGTAGCAGCTCCCTGTAAAGTGGACTCATCACATTTGATGTATCACTAAGTCGCTCCCTTGATTCCATGTCTATAAAGAATAATACCAATCACCACCTTTCACCAATCAAATTCCATACACTCTTCACCTTGTGCAGTTCCAGCTAATATCCATGCCCCCCCCCCCCCAACCGGAAAGTTTTTGTTTCGCACCGTCCCTCCCCCAAGAAATTCCAGTTTAGCTTCATACTTTGATTCTAAAATTTTGGCTTTTAAAGTGCTACTATGATCAAAAAATCACTTTTATTTTTTCTTCGGATTTCAAAACTATGTTTATTAAACACTCCCCAAGCGAAATTATAAGCCTTAATTTTGAGAAGAAGACCGTTAATTTAAACTGCAATTTTCCGTTTTAATGGTCCGCCATTATTACACCAGATAGGATACAATGACGTCATACACTCAAGAGATGTAGAATGCAGTGTGTGTGAAAGTGCCTTATTTAGTATGCAGCACGGGAGTTTTGAGCTTTCACACTCTCAAACTCGTGTTTTGCATAATTTGTAAGCCGCGTTCACACACTACATTTTACAGCTCTTGCGTGTATGACGTCATTGTATCCTTTCTGGTGTAATAATGGCAGACCATTAAACCGGAAAATTGCAGTTTAAATTAACGGTCTTCTTCTCAAAATTAACGCTTATAATTTCGCTTGGGGAGTGTTTAACAAACATAGTTTCGAAATCCGAAGAAAAAATAAAAGTGATTTTTTGATCATAGTAGCACTTTAAGTTGCCCCTCCCCCTAGGAATTTCTGATGACCTTTCATGGGGTTGGTATGGATTCTTTCTGGAACTACACATTACTTTATGTCAACTGCACAAAATAACATTGGGTGAGAGAGGAAAATGCCAAACAACTTTTCACGCTATGGAATAAGTTCACATAGCTCTTGAATATGGGGCAGTATAAAGACAAGAATGCCAACAAAAAGGTCAGGAAATTTGACGCTTTGTATTCTAGAGGTGCCGAATGGTAAATTTGAGACCTTGCGAGACGGCAAGACGATTGTTTTCTTGTGCAAGCCCAAGACCCTTTCAATTTAAAGTGGCATGTTTCAATTTCAATTTTAAAGTGGCATGTTTCTAAATGCAAGACCAGAACTTTTGAGGACATAAAAACTTGAAACCGAGACTTTCAGATCAGTTTCGGACATCTGAAGATGTTACCTAAGCCCATCAGCACTGCGAGATTCATTTTATAGCCATCTAAAAAGTGAAGTCTCTAGGCGGCTGCGCAAAAACATTGAGATCCTGAGAAGGCTAGATCGAAAAAAACAAGACTCCAAGACTGTTTTGCCAAAAATCTGAGACCCCCAGACACAAAGAATCACTCAAAGAACAAGACTGCGAGACGCTCACAATTCAGCATAAATTTTTGCCAGAGCCTAACTTTTGTTAAGACCATTCACCACCCCTTATACTGGCTAGCACAGTTTGGACAAACAAGAGCTTGAAGATTGCTGGGCTTCTCTTGTTACACTGTAATAAATTTATTCCATCAGTCTGAGGCATTTTGAGGTACTGGGCAATTTTGAAAATGTACTCTGGTACCTCCCACTATCTCCTGGCCAACCCTGAAATCAACTATAAACAATGCATCAATCAATATAATTTTCACCTAAGGGAGCCTGATGTCTGGCAGGGCTATCAACTGGCTCTGCTGGTTCTTCGTCAGATCTTATGTCATCAGCACCAACTCTTGCTCTCCCATCAGAATCATCAAAGATTGGATATCTAAAATTGGCTGCAGAAAACAACAAAACTTGTGGATGTCAAGTGTACAAAATGCTCAGGAGATGAAAAAAATGTTTTTTAAACCACAAGTTTAAATTGTGTAAGAAAAACCCTCAACATCAGTTGGGGTGTGTCCTATCCATGAAAAAAATAAAATTAATAAACTAAAGTGAATTCAAATAAGGTGGAAATTCCAGTGGCACATCCACAGAGTAGCTCTTCAACCACTGTTTTCAGATGGAGATGTTAACTAAGCAATTTTTTTCAATGGAATTACAACCAGAGAAACCAGAGGAAGATGCTCAAACAAGAACAATTTATAATCAGCAACAAATTCAGCCCAGTTATGACGACAACTCTGGAAATCAAACCAAGGCCACATAATGGTGGGAGGTGTCCGTCCTTTATCTAATTAGCACTAGATTCAAGTTTACAAAATAAAACCTTTTGTACCTTCTCCAATTATAATGAATATGACATCACTCTCTTCATTGACTTCAAATGTTTCAGTTGGTACAACATCACCACCTACAGCTAGCTGGCAGATGTGCTCTCCTACTGGAACGCCGACAGTTTCAGACTCATACAGCCCTTCATCTTCTTTCCAATAAAGTGTCACTGAACCAGCCTGTAAAAGATTGAAGCACACTGTCAAGTAACATTACCCTATAGCACATGCACGTTCAGTTCATCTTTGAGATGGGGGTGGTGTGCAGAAGTCAGCTTAGGCTATTTGGGCATGATGGTTATACTTCTGGGCCCTGTTGTTCAAAGCAAGATTAAGCTAACCCAGGATTGGAGTCAATTTTTAATCCTGTCTTGCTTAAAGCCAAGTGATGAGGATTTCTGTAATCCTTTCCGCCCTATGTTTGACTTTTGGTTGCATTCAAATGGCCAGATAAAATTAGCATTGAAAACTTGTTTTAACAGGTTAAATTTTAGTCCTGCGAACAATTAGCATTGACTGGCTTTCAAACAACTGGGCCCTGGTAACATCGCAGTGACACAAATGTTGTACTGGAAACAATTTTATATATTTAATAAGTGCTTTGTCATTCCCATGAAACCAATACCAATACCAGTCATGACTTGTGGGCATGCATTTTCTTGTGCTTGACAGCACTTACAGTTACTTGGTACAAGTTCTGATTGGTTTATTTCTTTGTTTATGTCTATTGGCCTTAATGGCATTGGTTTTTCAAGGGAACACTCAACTGAAAATCACTCTTAGGTGAATTGTTTCATATACATTAATTTTGTAGACAGTTGCTGGGGATGAGCAAGCACATGCTCTGATTGGCTCCCTCCTAATAAACAGACTAGGATAAGGATGAAGTCGTACTCGGGCCAAGGAGGCCCACACGGTCAGAGCTTATCCCGGTTTCTGTAGCATGAAGCAACTGAGCGTATTGCTTCTCCCCCCTTGATGGGATGTTAGTCCATCGTAGGGTTACCCCCAGCAGTATGTCACCTGTACCCATTTATACACCTGGGTGGAGAGAGACAAATGTGGGCAGTGACAGATCCAGGATTTTTGAGGGGGTGGGGGGTGACCTGACAGAACAATATCGGATTAATCAGAGACAAAACAAGGCCGCTCAATGATAGTTTTGTTCCCTTTCATAACTTCAAGCTCAAATGACCCTAAAGAGGGGGGTGGCTGCCCACCCAATCCTTCCCTCTGGATCTGCCCTTGTTGGGGTAAAGTTTCTTGTCTAAGGAAACAACACAATGGCAGGGACTGCCTCATAAACAGACTATCAGCTCATATCCTGCGAGTAAAGAGGACATGCACGTTTCATGGTGAAGATGAAAGTTATAGTTTTTCCTTTTTAGGGAATATTTATATTCTGGTTACCGTTTTTAGCTGTGACCATGCAGAAACAACAATAGGTTTTGAACTGTGTTGGAGCAACTAGTAACCAATACAAATGTTACTGTTAAGTTATTCAGCCATGACGTTTGAATATAAAGCAAAAGATTATGCACGGTTAAGGTACTTTGAACACAAATTTAGACGCCTTTGTTTTTGCCTTTGAAACTTGCAACATTTCATAACCAGTCACTCAATTAACTTTCTTAAGGGTAACAACCTTTTTCAGTACTAAGGAATGATCTTTGTAATAAAACAATTATTCCACTCAATTTAGTTGTACATAAACTCACAGCCAATGAAGCATGCAGCCCTTCATGACCTATATATGAGTTCATGTATTCCTCAATTTCATGAAATAATATTATTAGATGGTGACAGCTTCTTAAGTGGGTAAACTGTAGAAAACCTTCAGTGGAGAGCTACAGCATATTGCTGCAAATTAAATGCAATTTAAAATGACTGATTGCATGACCTCTACACGAAAATACCTTATCCAGTCAGCAATAAGCCACAAATGTAACCTGTGGCTGCTAATATAAAAAGCTCTCAACATAGGGATCTTTGTGATTCAAATCATTCTAAATTGTGATAAACTGAAGAAATACAAAACAAATTCTCTTAAAGACTTTATTGTCTCCTTTGTTAAACAATATTTACGAAAAACCGTTTATTGACGAAACATTTCCAAGAGCGGTTATACGTCTAGGTAGTACATAAGCTTATGTGTAGGTAAATGTATATTGGATAAGCCACTTTGAGCTAATGTGCATTTCAGAACGTATAGACGAAGCATATTCATTAAAATTTAATCAAGAACCCTCTTGTTTGGTTAAACACTATCACTAAAGGAAAACCGTTTAGACGTGTCCAGTAAAACATTTCAAGCTGAGAGTGGCCCTGATTTCGCTAACACTGAAAAGCGAAAGTAGAAATAACGAGTACAAAGGTGCTGAAACACAAAATACACTGTACAACATTGACAAGTCTTAATGACAACGGGATACAGCAAAAATGGCACCAGTACCAGTTGCATTTACCAAAATAAACTTGGAAGTCAAAATATTTTCGATAATCTTTCTTGGGAGGACTTGCTTATGATAGTAGAAATGACTAAAACGCGAAATCGAAAGGTAAACAAACCAAGTCATCACAATCAATTTCTTTAGTTCGACTTCCGGATATCAGATTAAAAGTGTAACGTAAAAGAAATCCAACGATTCAAACGATAAGTTACAGAAACCAACTATCTCCTGTGATAGTGGTTTAGATATGATATTTGTAAACAAACTCACCAACGAGCTAATAAGGTGAACCTCTCTCTCAAAGCATGGCCTTGATTTTACCCAACGAAAACGCACAACAACGGAATCCACTCCGGGAGCTCTAGACGTACTCGGCTCGGCACTCGGCTCTGTAAACCACAAAAAGATACTAACTTCATTTACCTTTCTTCAGTCAAGTTATTTTCATTGGAGCTTACAGGATCCTTTCATAGTGCTATCACTGCAAGACACATTCACTTTAGATAAATCTTACACACACAGTATGTAGTATCTACCTGCATAGGCCGATGTGCAGACCAAACAATGTATCTGCAAACCATCTTCACTACCAACTTCTTCTTGACAAAAAGGACACTGCATCTCAAAAAGAACACAGCATTAGGTGATTTTCTTCATCTGCCGTAAGCGTCTGAACAGCTTGTTTGTTTATTGTTTGACGAAAAAGAGAGAAAACGCGAGCATCACTCGCTTTGACAGGAAGTTTTGTTCATTTGCATGAAATTTGATACCAAGATAAGGTCTTCACCAGGCCTACTCGCCTATTGTCAGGTGAGCAATGTGGGGGTAGAAGGAAAGTTGTCTAACCAACAAAATATCATTTAGCTAATATGGGGAGATAGGCAAGTTTCTTGGAAATAATGAATCCACTGAAAAGGGAACACAGGCTAGGAATCGGTAGAGAGAACAGGAATTAAAACTTGCTATACGTCCTGCATCTATGTTAACACTGGTTAACTAAAGCCTTTGGGATCAGTGATGGAAAAAATATAGTTCATTTCGACCCTACAACGTTCTGCTATTATTAGGTTCTTGAACTAGCCCTTTTGTCAAGACTTACTGGGCCAATGAAGAGCATTGGCGTGACCGAAAGTGACCGATTATTCTGTTAATAAAACACATCAATAGGAGGCTTGTGGTTGGCTAGACATAAAATAAATTGAGATCGATTACATAAAGGAAAACATCTTTCAATGCTGTCGCTGACAGCGCGGGCTCATGATTGCATGTGTGAGCCAGGAAAAAAGGCGGAAAAAAGTAATATTTCATAGAGAGCGGCGGCCAGGTTTTATTTACTTTGGTCTGAATGAAAAATTGGAAGGAAAAAAGCAGCATTGGGACGTTCCAGAAGACTTCGTTTTACACCATCATTCAATATAAAGGAGAACATGACGCCGCATGACCTCGTTAGCATGATCCATCTAAACATCTGCCGTTCAATATTTAAACAGGGGTTCTACAATCAAGCTTGTATCCATGGTTTTGTTTGGAAAGGTATAAGAATTATGCAGTCGGCATTCGAAAATTAGCTGGCGCCGACAGTGCGTTAACAAACAGCTAAAAAGACAAACACAATCGAAGGGAGAAAAAGCTGCTCTTATGAATTTTTGGCTTGTGGATATCGGCTATAGCGGTGTGCTTATAGATTCATATCACGTGAAAAATTAACGTCGGTAAAAGACATTTCTTGATGAGACAGTGGAAAGGAGATTACTCTCATCAAAGCAGGGAAGCTGTTTACAGAGCTGTGTTATGGTGAACGGAACAGCATCTTACATAGATAATGCGACCACGGATGTAGCGAATACAAGTCCCCTTTCAACTGGTTTTTCGCCATTTTCAACAGGATGTGTGGTAACGTTGAGTTTGCTATTCGTTTTGATGTTTTTCGTCAGTGTCTTCGGGAATACGGTCGTTTGCTATATCGTTTATCAGAAACCTGCTATGCGGTCGGCCATAAACATTTTACTTGCAACATTAGCAATGGCGGACGTTTTGACGGCAACCTTGTGTATGCCATTCGCTGTAATTTCACTTGTCGCCCAGAGGTGGATTTTCGGCGATGTGTTTTGTCAAATAAACGCCATCTTATTCAGCTTTTTAGTGACAGAAGGAACACTTTTGCTACTCACAATTTCTGTGGACCGATTTATGATAATCGTACGACGAAAAGACACTCTGACACCACGCAAAGCAAAAATTTACATTTTAACCTCATGGGTTATGTCTTTGGCAATCGTTCTGCCGCCGATATTTGGCTGGGGCAAGTATAGCTTTGAGCTGGGTCAAATACAGTGCTCTTTGGAATATCCTAGCCAAGGAAAGCTTGATTTGTCTTACGGCCTGTTCTTCTTTATTTCAACGTTCTGTATTCCCGTTCTTCTAATGGGGTATTGCTTCTTGTCTATTCTAAGAACGGTGAGAAGAAATTCGACGCGAATTCAGAATCACCCGCCAGTACCCGGCGGTGTGATGACGAAAATGCACCGACCTGGCAAAATGAACATCGACTACAGTTTTAAGACAAGAGCCTTTACCACCATTTTAATCCTGTTCATTTTATTCGTGATCTGTGGTCTGCCCTATACAGTGATCCGCTTTATTTTGCTTTTTAAAGGATATGCATATACGTTGTCTTACGTTGCGGATATTGTGGTAATACTATTAGCGTACTTGAACGCTACTCTTAAGCCCATAATTTATTACATTCGGATCAACAAATTTCGTGAAGCATGTCTGGACATTATGCCGTCATGGTGTCATATACCACACTGTTTACCAGGCAGGACAATGCGGCGCATCAGGCCGCATGCCGTATATGAAGTGGATAAAAAGTTTGTTACTTCATCACTCTAAACAAGGAGTACATAATTTATGTGACCTACTTGAAGTTGTGCTTAAATTATCACCAGGCCTAATATAAATGTGGCTACTTTGGCAGGAGTACAATCCATGAACGATTTAATGGCACTTTGGACAGTCATTAATAAAATAAGTTATTTTGAAAAGGAAGGAAACGTATAGCAGTAAAAAAGGTAAATTATTAATGTATATGACATAGATTTAGCTATGGTGTTTTATGGATCAGCATTTCGGCTGATCTGTCAAAGTAATATAATCAGGTGGCTTAAAACCCCTGGCACCAATAAATAGTTTATGAAGAGGTGTGTGGAGGAAAGCCATAGACACCTTCAGGAAATTTTTGAGATTGAGTCAGTAAATACAAAAAGGTGAAGCCAAATGACCCTAAGCATGATTTTTTTCACATGCCCCTTCAGTTTAGATAATAACAGAATTTATTATTCCATTGCTGTGACATTTTAGTATAGAAGAAGCCTGAGTTTGAACTTCTCTGGTCACTCTCTCGGGAGTAGTTTTGTTCACCATTGAAAGAATTTGCAAGAACCATATAGTTGCATGAATCATCTCGAACCAAAATTGACTTATTTACCCTCATCCAATCTGACTTGATATTATCTGTACAAACTAATATAACCTCAAAATTATGGCAAAAGGCAATATGATAGAAAACCATTAATGGAATACCTTAAGGTTAATTACAGTCTTAGGAACAATTTAGCGATTTTACAAAAAATTGCTAATTTACTTATCACCCAGGGGGGGAGGGGTACTCCCTTATATAAGATAGATAGGTATGTGAGGTGCCAAAGGGTATGGTTTTCGAGCTGTTTTAGTCTGAAAGAGAGCGTGGATTTTGGTCGTTTTGGTCTGAAATAGGGTTAGGTTTGAGCAATCTGGTATGGAATTGGGTATGGTTTTTAGAAGAAGCTACTTTTTATCTTCTCATCTGTTGAGAAGTGGAAGCAGTTCTTGGGCAAGTCTGAAATAGGGTATCTAATTTTGGGTCAACCCTGAAATAGGGTAAGTGCCAGGCACACCCCCACCCAAATTTTCAGGGAATACCCCCCTCCCCCGGGACTTTCCAGGACACAGGAAATTTTTGTTGCATCAAATTTTCTTGTTTTTTTAATGATTTTTTAAATCAAGAAATATTCATACCGCAAAGAAGAAAGTTACCTATTACTGTGCATCTCAATAGCATGCGACTTCTGAAGTTCAACACTCAACCAACAGTTATATTTTTTTGAAGTTCAGCTCAACACAGTGAAAAAGTCAAGATTCATACACTTTGTTTGGTTGGATTTCAATCCACTTTGTCAGTCTCTGTTTCTCAGGGTTTGACAGTTGTCAATGTAGTTGTGATTGAGGGCAGTAAAAACTTGGTTAAGTCAAGTGGGTTTTGAAGTCCAGAATTCATGTGTTATTGAAAAGGTGCAATAACTAGAAGACAATTTTAGCAAATTTGCAAATATTTGTTGTCACCAAATATTATCCATTCAAAATTGTAAAATTAGGCTTTTGCAACAAATTCTAGTGATGGGGTACATACTAAATTTAAAATTGATATTATAATAATAATATAAACTTGGAAGTAAAAATATCGGCAAATCATATATTTGCTAAATCCTCTTTACAGGGTCATGAATAACTTTTTTTTCCTGACTGGTCCAATCTTCCTTGTCTACACATACACTGATCCCTGTTCTTAAAAGCATCAGAACTTTTGATTCCTAATCCCATGAAAATCACCACGTACAATCCTTTTTCTCTCAAAACTAGGCTTTTAATCCCTCATCTTACCCCTTTGATCCCCACATTAATTATTTTTGATCCCTGATCCCTTTTCCTTTGATCTGTTCTATTGTGACTGTCTTTAGGAGATCATTACATAATTAGGAAACATGTGCTAAATGAAGTGACCCCAATGTAAGCTATATGTGGGTGTTTGTATCACAAAACGTTCTGCAGATTAACAAGAAGTTTAAAAACTTATTAACCTGGATTTGTTACAGAACGACAAAAGTCAGTTTGCATAATATTTATATGACAACTGACTTCAATCCTTAAAAGTAATCTATTCACATATTGCACATTCCATTTACCTAGTCACTTAATGCATTGGAATAATAAGTCTGTTTGACACAAACATGTTTAGTTGAGATATTCCAGTGTGATTATAATGTTAATTTTACCTGGGGAAGGGGACATACTAAATAATAGAAAATTAATTTTAGTACTTATAGACTGCTATCATTTTTTCAGTTTAAGGTGTATTCCAGTGACCCTTTAAAAATGTTAAACACAAAAAGGGCATCTCTTTTGGGTGGAGCCTCCCTGTGTAGCCATCTACAGGGATTATCCCCCTCGGATTTTTACTTATGAGATTATGACAGAGAATACAAATTTTAAAAAATGATTGTAATGCATAGATAGTTACAAAATAATTTAACATTAAATAATAATTGTTGTTATATAATATAATGTTAATAAAATCTGGAAACATTTTCAAGCCCTGATCTTAAAGTTCTAACAGAATTGTCAGTTAACAACCTGCTAGAATACATGTCATGAGTAATTTTCCTTAATAATAGTGTGGCCCTAATGAATGTGCACCTTAACTTGAAAGAACTTCATCAAGTAAAAGTATAAGAACTGCATGAGCTAATGATTTTCTGGGGAGCAGAAATACTTTCAGATATTGGTACATCATAGTGAGGGTACCAATATGGTCTTTTGGTGTGTGGCATTTTGGTTACACAGCATAGAAGACAGGATTTTAGAACTGAAATGACAAATATAACAAATTTGCTAACCAGTTTTGCAACCAGAAAGAAAAATTGATTGGGGCAACTTATTGGGAACTCTCTAATGGCCCAGCAAGGCATTCATATGAAAACAGCTTCCAGGAAAGGAAAAAATTGTGTATGTAACTTAAGTAAACCAAATATTATACAAGTGTGCCTGTGCAATGTTCACCAGTTTCCACTGTACTGTGCCCTGTTTCATGGTGGCAACTTTTTTACTTGATGTTTTCCCCCAAATAATTTGGGGGAAAATGTCATGTCAATGTTTATAAGTGTGCTGATAATATTTGAAGCTTCTAAGCAATTTAACTGTCACAGCAGAAGGTATCACTACATCTAAATGGAGATGTTGTCTGTTCTAGAAGGAAAACAGTCAAAATAGTTATAATTAGATAAACAGATACTGGATAAAATCAGACATTAAATTAGGCATCTAAAATTATTACTGTCCCAGAAAGTTGGTGAATTTCTCCTCATTGCCCTCTTACATGGTACTTTCTTTTTCAACTAGCTGTGAGAAGTTGATCTCTCAACAGTAATATCAAATTAATATCCAGGTTGGAAAGCAAGTATTAGGCCTGGGGGAAATTTCCATTTTCTATTTCTGGTTAGGGCCACCCATGAGTATTAGGTTGAGTTGTCATTATAATGTCAATGAATTCAGACAGGTGTTGAAGAAACAAAAAAGCTGTATTATTAAAATACAGGACACTGCATCAATGAGCCAAGCCAAAATACATGCCAATTTTGAAAGTATCAACAGCTCTCTGCTGGTAGAATTATTTTATGTTTTGGGCAATTTTGACATGTTGATTTTAATTTTAACAATTTATGTTCTAATTTCAGCTCACTTCAACTGGTGAGTGAAAGTCGTAACAAGAGCAAAAGAAGGCTATTTTTATGCATAAGGCTAGTGATCAACAGTGTTAAAAATGTGAATAACAGGTTGCTAGTCTTATTAAGTCTTTAGGTACTGGAGGATGTTTGATCAGTTGACATTTTAGTTGCTTGAAATGGGAAACATAACACAAATTCAGTTTGTCACAGAAAGATAAATACAGGAAAATAAAATAAACGCATTTTCAGTGAAAGTTATAGCTCTTTTATCTAATAAGGTATGTTTTAATGTATTTAAATTTTAAAGGTCGACTCTGGCTTAGCTGGCATCCCCCTTATAGTTTCGAACAGCTATTTTCGTTTTCTTAGGAAGCAGCAATCATTTTTAATTACTTATTGTCTTATGACAAGGTGCCTGTGAATTACTCTTGAATAATAATTTGCATTTTGATCTATGTTTAAAAAAAGAAACTGAAAAATAATAAACCAGGATGAAATATGAAGTTTAAATATCATTGGGTCAATGTTACTCATATGAATAATACTAGTATGCTAGGCTTCCCCTTTTTTTAGTTAAACTATGTCCCATTAGTGTCGTAAATTTTTCCAAATTATAAAAAAAAGCATCAGGATTTAAGACATTTAAGGATTAAGTTAGGGCTATATTTTTATAAATTATTAATCAATGCTAGCAGAAAAATAATCAAAATAAATGTCCAGTGATATTGAGGTCATGAAAAATTAATTGCCATGAAGTAGACAATTTTCGTTTAAAAGGCATACTATAAAAAAGAATCTTAGGAAAAACAACTTTGCATTGTTGGACCTAGATCTGCTTATTTTTGTTTTGGCGTGTTAATTTAAAATGTAATCAGTAATACTAACGGAAAGCCGTATAAACGTTTCCTATTTAAACAATACAGTTCTTCTGTCGAAGGCACTATCGTGTGATAGGTTACCCGAGGAAGTTTGATGTTCACAACAAATACTAGCCTTCGAGGGCTTATATGAATTTCCGAGGGAACCTATCACACATAGGGCCTGAGACAGAAGGACTCTATAATTGTTTTTATTGTACAACGTTAAATTTTGAGCGAAAATTGTCAAAAACTGGCGTTATGCACTGATAGGCGCCCGCTGAGAAGAGAAACTATCGCGTCACGTGATCGATTTCGACCAATGGGAGCACGCCAAACTTTAGCGTCTTACTGTAATAAATTATGGCTAGCCTATACCGCTCAAGTCAAACGACTGTTTTCCTGCTTTGCATTCCATTTTAAATAGCCAAATATTCAGTTCAACCGGTTGAAATGTAAATGCAACGCGCAGATCAACTGGAAATTTTCCGGAACAACCGGACGACCTTTGGAGGTGCTGCGCTTTTTCCGTTCCAACCGGTTGGAAAGGACATTACCGTTCCATTTTTCATTTGCACAAAATTTTCATTTCTGCGCAACGTTGCTACACGGCAGTACACGCACGGACAGAAAACTTTAACTTTTGGCGGGAATTTTTTCCCGGCGTTTTGCCGTTGAGGGTATGAGATCTCAGGAAGCATTAGCCCGCTATCGCTTTACTTTGCCGTTTCAAAATTGTCCTGTCTTGTCCAGTTTGCATCTTTTGGTATTCTCCCTGTCCGCAAATTGCCTTGTCAGTATAGCTCGGCGGTGGGGCAACTCATCCGAAAATGCGCCACAAACTCGTCTCCATTATAACTGCACACAGTAGACTGAAAAACGTTTTGTACTCTATTTAATTTCCTTCTGACAAAAAGTCAAGAATCTTTCTTGCGTCATCACACGAAGGTGTTGACCAGTTAGACTGCAAGTTCGGAAGTAAAACGAGGCTCTTCACCTGGATGGAGAAAGCCTCTCCATTTGAGACGAAAAGTTTCTGGAGTTTGAATCCAAAACTTCTGGCTAAATGGAAAGCGCCCCTAGTTTCGAGACTACATTTGTTAGACAATCAATCTCGAGAACTATACGCGCGAGTGAAATCCGAGAACAATTCAAGCTAATTGACAGTTGGACATTTTGCTACCAAAAACCATTACCCAAAACTTGCCAAAAGCGGTCGCAGGAGTCATTAAATAAAAGCTCACACTCTCTCTCCCTTCTAGCTTCTTTCCCGCCACCACTCCCTTTTTCTTAGGTTCCCGCGCGTCTTATTTTCGCCATCCCCACTTTCCGAGAGCCTGGAAAAGGCTATTCACAACGCTGCTCGCTTTTCAGGTCCCGGGTGTTTCCGGCGTCACTGGTACGAACTGACTTCCCCTTCCGGTTTCTTATGCTGTTTCTTTGCGCAGTTTTTGATTTTAACATACATCCTCTCCAAGAAAAAGTGTCGTCCTTGACACTAATATTATATTTTCTACTACAAACATATGAAAATCACAATGGTCAATCTAAAGTTCAGCTCTCGTAGAGGAATATTACTATGTTTCCAGTAAACAAAACTGGCTTGCACGAACTTCACGTCTACTCCTCTGAGATGCTGCGGGTACTCTGATATCCCCCTATCGTTTCCTTTCCATAAGATACGTTCGATATTCAGTCGGAACGACTGACTTCTACAATGATTAGCGAAGGGGATTTCTAAGTGCAGTTTTTCTTTCAAGTAAAATAAAAGCTATACGCAAACAGTGTTTTCAACAGGCCCGGCCTAGCACTGGAGCAGGGCCAAAGCTCACTGGCCTTGGCATGTGCATTAGTTCACCCCTTGGCTGGGTAAAGGGGCTGGGAGACAGGTTGGTACGGTCAAGGTCCTTGGTAGCAAAGGATCGTTGGACTCTGTGCTAACAGGAGACATTTTGGTTGTGACAGCTAGTGTAGGTTAGTTGGAGATGTTGGTAGACCTGTTCCCCACGTAAAAAAGGCGCAGAGTAGTGGGGTGGCTGATCTGCTACATCAGTATCGATGGCAGCAATGGGTTGAGCCAGAGTGCGAGTACACGAAGGGTTCTCCAGAGTGTCGTAGGTCAGGTGAGTTGACGGACGCCTCTCCGTTGAGGTCTAAGGTCTGGTTTATCGTCACGTGGTTGACGGATTCCCTCATGGAATGTATGTTCTCCATCTCATGGCTGCTACCTTCTTCCACGACACTGCTTCCGTTCATTTGTTGCCCTTGCTGTTCACTGTCTCGCTCTGTGATTAGGATTCGCTCTGACGAAGGGCTTACGCTCGAAACGTCAGCTTTCAATCCATTCACGATGGCCAATTTACCTCATCAACTCAGTTGATAAATCCAAAATTTTGTGTTTAACGTCCCCACCGACGCAGCACCACAGTTTCTTTAGAAACTTAACTCTTGCATAGGTGACTGATCGGATTCAACCTCGTGAACGTCCGGAATGCCCCTTGGTAATGACTTCCAATCGATTGCACTTACTGTGTGGTCTCATTGAGGTGACCAGATAATCATCTTCACTAGGCACGTCATCTGACGAATTTTCCACTGGTGTTGAGAGCTGGTGGTTACCCTCTCGGCACTTATCGTTCTGGCCCCGGTTTTTCAAAGAGCGGATAACTTTATCCACCGGAGAAATCACTATCAAGTAGGTAGTGTAGTTTGTTTTGTTGACATTTATCTGCTGGATAGCGTCATCCACCCTTTGAACAACCGGACCCTGGACTCTTTTTCTCCTACATGACGGTTTGTCCTTACTTTGAATGTCAACGGGGAGGTTATTGCACATAGCAGGTTGGTTCCTGTGTAGGATTCGATTTGTGCCAGAGGCCTTTTCGGGTCAACCACCACACATGGATCTGCATGTTCCTCCCAATGTGGCTGTAGCTTACCAGCACTGTACCTTGATCGCTTAAATTAGATAGAAGAACTCTGTCACCGGGTTGCAGTACCGAGCTCCAGACATGGCGATCTTAACGTTCCTTGGTTCTCCCACTCCTTTTACCGCATTTTTTGCCTACCATTTTGTAAGACTGTGTCATCGCCTTCCGTCACGTTTTGCATACCACAAATGGCTCCCGTGGTTATGTTTCTCCTCAGTTCCGAAAGGCCGAAAGAACGGTGAATAGCAAGTTGTTTCATGTCTTGTGCAATTATAAGCGTGGACCATGGAGTTAACTAAATGTTATCTGTCCGCCGTGACTTCTGTGTCGTAGGTGCGAAGCATAGGAACCCAAAAGCGTGCATTCAAATCGCTCGACTTGACCGTTGCCTTTGGGGCAGTAAGGAGTGGTGTGAGAGCGTGCCACACCACACAATTTCTTTAGTTTCTTGTGAAAGGGGTTTTCAAATTCTCCCCCTTGGTCATGAGATAAAACGGAGAAGAAAATTATCATTAAGCAGCTGTCCTGGCTGACTCATATGTGGCATTGGTCTTCAGAAGCTAGCGCGTGAAATGGTCCATAATGACTGAGACATATTCATAACCTCCGCTACTCTTTCCCAAATGAAGAAAGTCAAAGGCGGCAAGTTCGAAAGGTGCAGTGGTCAAGACGGGCTGTAGCAGCGCCCTGGTCTTTAGTGTCTGGTGCTCCGTTTTGCACACTGACAGACATGATCAATATGATCTTCATTAGCTCTCTGCATGTAAGACCAATAAAAGCGCTCGATTGCACGTCCTGTGAATGGTGAAACCCGAGATGCCCCATCTTTTCGTGGAGTTCTATAAGGATAGGTGATCGGAGTTTATTCCGAACGACCAATTGAACTCGAGTTCCTTTACGCTGTCTCAGTATCCTATTCTTTTCGAGAAAAGAGCTACCCCATTTGTGGAGAAGATGTTTTGTCTCCTTTGGCACTCTTTTCCTCTCCCCGATATTGGGCGTGGACCACGCTGAATTGAATTTAATCTCTCATTCTGCCAATTGCACGGTCGGTAGCTTGCGCTTGTTTGAAGTCAACTTTTGACACTCTAAGTGCGTCTATCCTGTCTGGGTCAGGTCGAAGTACGGTTGGGTCTCCTGTGAGGGTTGAAACGAAGTTCACCTGTCCATAATCACGAAACTTTATACGTAGCATCATCCGAAGGCATTAAGGCATCCCGGATTAAGTACCCGTATCAATGTTGGCTTTTCCCGGCCGGCAATATATGGTAAAGTTAAAACTGGTGAAGTCCCTGATCCAACGTAGACCTGTGGCATTTAGTTTCGCAGACGACAGGAAATACGCGAAAGGCTTACTATCAGTGTACACTTAAAAACGTGGTGTGTAGGAGAGGTAATCTCTAAATTGATCACACACAGCTCACTTGAGCGCTAAAAATTCCAGTGGGAGAGCTGACAAGTGTCTCCAAAACAGATTGATGAGTAGAAGTCCAATTCACGTGGTAGTTCGGAAGCAGCTATCCAGGATTACGTTTATCCGTCTTTATTTGCCTATTGCATTGGTGGGGCAATGGTCAGGGGCCTTCACCAGATCATATATGGACTTGCCGATTGGTGGCGGTAATAATTCAGGAAACCCATAGGTTTGCACACCTCATTCACTGTCTCTTAAGGGAAAGAGCTGGCTTGATACTGCAGGGTTCCAACTTGTTTCCCTCCTCTGGCACCACACGTCCAAGAAATGAGATGTACGCTCTTTCCTTACAACATAGTTCACAAGGGAACTATGTTAAAAAGGACATGCTCTGCTGCACATAGGGCAGTAATAAAATCAAACTGCTTTATAGAGCACAAGTAGCTCCTTGCCTTCCCATTGCCATCCTGGGAAAAGTTCTCGAACGCCTGACCCACGACCGGGAACACTGCGCGGAAGGTACATAAAGCATCAGCTCTACTCGCCCATCTTGTCTCGCACAAAGCTCTTAAAAAAATCACCCCAAAACTAGTTCTATGAAATAAGAAAAAATATTCCCATAAAAAAATTATTCAAAACAAGTTTGTAAGCTTACTAGCTTAAAAGGAGCTACGCCCCTCCATATGTTAGTCAAATGTAGCAATGCAAGCGATTGCTTTATCCAAGTAAGGTACACAGATTTTATCTCTTAGATCCCTGAGGCAGTTTTCCACAAATCGCTGGAAGGACCCAGGTGCTCGAGACAGACCGAATGGGATTCGGATCCATTCGTAGACACCCTAGGGAGTAATAAAAGCTGACTTTTTGACTCATGAAGCCTTGATGGTTGGCCTTTCCCTTGGTCGAGAACTGAGAACCGCGATCTTCCACCTAGATGCCGTAATATTTCTTGTTTTGAAGATATAAGGCGACGATCGGGTCGCGTCTTCTTAGTGAGCGCTCTGAAATCCACAGAATGTCAGTGTTGGTACCAATCGTTTCTTCTGCTGGCAATCGAGGAATAATCAAGACTGTTTACTCCTTTAAGTCACTTAATTGTGATTAGTTGATACCCAGTCGCCGAATACATCTATCTCAAATCACGCTTATATCAAAGTCCACACTTAGTCTAGTATATTTCTATAATGTTGACTATATATAACAAGAATGAACAACCGTTGCGCATTTAGAATGAGTATAGATAGCCAATACAGTCTATATAGAAACCTACGGGGAAGAACAAACGAATTCGAATTTTGTCTTAACTCTCACAGTTCCGGGCCCCTGAGGGAATTTTCCGTTTGCCTTGTCAGTCTAGGAGGTTAACAGGTGTAGAATCAGTAATTTCCCCACAACTGATGACCCGTTAAATGATACAGCTACTTTATGAATTTAATATATTTTTCCTAACAGGAACCGCATATTTTAATGTTTTTATTTTTATATTATTCTTATGCCGACATGCCTCAATTCTTCAAAGCTACTGGTAATACAAAGCAGTTTTGCCTGTGGCGAAGTGCTTATTATTACTTTTTTGTTCGTAGCTTATTTACTTTATCTGAGGAAGTTTTATCATCGATATTGAAGTAAATGCTAATGACATTTTCTTTTACTTTCTTTTCGATAATTATCCATTCAAAACAGAAAACGAAAACAACAAAAAGAAAACAGACAAACAAACATACAAACAAAATCTTGGGCGCTGCTCTGTTCACCAGCAAAGGGATGTGATGGGATTTTTTATGCATATGTTTGAAGTCGTTATTCAAATAAGCTGAAGACGGAGAGCTGTCAATTGTTTGGCGATTGATAGGAAGCTATTATAGTTATCACAAACTAACTGGCTTCAAATAAAGCACTTTTACCAAATAAGGTTCTTGGATGCGGAAATGTGCAAAAGGATGGTCCAAATGATTAATTTGCCAAATGTCTTCATCGAATGATAAAGAACAGGATTGTATACTTAGTTCACTATTATGGTTGAAGCTGATAGTGTGGAATTTGTCCTTACTTGGATAATCATGGTATTTTTGATGGTCGGATTCATCGGAAATGTGTTGGTTATACGAATTGTGCACAAAACACGGGAGATGCACACGCCAACAAATTATTTGCTAGCGAGCATGGCTGTCAGCGATGTCAGCACTTGTTTGTTGGGGCCATTATACTTAATTGGACTTGGAAGATTCGTTTGCAAATCCTTAGCTCTTGTTGAAATCTCTGTATTGGTTTCGTCCATTACTCTTGCTGTTCTAGCGGTTGAAAGATATCACGCTTTATTGAAGCCTTTCAGAACAGGATTACGGTTAAAACAAGACAACGTTAAGCAGGCCATCGCTTGCATTTGGATCGCAAGTGTTGTCATATGTTGTCCAGAATTCATCTTCAAAGATTGGAGCGAAACGCATTCCTCATGTACTGGTCCATGGACTATATACATGAATCAGGCAACCAGAGTTTATGTGATCATAAACTCTGTAGTTAGTGCTTGTATTCCACTGACGGTCATTTTGTATTGCTATGGATCCGTCATAAAGGGACTTTACTTTACTAACACTGTTTGGTCAGAAACAGTTGTGGAAAGAACTTCTGAGAAAAAGAAACTTGTCATCACATTCATCCTGGCAACTACTGCATTTTTTGTTGGATATGTACCAACAGCAGCGGTTTACACATTTTTTGCATTAGGAGATGACAAACAGATGGACATTAAGATGTTTTATGCATTTACTAGCGTGGTTCATGGCATGTTCGCTTTTAGCTTATGTTGTAACCCTATTCTGTACGCTTTTCGCAGCAAAAACTTTCGAGAAGGATTCAAACGCATCATTCTATGTCGGAAACAGACACCACAGAATGAGATTCAGTTACAATAATTATTCAATTTTCTGTTTTTTTTTAGCTAGTTGTAAGATCAGTTAATTAGATTAGATAGTTTGTAAGGCCCAATTCAAACGTCGAACTTCTCATGTGCCGAACCTAATTTCTTCAATTAAGTACATGAGGAGATCGACGTTTAAATCGATTAAGTTCGAGACACTCGAATTGGGTAGACCCAAGAATTAAGTTCGACATGGCTACATGGGAAGTTCGACTATGGAGCGACTCCGATTCAAACGTCGACCCGTTCAGGTACAAATGCATAAATTACATTAATGTATTTCTGAATATAACAGCGTCAGTGATTGGCTTAAAACCGATAAGCATGACTAGTCATCCATTAAACCATGACCACTCATGCATTGAACGTTCCTGCATCTGATTAAACATAGGCACACAATGCGTGCAGAGCCAATGACGTTTTGTTCCGCAATATGGTGAAATTTATGAGGACAACCTGTGGGTGTTACATCACTGCAGTGTGGTCCCACCCGTACCCTAACTCCCTAAACCACGCCTTTCCCTCCCCGCTTGCGGTTAATGTAACACGTCTTCGCCAGAGCAAGGAACCAGCATAATCAGTTATCATACAAACCAGGTAACGAGCAGCGTGTCTACGTGAAGTTAATTATGGCGTGACATTAAAATTGCACGAGAAGTAAATAAAGCTCTTCAAAGACAACACATTCCAACGCGTCGGTTTCTTAAATTTGTGATGTATTCAAGTCATGAAAGGCGTGGGAAAATAGACAATACTTCCAACCCAAACCACTCTCTAAGCAGGCCTGGGGTTACGGTAGTAATTTCTGTACTTATCTCTTTGCACGTGACCTCGCGCCTTGATTGAGATAAACACGGGTATTTTCCTGGGAAAATGTGTTCGAACCGGCCCAAAAACTGTGGCTGTGGACGGAAGAAACCATAGGCCACTAGTTTTACTATGTTGGGCGTTGGGGCCGCCTCTGAATGCTACAAACACAAGTGATGTAAGGCCGAACTTGTTCGCTGAAGTCGATCAGCTTTCGGTTCACTGCACAGTGCCGATTATGTCAGCTCTTCACATTGATTGCCGTAATTTCCAGCGATTACCTGCGGGTAAGCTGTTAATTTTAGAACAAATAAACAACAGTTGCTACTGGTCAGGAAGGTGCTGGTTACGTGGCAATTTTTAAATATTATTGTGCAAATACCAGTGCCAAAGAGTTCATATCAATTTTAAATTTAAAGTAACTGGTAACAGAAGTCTGTCACGGTGTAAAGAAACTGTAACACTGTGTACGTGCGAATGCTCAGGTGAATCTGAATTTCCACTTTTGTTGTACAAACATGAATTCAGAAAAAAAATACCAGTAACTGGCTTTACATTCATAAATAAAGCAAGAGAGTATAAAGCATAGACAACTTGTTTAGACAGCTTACCGTGTAATTATCAAGTGTACTGCTGATCCGATGCCGATGATGGTCACAAAAAATGAAATTAAAGCTACAACGCCGGTCTTTGTGAACATAAATTAACTTCGCAGCTTATACCAAATTTCAACATTTAATTTCCGCCTACCTTTTCAAGTTGATACGTCTGTTTTCTTCTAATCAAAAACAAAACCCTAAACCGAAATAAAATTCATCAAGCTTTCAAAGTTCAATAGGTCTCTAACTCTATTAGAATGCTTCTGTGAACCGAGATGTTTTGAGCGTTGCGTTACATTCCAAGGTTTCAAATTACAAGTAGCTGTCTGTCAACTATGCAAATTTCTTCAACACGCTTTGAACTATAACTTTCATGTTTACGCACGCAGAAATGACACTGCAGATTTTAAATTCGCTGTTACCTAGAGATAACCCGAAGTATTTTATGCTGTTTTACTCTAGTCTTTTCACCAGCGTTACAAACTTGGGCTTTAAATATTGTTTCTTTCACTGGTTTTATTTTAATTAGGGAGTGAAATATCTTGAAATATCTTGGAACGATACATGCGGTAGTAGCTGGTGGTGAGAAGGTTTCCACCCGGGTATAAATCGGCCGGAAATTACCGTACTTCCGATTTTTCTCTTGTTACTTCACATTACAAGTTATGGTTCACACCTTTTCGGTTCACAAAGTGTTTCTGCTTCGCAGCAGAACACGACAATTCGCGAAATAAGTCGAGTTGGTTCGCTGCAGCCACGACGTTCATACTAAACCTCAAATTGACGAGTCCGTCTTTCGTTTGCTGCTGTGAAAATTTTCTACTTCGGCTTAGTAAACGCAGGACTACAACACGACTAAAATCCTGCTAGACCTCAATTATACAAAACAGCGCATTCGAAGTATATCCAGACAAGAAAGCCCATTGGGCATCTTAACCGGCCATTCTGACCCTCCCCACCCCCAGGTTTCACAAAATGTTAGCGCGATTCTCTATTTATACGAACCGGCGTGACGAAAAGTGTGATTGTGTGACACAATATTTTGACTATAACGTTACTGGCTGACGTAATGTTTACACTCTGATGACTCGAAAAACGCAAATTCACTCAAACGTTGAATGTCGATATAAATTCGTCCACAGCTGAGAATGCTCACACCGGGACGACGAAGTATTTACTGTTGTGCCTAGACCTTAAATACAAACAGTGAACATAGCAGTAGAATCAAAATATAACACTTGATAAACACGAGCTCGAGCAGATCGTCAGAGTATGGGGCACGTCAAGACGTGATGTTTAAATCCGGTTTGCTAACCCGGGAATCCCGATCGTGTCTAAAAGCAAACACGAGTGACCACGAGTGACCACGAGTGACCACGAGTGACCACGAATGACCACGAGTGACTACGAGTGACCACGAGTAGACCACGAGTGACCACGAGTGACCACGAGTGACTACGAGTGACCACGAGTGAGATTGCATCAAAATGTTTTGCTGATGTCATGATGACGTCATCATTACATCATTTTATCAAATAATCACTATTTCACGGCAAACTGACCGTTTCTTAAGACCTTAATACCTGGATTCGACATTTCTACCATTTCTGCCTGAATGGAGGATGGGCTAGGGGACGGACAGGGAGGGGGGATGGGGTACAAACTTCCTTCCACCCACACCCTCTCGGTTCCCGCCACTTTTCTTAACTTTTTCTCCCCGCCCTTTTTCCACCTCCCTTACACCTCCCTCCCTCTTTTCTACCTGGAGTCCCAGATTCCTTAAAAGTAGTTCACTTTAATAAATTTGCTAGTTTCCAGTTAACTGTAGGCGGGATAATCTCATCGGCGGCCTAGTTGTTTACATTTGTCATTCTACCAGTATGTGTTTAGCGTCCTGCAGGATTTGCGCGACTTGCAAACGATTTGGACGTACTCACAGCTACATTATTGCCTGTGACTGAAGATAAATAAATAAACAATTAAAAATAAATAAATAATTACTTTGATTTCCTCTTTCTAGACTGTTGTAGTTAACAAAGTGGTTTGATTGTATTATTTTGCTGATATGAGAAATTGATTGCGTAAACGACTATAATCGTTTAACAATTAAAAGAGTGATGTCATATTACAGGGGAAATTGGGATCTCGCATATAAGAATCATAAAGCATTACCACCATTTTCACTACTACGCGACTTTTCTTTTCAAAACACCTCTGAGCACTTTGCAATACGCTTCCGTCAATCATACCTTATATGGGAAGTGTGTGATGTTACCGCAATTGAATTGAGCTCGAAGGAATAATGATGGCGCCAAATTATCCCGTAAATTTGCGCTGGCGAGTCATATATTGACTAGTAAGAGGCTTTAGAGTCGTTGATGTTGCAAGAATACTTCACGTTTGGTAAATATTTGTAAAGAAATTTCGACATTTCTTCAGAATTAAATACCCGCCCGGTGGATTATCCTAGGCGGCGGATAGTAAGCGTGCGTTTAAACGCGCGAATAAGCTAAACCAAAGTGTGAAGTAATAATTCTAGCTTTTCTGACCTGAAAATAGCACACGACATGTTATTCACCACGAGTATAAATCTGGCAATATCCCGAAGTGTACGAGGACGAAATTCAGGAGTGGATAGAGTATGCAACGGGAAAACGAATCATGATCGGCGTGCGATCAACCGATTCGTGAAGAAAATGAGTTTTACAAGAAGAAAGGTACGTATGACTAGCTGCATTTTTTTGGAAGGAACACTGCTAATTCTAATCACCTATCACCTCCGGAATGAATTGAAAAAACAAAATAAAGCATAAGCTTATAATGGGCTTGTAACGTTTGTTGTTCTACGTTTCGAGAATGTAAACATATAACGCTGTGACATGATAGGGAAATTGTTATTTCTACAAGCGGGAACGGGGAATCGAGGAAAATATTTAAGCTTACTTTCAAGTTTACTTCTTCGTTATAACTCAAGACGATTGCCAAAGAACGTGATGAGGGAAACAGGACGATGTATTGTCGTAGGATCGCTGAATTTCACCGAGAACAGTTGCTATTTATAGATGAATCTGAGAAGTTCTGATTCATCTATAAATAGCAACTATTCTCACCATGAGCTATAGGAAACATGGAGTTCGAATCGAAAGTTGTTTTAAGGAAACAGCGCTGAAAGATGTCGAGACTCCAACAAAATTATCACCTTACCGTTAGTTCTGTTGTTCTGTGTCTTTGATTTCTACATCATCTTCTGCAAATATCCCTGTTTCTCCCCGATTCTCTCAGCGGCTGAGTTCGATGGTAGATGCTTAAACCGCCCGCCATTTTGAAATTCACTCAGTCCCAGTTCTACTCAGCTTACCAAAAACCCCTGAAGCGAGTGGGTAGGCTATCTTTGCCAGGCTATCGTCACGAGCTCGTAAGAACATTGCACGACGGACTTCCATATATGGAAGGTCGTCGTGCAACGGATTAAAATTTGCAATTCAAATTAGGTTCTATCTTGGTTCTTCTTTCAGGGGTTTTCTCAGAGATTCAAAAAGTAGAATCAAATTGCGAAACTTAAATTCATTTTTAGTTGAAAACCAGATCGCATCAGTGGCCAGTTCTTTCGTATCTGATTACTAACTTTAGTTTACGCTTACAGGTTAAAGGAGATATTTACTTTCGGGTTTATTTCCCGTTTTCGAAACGAATCGAGCCTGTGTACTCGCTGATCAAAACAGAAGCAGCTAAATACAGGAATTGCACCCACTCAAAGTCTTATACAGAAACCAGGATTATGAGCCCGCGAGAATGACACCCCCCACCAAACCCATGTTTTCACTCAAACCGCTGGTCAGTGCAATTCCTGTATTTAGCTGCTAGTATCAAAACCTCAACGTCCATTTTATATTGCGAGAATTATTTTGCGTTGTCGAGAAGGAAAACTGTTCCGATCAGCCGGGAAATCATGGAATTAGTGTGGACGAAGCCTACAAACACTTTATTTTCATGTTAAGGTCGAGGAACATTGCCAGAGACATAAACAAAAACAATTTTGGAAGTCTTTTGAGAGCCGCTTTCCCGGGAACGATTGTAGCGAAGAAACGACGGGTTAACTACGACGGAGGAAAAACAATTGCCCCAGCTAAGATAATTCACCTACCTAATATCAGCAGCTGCAAGAACAGATGGTTTCAGTGAAACTGTCTGTTCGGATAGCCTGCATTACAAGACCTTACAAGCGTTTATTTAGCCAAGCGCGGAGAGCGAGACGAAACAAAAAATTCGCTTTCGGCGCTCGGCTATAAAATAATGCTTCTTCTGTTTTCGTCCCCGGAATGTAACCTTCAACTTGTGTTCTATGGTAAAATTAACGCTTTTTGTTTTCGGCCAAACAAATACATGTATGTTGTATGTTGTTTTTGTCATTGCTAGCTTCTTCGGGGAGACAACAGCTGCTCCGAATTTCGGCAAATGCAATATAATACTGTTCCCTAAAAGTTTCCCAGAAAAGACCCGACAAGAAAATTTTATTTCCGTTTCCGACTCTTGCCTTGTGGGGAGAGTCGACTTTTTCTCACATATGTTTGCTAGCAGGGGACTGGAAAGTTATTTTTGCTCTTACCAGCTAAAGACGAATTTGAAAAACAATAGCAATTGTCTTTTCGGCGCTACGATTGGCTAATCGCACAAATCTCCTAGCAACGGCCCAAGTGCTTCCTACCCAGTGGCTTCACAGGAGAGGTTTATTTCCAGTTAGCTGGGTAGAACTGGGACTGAGGGAATTTCAAAATGGCGGGTGGTTTAAGCATCTACCATCGAACTCAGGAGAGAATCGGGGAGAAACAGGGATATTTGCAGAAGATGATGTAGAAATCAAAGACACAGAACAACAGAACTAACGGTAACGTGATAATTTTATTGGAGCTTCGACATCTTTCAGCGCTGTTTCCTTGAAACAACTTTCGATTCGAACTCCATGTTTCCTATAGCTCATGTTCTCACTGCATACATAATTAGCCCGTCACGCGGGAAGGCTTAAGATTTTCAAATTCCAGCATTCTGTTATTGCGCACTGTTAGCGTGATGCTTTGCGGCCTTCTGCTTCAAATATCGAAGTTTCAGTCACCTCGTGGTCAGTTTAACGGAGTTCGGTTGAGTCACCATAAAGGTTTCTTCTAGTTTTTTGACCGCCACCAGCACTCATGGCCGAAGCCGACGCCGATCCCGTTTTGCCTTTGCCGCCAGCTCCGGCGGCGCCAGTTCCTGATCCATTACCCGTTGTTGTACCGGCTGTTGAACCGGCACCTGTTGCACCGGGCTGGCTGTGGTTGTTCAAGAGGTAGATTTTCATTTCTGTGTTTAGTCTTGTGTTACGTTTTGGATTCTCGCGGCGCGGGTTAGGTTTCGCGCTTTAGTCGTTACGCTGGCCTGCTTGTTCGCCTCCTCGCGTTTTCTTGTCTGGCTTTTTCTTCGTGTTGTTTGCCTATCATCGTTTTTGGCCGTTATTGCATGCGGGTTTTGGTAGTTTTTTCGCTAGCTTAGTGTCCTTGTTCGGTTTTCTATCTTTAACACTGTTTTACGGCTTTTTGGCACAAGGTGCGATTCCCTTTGTTTTATTTTCAACCTCGTTAGTCTTATTGTGTTTTTAGTTCGCTGTTTTACAAGTTTTTTGCCCTCTTGGGGTGTTTATTTCTTTTGGGGTCAGTTTTTTGCATATTTGTCCTTTTTCATTCTCTTATTTTAGATTGTTTGTTTCGTGGTTTGTTTCGCGCTTTTCATTGCGGTTTACTGCGTTATTCCTGTTGTTTCGTTGCTCTTTCGCGTTCATGTAGTCTATGCCGCCACCTTTTGCGTGCCTCGAACTATCTTAAGGTCGGCGCTTACTGCTTTATACGTTCAAGTTTTTGATGTTTATATGGCCCGTTGGGCCGGCAACCTCTAGGGTTGTATGTTGTTTTTTGAGTGTGGCCCGGAGAGCCAGAAACCTGTAGCGGTACACAATTTTTGAAGTATGGCCTGGAGAGCCAACAGCCTGGAGAGCTGTAAATTATTATTTAAGTGTGGCCTGGAGAGCCAACAGCCTGGAGAGCTGTAAATTATTATTTAAGTGTGGCCTGGAGAGCCAACAGCCTGGAGAGCTGTAAATTATTATTTAAGTGTGGCCTGGAGAGCCAACAGCCTGGAGAGCTGTAAATTATTATTTAAGTGTGGCCTGGAGAGCCAACAGCCTGGAGAGCTGTAAATTATTATTTAAGTGTGGCCTGGAGAGCCAACAGCCTGGAGAGCTGTAAATTATTATTTAAGTGCGGCCTGGAGTGCCAAAAGTCTGTAGAGCTGCGGATTATTACTTAAGTGCGGCTCGGAGAGCCAAAAGTCTGTGGAGCTGTGAATTATTAGTTAAGTGCAGCCTGGAGAGCCAACAGCTTGGAGAGCTGTAAGTTGATATTTAAGTGCGGCCTGGAGAGCCAACAGCCTGGAGAGCTGTGAATTGTTATTTAAGTGCGGCCTGGAGAGCCAACAGCCTAGAGCTGTAAATTGTTCTTTGACTGCGGCCTGGAGAGCCAAAAGTCTGTAGAGCTTTGACATAATTTTTCGAGTTTGGCCTAGGGCCAGCCGCCTGGAGGGCTGTGGATTGTTTAGTCCGGGTCTTCAGTTGTATAGCTTGTATAGCTTTCCGCAGTCTGAGGGTGTGGCACGTTTTTGGTGCGCTCATTTCGCTTTTGTCAGCTGTATAGCTAGTGGCGGAGTTTTAAAGTATAAGTGCGTTGAGGCAGTGGACCTAAGAACTGTAGCATGATTTCATTATCTGTTGTGCTGGTTTGGTCGATAATTTTGATTGCTTCCCGCGGCTTTTGCGTGGTAAACCGTGCAATTTGTGGTTACTTGTGCCGTAGTGTTTATGTCATGGTGACATCCTTTATTCTCCCCTTACGTTTTTTCTTTAACAGCCAGTTGACCGTATCAGGATGTTGGAAGACAAAATTAAACTTCTCGAGCAGGAGAGGTCTGCCGAAAGTTGCACTAATGCGCTGCTAGCCCTTAGAAGGCATCTGAATAGGCCGTCGTCCCTCTTTGACCGCTTTGAAGCTATCGAGCTTTTGGAGACCCTCGTACGCCTGGCAAGGACGCAGGCGCACGAGAAGGCGGACGAATACGCCGCGGCGCTTGAGGAAGTAAAGGCTAGGCAGCCGTCCCTCGGCGCCGACCATCTTCAGCGTTTGATGCTTGGTCTTGTTGGGGATCCCCTAAGAGCTAAAATGGCCAAGGAGGCTGCGTCGATTCTGAAGGGGATGTCCAAGGCGCCCTCTCCAAGTTTCCAGGCAAGACGTCCCTTGCGCCAGTCTGCCCCGTATTCGGTCCAGTGTCACGCTTGTGCAGGATGGGGACACATTGCGCGTAACTGCAAATCCAGACGTGGAGGCGGTCTTGGACGTGGGCGTGGACGCCAATGATTGTGTCTACAATTCTATAATTCAAGGATTTTGTATGTTTTGTATTAAATATTTTTCTTTGTTTGTTCAAACTTGTCTTCTTTGCCTTGGGGTGGGTATTTGCCCTTGCCCAGTTGACCTCGGGGGGACCTTCTCAGTGTCTCAATTTCGGACCTAGTTCGGAGCCTGGGGTCAACAAAGGGTTGGGTTCCCTTTAAGCTTTTTCGGGTGTTTGTTTCGGCTCATTTTCGTTTCCCTTTCGTTACGTTTTAGGCAAATCATTCTTCGTTTATTTCAAGACTCAGTATGGCTCAGCTACACGTCTCTGCGGGAGATGTGCCTCTTCGCTGCATAACACAGGGAGCCCCTCCCTTTGTTGGCCCCTTGCCTCCTCCGGAGCTGGTGGCGTCGCGTCCGGGTTTGGGTAATCTAGCTCATTTGCACTTCTTCGACCCTGCCCACTTCAGGGCTGGCAATATTCATAACAAGCCGTCCATTTGGCAGGGCCTTCTTGATAAATCGCCCTGTTCTGAAGTTGACCTTTTGGAGGTTATCAAAGATGGAGTTCGCGTCGACCGATTTTTCAGGCCTTTTAGGGGGAATATCAAGGGACAGGCGTACGACTCCGAACATCCTCCTCCAATAATCCTAAAGAACTCGCCTACCACAGCCAAGTTTTCCCAGTTTGTCTCCGATTCCATAATACAATGGGTCACCGCGGGGGTTTTAGCAGTTTGGGGCCCAGTGGATAGTGTGGCGCCCCCACGTTTGGTTTTACCACTAACTGTCGAGCCTTCAAAGCCGCGGTTGTGTCATGATGAGCGATATCTCAATTTATGGATTCGTGACCTCCCATTCAAGCTTGACCACCTTTGCGATTTGCCGCGGTATGTTCTCCCCAGTCACTTCCAGAGTTCCTGTGATGATAAGAGTGGTTATCAACATGTCTTGCTTCATCCCTCGTCTCAAACTTATTTCGGCTTCCAGTGGCATGGTTTCTATTTTGTGTTTCGTACACTGCCGTTTGGATGGAAGGCCAGCGCGTTTATTTACCATAAGCTCGGACTTGCAGTTTCGGCCTCCGCACGGTCTCACGGAGTCCCAGTTTCGCAGTACATTGATGATCGGCTCGTTGGACAACTTTTTACTTCTCCATTGCGGGTTAGTCGCGAGCCATCTCTCGAGCGAGCTAAGGCGGCAGTTTATATTATGTGTTATCTGCTCATTGAAGCTGGATATTTCATTGGTCTTGACAAATCGCAGCTGGTTCCTTCGACATGGGTTCGTTTTCTGGGCTTTGTTTGCGATTCTGTACGTCAGGCCTTCCTCGTCCCTGAGGACAAGAAAGTCAAGTTCGCGGCGTTGAGGGAAGACATTCTCTCGTCTCCATACGTGGGATTGAAAACACTTCAACGATTTTCGGGGAAGGTCATTTCTTTTAGCCTTGCCATTCCTGGATGTAAGTTGTACGTGCGCGACGTCTTTAGGGCGATCTCCCGCCTTTCAGGATCTACTCGGCCTTCCCTCAAGGTAGAGGCGACTCTTCGCACCGAGATAGAGTTTTGGCGTTTTCTTGATAATTGGAAGGACTGCCTTCCATGGAGAACTGAACGCCACGCAGTGGTTACGCTTTATTGTGATGCCTCCAAGAGGGCCTGGGGTGGTACTCTGCTACAGGACGGTCGCAGTCTGGAGTCGAGAGATTACTGGATAGACAGCTCGCAAGATATCAATGTTTTAGAGACTCGGGCTTTGCTGCATTCGCTCCTTTCGTTCAGGCATCATCTCAGCTCGCGTAGGGTGGACGTTCACACTGATAGCCTCGTTTTGAAGTCTGCTCTGGCAAATGACGGTTGTAAAAACCAAGACATTAACAATGTCCTTAAAGACATTTTTGATTGCTGCAGAGAATTCAATTTCAGCCTTGATGTGCATTACGTTCCTTCAAGTGAGAACCCGGCTGACATCCCTTCCAGGAAGGTTTCAGATATCGATTGCATGTTGTCAGAAAGGGCTTGGGAGCCCGTCGAGCGCCTTTTTGGGCCTCACACCTTCGACCTTATGTCTTTGGATAGCAATTGTCAACGTGATGGGGAAGGCCGGTGTTTGCCCCATTTTACACCTTGTGCGACTCCAAGCTCTTGCGGAATTAACGTTTTCGCACAGTCTCTGCCTTTGGACCACAACTTGTATGTGTTTCCACCGTTTGTGCTAATTGCGCCCCTTCTAAAGTGCATGTTCGAGCAAGATTTTCATGGTGCCTTTACGATCATCGTCCCGGATTTAAAGCCTCGACGTTTCTGGTGGGCGTTGTTGCAGTCGCTTACTGTTGATCGACTCCTTTTGGGGAAGAAGGGCGAAGATGGCATTTTGTTGTTTCCCTCTCAAAACAGCCGTCGCTGGTACTCAAAAGAGCTTCAGTGGGATCTGTGGGCCTTCCGTTGTGTTTGCTAAGCCAGCCTGATCTCTTCTTTTAGGTTGTGCGTCCATGGAAGTCAGCCCGACGCTGTTCAGCCTGCCTTTACCCTAACGATTCCGATGCGAATTATTGTCAGGCGTGCGGGACATCGACCGGACTTCACCTTGCTGTTACGTCAACTGTTCGCGTGGATGAAACGGCGATCAAGGAACGGTTTAAAGAATTTCAATCTGTTATACGCTCTAACCCTTACCAAAGGCAGAAATCCGCTTTGGAGCAAGAGCTCTCCCAGTTTTTGGGTGCATTGACTCCCCCTAGGACAGTGACTTCTTGTACTGCTAGTGACATTGTCAACTTTCTAATTTTTAAGGATAAGTCAGGGAGAACTGTAGTACATTCGTCTTTATGTTCAAGGGCTTCCTGCACCTGTCCTAAGCGCTTGGCAGCCGGGTCGGTAGATTCCCTTATAGGTCGTTTGAGGGCCGTGTTTAATAATCTAGGACGTCTTAATAATTCTAACCCGGTTGCCCACCCCTTAGTTAAGGACTACTTAAAATTTGTCAGGCAGGAGCAGGCGGGTTTGGCTATAACACCTGTTCAAGCAGTACCTTTGCTTTTCGATAAATTTCGTAGACTCATAGCTTTCTTACGAGGTTTGCTTTTAAGTCGCGCGCCTCTTTCGCGCTCAGGTAAATACATACTCGTTCGGGACGCTACGTTTTTTTTGTGGTGGATTTTTTCACCGGGGATAGGGCCTCTGACCTCGATCGCCTTCAGTCTTGCAACATTTTTAGGTTAAGGGATCGGGAAGGCTTTTTGCTCAAGTTTACTCTCACTAAAAATATCCGCAAGGGCTCACCTCGCTCTTTTGCTTTGATTAAGTTTACTCATCCCGAGGTTTGCCCGGTTGCCTGGGTCCAGCATTATATTACGGTGTGCCAGTGCCTGAAAATTTCATTGGATCAAGGATACTTTTTTAGAGCCACGGAACGCGATGGTTCGGTGGGGGACAAACCCTTTACAGGTTCCGCGGTTAACAATCGGTTGAGGAAACACCTTTTAGAGTCCAAACTCCATGCTGGAGAGACTCCGCACAGTTTTCGGGTAGGATTATCCAACACTCTAAGGCTTTTAGGCTGTTCCCAGGAAGAGGTTGCTCAATACCTAGGCTGGAAAAGTGGGGAAGTCGCGAGTAGATATATGCAGCGCTCACATGCTGACGCTTCCCTTACAATATTAGAAAGCGTGTTCCCCAGAGTGGCTTCCGGCTTGGTAACCCCGGTCTCACGTCCCAATAATTTGGACGCTGCTGTTTAGCTAGCTCCGAGATGTACAAGAAGGGGTTGGGGTTCTGAGTAATGGAAGGAATAAAGTTTACGATTCTTTGTGTGAGTGTGGTATTTTGGTTTTCTGCATTCCTTGCCCCCCTTTCCGAAATTGACGGCGGAGTGTCTGGGGCAGGAGCGGGTATCCTCCCATAACTTAGCTTCCCGTGTCAGGGCAATTGTTTGCGGTGAGAATGTTTTACTATTCTCACTGCATACATAATTAGCCCGTCACGCGGGAAGGCTTAAGATTTTCAAATTCCAGCATTCTGTTATTGCGCACTGTTAGCGTGATGCTTTGCGGCCTTCTGCTTCAAATATCGAAGTTTCAGTCACCTCGTGGTCAGTTTAACGGAGTTCGGTTGAGTCACCATAAAGGTTTCGCCCCTCCCACCTCCCCTGGTGGCGGTCGATCACTGCCGTATCCTACATTCTACACGCCAATTGCCCTGGCAGTCGCGGGTATCCTCCCATAACTTAGCTTCCCGTGTCAGGGCAATTGTTTGCGGTGAGAATGTTTTACTGTTCTCGGTGAAATTTAGCGATGACCCACGACGATACATGTCGACAAGAAATGTCGAAATTTCTTTACAAATATCTACCAAACGTGAAGTACTCTTGCAACATCAACGACTCTAAAGCCTCTTACTAGTCAATATTTGACTCGCCAGCGCAAATTTACGGGATAATTTGGCGCTATCTTTATTCCTTCGAGCTCAATTCAATTGCGGTAACATCACACACTTTCCATATAAGGTATGATTGACGGAAGCGTATTGCAAAGTGCTCAGAGGTGTTTTGAAAAGAAAAGTCGCGTAGTAGTGAAAATGGTGGTAAAGATTGTTGAAATTGTCATTCACTACCTGTCAATTCTGCGCTTTTTTCTCCAGGCTAAGATTTTAGTGGAAACGTTCTCGTTAAAATATTTCCTTAAATCACGTACTTTCACAGAAAACCTTTTGGTTAATTTTTATATTTGCTATTTTCACTTTCTTTCTTTATGTTTTCGCCCTTGGTCACTGGTAGCCTTCGAGGGGGGGCGGGGGGTAGGGGGTAAGGATGGAGGTGGACAGAATTGGGGACTCTGGGTAGAAAAGAGGGAGGGAGGTGTACGGGAGGTGGAAAAAAGGGCGGGAAGAAAAAGTTAAGAAAAGTGGCGGGAAACGAGATTAAAGGGTGTGGGTGGCAGGAAGTTTGTACCCCCAATCCCCCTCCCTGTCCGTCTCCTAGCCCCTCCCCCATTCGGGCAGAAATGGCAGAAATGTCGAATCCAGGTATTAAGGTCTCAAGAAACGGTCAGTTTGCGATGAAATAGTGATTATTTGATAAAATGATGTAATGATGACGTCATCAAGACATAAGCAAAATGTTTTGATGCAATCTTACTCGTGGTCACTCGTGGTCACTCGTGGTCTACTCGTGGTCACTCGTGGTCACTTGTGGTCATTCGTGGTCACTCGTGGTCACTCGTGTGTACTTTTAGACACGATCGGGAATCCCCTTGCAAAAGTAAACAAGCGAGCGGGGACGAAAGTCGCCCACGTCTTTGAAAGCTAAAGCGCCTGTCGAGCCGCAATCGATTTCGCGCTCACTCGCTTGTTTTTCTTTTCCTTCACTATCTCTGAACGGAAAGAGAGACTGCTCGTAGCCTTTGGCGAACACCACACGCAAACTACACAAATCCGTCGATAATATTCAGATATTTTCGTTCTTTCAATGCAAAAAGACTCGTAACACCTGCCTTATTAATTGATCTCCTTATTAATGACGATTCCTTCGTATCAACTTCTCGTCTCAAATAAACACTAATCTCTCTCCGTTCACAAGAACTATCATGTACTGATGGTGCAATCAACTAATATTGCATCATCATACTAGTACCAATTCCTTCTCTTCCTAGCCCACGCCGGCAAAATGCAACTGTCCTTTTTGTCCGCTGCGAAATACAAGTTAGCCAATCAGAAACCTTACAATCCACTTCGCAAACCACCCCCCCCCTCCATAAAACGCCAAGGGAAACCCCTCTCACGCAGCACAATATTACACCGCTCCTATACAAAACGCAACTTTCAAAGCAAATCACATTCACAGAAGCGTGATATGCTCCCGACATTCATAAATCCTTCTGACTCCCACATTTTTACACCCCTCAAAATGTCAATCCCAATAAAAAACACTCCTGCGCTAAAAAACTGTTCACCATAACCACTAACTAGATCAGACAACACAGCCAATTTCGCATTCAATCCTAGTAGCTCCTTTACTCAATTGCGCAGGCGTTATACAAGACAAATACAAAAAACCCCAAACTTAACAACCCTTCGCCGTTCATATCTTAAATACTGTAAATTAAAAGACAGAAACATAGGAAGATAACATTCAGAAGACTAATATGCGCATGCGTCTTATATAAGACAGTACCGCTCTTGAGTACCCGTACCACAAGCTTTACAGCACTTTCTTCGTATGTTACGCCAACTTGCTTTCACGAAAAGCCGTGTTCATTTTATAAATCGGCGGTCGTCGTGGCGGCGGCCGGTTAACAACACTTCAAAGCCCCGGGGACGTACTCCCATAGTTTAAGCTGTATGAGTATGTGCCGCTGATGTAAGAGTTTCAGTGTCCCGGTGCACACCCCCACCCAACGTGTCACAGAATATCCCCCCAGCCTCACAGAGCGTGAGATAGACGTATATCGATGATTTCTAAAGGAGAATTGGGCCACGCAAACTGTAAACGCTCTGTAGATAAGAATCACCACCTTATGACGGATTGTATGAACATGGAATTCGTTTCGCTTGTTTTTTTTTATAGATAGCTATTCTCAAAATAACAATATAACAAGAATTAACGATAGAAATCGTATTCTGATCCAAATTTGACGAACGGTGTTAACTAATATCTTAATACTACTATTATTACAATAAAAGATTGTTTTCTTTCCCGTTAATTGTTTTTCTGTGCTTTTTGAGACCAGATATAGCGCAGTTGATGACTGTTCACCGCTGTTTTGCAAAATTTAGTTCGACTGGCTAAGGATAAAGTCTGAATCAACTGACGAACTTAATTATTTGGGTCGAGCCAAATAGCAATTAGGTTCGGCACATGAGAATTTCGACGTTTGAACTGGGCCTAGGTAAACGCAAAGCAGTTTTGGCCGGACAGAACGGCTTTGAAAATGATTTATTTTTTGTTCCTCACTTATTTACTTTGTCTAAGTTTTATTTAAATTCTTTTTTACTGAACGCTAAAAGTATTTTCCTTCCTCTTCTCCAAAAAAGCACAAGAAACACTGAACCCAATTTTCAATTTTAGTTTTAAAACTGTTTGCATGACGAAAAACAACAGCAACGCAAGAAATTGAGTACTGCTCAGGAAATGCTTTCATTTGAATGCTCACATTGGACGGTTTTTAACAGTTTTGAAACGCTGGGAAATGTTACGTGCAATTATGCAGTTTTACCGAATAAGGGTGAACAGTGCTGAATATTTCGTTGTCGGTGTAATTATTGTCGTTACAGCACGTCAACGCCAACTCCACTTATTAAAAACCTTTTTTCCCCCCAAAGATCCTTTGCTTCAGCGACGTGGTTTGCAACAACACAGCCCTTGTACAACAATAATTAACATCTTACCCATATTGCCTAACGTCAATAAGCGGCCATACAAATTTTAGGAAAATAAGGAGAGGGAAAAGAAAAAAAGGGAAAAGAAAAAAAGGGAGAATTAGGGAGGATTGCATTTTAACATTCGGTATGGCTTAAACAATAATTATACACCCAGAATCGAAAAAGAAAAAACAAAAATCAAAACAAAACGAAACAAAACAAGTCTCCCCCCCGCCCGCCCCCCCCCAAAAAAAATTAATAAATAACATCTAGGCGCTACCCTATTCGCCAGCGAAAGGATATGATAGGGTTATTTATGTATATATTTGAAGTCTTTATTCATATGGACAGATGACAACAGAGAGCTGTTAGCTGTTAGGCGATTGACAGGGAGCTGTTAGAGTTATGCGTTTATCACAAACCAACTGCTTTTAAATGATGCACTTTTACCAAATAAGTGTTAACGGATAAGGAATATTTTCTCCGTTATTAAACCACCTTTTGTCAAGTTTCCTCATCGCATGACCTTGAGCAGGAGGATGTAAATTATGGTTGAGTCTGATAGCCTGAAATTTGTCCTTTCTTGGACAAACATTACATTTTTTATCGTCGCACAAATAACAACACTACATTCTCAAGTAAAACGTTCATTTGAATGGTCACCTCAGAGATTTTTTTACAGATCTTTTTCACAAATTTAAAAACACGTGCCAAGTAATTTTGACGTGCAAATTACTGCACATCAACTCCACTAAATACTAGTAGTAATCAAAGATTAAGAGAGTGCGTTCGACTGGTTGCTTTCCATCAGACAGCCAACACTTCTGGTGCTCACTTTTTGTAAAAGAACCGACGCTTCGGATATGTTGTTTGGATCAATGTTTGATTCAGACACACGACTGAAGCGCCAGTTCCGATAAAAGGCTGTGCACCTGGCCTGGTTCTGTAAAAGAGGCCCAAGACAACTCAGGATTTCTTGCTGCTTTTCAATACAAAGATTCAAAATGAGGCAAGTACTTCATGTGAGATAAATGCCAAATATTTTGATAAGTGTCCCAAGTTCCTGAATAGCCACTTAAGGGCCGACCTGTCCAGGACAAAACTCACGTTTTCTTGTACGCGAAATGCGTGTTGCTGGGCAAATTTCATTCTACGATACCTTGATCGATTCCCAGGCTGAATTTCCACGCAGGCATTTGTCTTTCTTGTGGCTAAATCTCGCATTTTATTTGGCTTTGTGGCCATATGTTTTTGAAACTTTCCTGCATCGTATTCTATCATGATCGGGCATTTCGCATATCTAGGATGATTCTTTTGTTATAAATTGTTTGGGTAGAAAATATTCTTATAAGAGAGTCCTGGAGGGGTTAAACGGGAACAGGGATTGGCCTGTCGTTGGACGGGGAAAATGAGATTTGAGTCATTTGGACTGGGATTTGGCCACTGGCAATGGGAGAAAACATGCCAAATGGGATTGTGAAAATTGTCTTTAGGCATTTCCAGTCAAGGCTAAACTAGTAACTCCTTCATTTTAGGAAACATCAGAAAACTACTAAGAAAAAACTACTTTCAAGAGAGGCACTTACATGTATGGATATGCTGTTATTTTTGTTCACGGTTGAAGAAGCAGTCAGAAGGGATCTTATTAGGTACGCAGCCAACGAAATGTTAGACAAGATAACATGATGGACAGGGCGGGTACTTCGCCTGTAAACGTTTGTGAAATTAAACCAGTCAATTTGAATTCACCTCTGAAAGGCATAGTAATAGTTCCAAACAAACAGATCACCACCGAACTCTCTTAGATGGTGCCCTTCAAGGCCTAGGAGAATTAAGCACTCGGGAATGCGAAGTGGTCTTAGTGAACTCGTTCTCGAAGTTAAAATACTATAACGTCAATGCTTCCACAGTTTCGGTACTTTCCAAAAGATTCCGATTGTTTTCCGACATGACTGCAAATCTTCGGCACATCTTTGGGTCGTTTTCGAAAGCCGTGACCAGCCTAATAAAGAAAATAATGCAGATGCGCTGGTACGTACAACACTTGAATAACATTTTGAGGCTGGGAAATGAAATTTGAAAAACGATGCGTTTGGAAATGGGATTGACACCCCTCTTCAAGATCTCTTACAACTGCACATTTTGCAGTTAGCGTGACATTTTAAACACCGAATTAAATGAAAAACCGAGAAAAAAACACGAACGAACCGAAAAAAAAAACAACAAACAAACAAAAACAACAACAACAACAACAACAACAACCTGTACCTTCTTCGTGAGTCGGTTTGTGCTTATGCTTATGTCCTACTGAAAACCAGCCTTAAATGTATGTATATTTAGTAGCGCAATTTTTTTCCCTTTTATTGATAATGCCATGTCATACGGGAAATACCTAATAAAGGTTTTGTTGTTGGCATACAAAACTTGGATTGGTGACTTTGATTCTTCCGCTACGTCTTTCAAAAATTTCTTAAGATTTCTTTTCCTTGTAAACCAGCTAAATAAATCTATAATTGGACTTTGAAACCCATAAAAAACGTAATAAAAAAGGATATTTTAACATACCTTCTTTCTTCTGAAATAAAAGTAAATTTTTTCTTTTCGCAATAACTTCGATTAAAACAGAAACCTATCACTACTATCTTCACTTAACATAAAAAAATATTCTTTTGAAACAAATGTATTTCAGTAAAACAAGAAGCAACAGTATGTGCTTGTCACCGAAATAAGAGTAAAAAGTACCGTTTTCCACTAAAAACTAAAGCCCAAAAAAATACGGTCAGCATTTCTGTGCAACTTGTCACGCAAAAATGTTGTGTTGCAAGTTGTGGCCTGATTTTGCACCTATTACTGCCAACACACGAATAAATTTTCATGTAGTAGAAAGTTGCTGTCACTTCTACTTTTTGCAACATGACAATCTGCTGCATGCATAGGTGGTAATACGCGCAACAAACAGTCCCTATTGGCAACGCAGCATTATTGCATGAAAAACTGCACAAAGATTGCCGCTGTTACTTGGCCTTAACAGAAACATGAACAAGTGTTTAAACATTATAATAACCATAATGATGATTATTGTTACAATCCTGATAACCTGGTCATTCCCAGGGATTACTGTCACAGTCCGTGCTGGTTTTTGGACAGAAAATTTAAGGAGTATTCAAGGAGTATTCAAGCACCAAAAACTGAGTATTCAAGGAGTATTTCACCCAGCAGGCAACAGCGCAGGTTTCGCAAAATCTGTCCCCAATTTTAAATCTGCGCTCAATCCCTGAATTGCTTTGATACATTCCCATATTATTTCCCATGCGAACAAAAATTCAAGGAGTTTTCATTATTGTCAAGCACTTTCAGCAAAAAATTCTTCTTTTCAAGGGCTTTTCAAGCGCCCTTGAAATCTAAAATAAAATTCCAGGGCTTTTCAAGGACTTCAAGGAGTAGCACGAACCCTGACTGTGTAAGTTTATAACTGAACAAAAATTCCTAAAATTAACTTTGCAAGATATTACCTTTCACCTGACAAAGATTTCTTAAAGCGAATTTAAAAATGTCAAGTCACATTTGAGCGATTTGTAGGAATTGCCATTGTTAGTAAAAAGGTCGAGGAAGCAAATAATAGCTTCTTTGATTTGACATAGCAGCCCGCAATGCTGACTTATTCTCACTATTTAATGTTAGTAAAAAGGTCGAGGAAGCAAATAATAGCTTCTTTGTTTTGACATAGCAGCCTGCAATGCCGACTTATTGTCACTATTCAAACTAACGCTTTCTTTTTCGCTTGATTGCATCTTCCAGCTTCTTTTGAGTATCTGCCATGTTTTGTGACTGTCTTCGTAGTTGGTCAAGTTGGTCTCCTACTATTCTCGACTGTTCTTCCATTGACAATCTTTGCGCAGCCTGGAAAATAATAATAATAATAAAAACAGCAGCATACTAAGCAAACAGACTTACTACAGTGAAACGCGGGGAAGTGAGACCACTTCAAATTATTTTGCACCCTTAGATTTCAAGTATTCAAGGAAATCAACTCAAGAATACTTGTGAACTTGAGTTAGCTTCTGGAAGCTATCTTTGGATTCTGATTGGATAGTTGCTACAGTAAAGTATGCGAATAAAACGTATATAACCCGTTGGCTCCCCGTGCGTTATTCATTGCAAAATCGATTAGAAAATCCCCAAGTAAGGGATGTATGCATAAGCGCGAGCTGGGCTGGAAAAAAGCCAGAGGACGTTGCTAGAAGCACATCCAATCATCCCACTTTCTTATAAAACAAACAGGTTCACTCGCTGATAGCCTCTGTGCAGGGAACCAATGACAAAACTAGAAATTCAATAACGGAGATCGGCAATTTAATAAATAATAATAAACAATGCCTGAGATTAAACTTCGCATACCAGTGCACCCAAACGATCATTGAATTCTCTTTCTTCCTCCTCCTTCTTTGCCTTCCTCTTCCTTGACTGTTCCTGATAAAAAGAAGAGTGGTTCCATTACGAGACAGCTGGTGTTAGAAACGTTACATTTTCAACAACTTATTTCATCTGAATTTTAACTGGAAGTAAAAGTAATGTGCAGTGCAAGGTTGTAAGTAAAAAAGAATGAATTGAAGATAAATGCATTTGGTCTAAGGAAGTTCAATGTTTCTTAAATATAGTAAAGCTTGCATGAATGTATTTAAGGGTGGTTACTATTTGCAGTGTCAGATTGGCAATTCAATATGTTTGGCGATAAAGCAAATCACGTTCAGCGCTTGGAGGTCAGCGTGTTTGTAGTATGACTGCTGCCATTTACACAAAAAAATTGTCTAGCTGTTGCAAGACTGGCTGACAACATCATCAAAAGTAAATGTCACATCACTTTTTATATGTTGAGTGCTGGAGCAAGAAAACTGACAACTTTTCCTCCATGACAAGGGATGGTTTGAACTGATGCATAATCACTTATGCCCTGATTGGGCTTTTTGAAATGTTGCTGCATCTTCCATGCTTTGGTGTCATCTTGTGCAGATCAAATAAGATTGTATAAAACTTGTTCACAGCCGATTACTAAGTCTTCCTGTAAGTGAACAGTTACATTCTACACTTATAAAGTTCAGATCCAAAAATTGGAAAAAACAAACAAACAAACAAACAAACAAACAAAAAACCTCAAAGATAACTTTTTAAGGTAACTTGTTATAAACAGTGTTTTTTAATAGGAAAATATTTATCTACTAGTAAGTTACCAGTATTAATGTATTAGAGTAGCTTAGCCAATTCCTTCAGTTTGCATTACCTCTCTTCTCTGAACAGCCTCTGCAGAGAAGTAATGGGGACACATCTTTGAGTTCTTGTTGTGCCCGATTTCTCCACAAGCACCACACTTGGGACCTAATGGCTTGTCACTGCTGCTTCTACTTTGACTTGCGGTACTTGTGCTACTTGAGATTGATGGTGAAACAGGAGATGAAGCAACAGCACTCCGTGGCTGCAAGAGATAAAGATCTTCAAACACGAAAAGTAACATAGATGTGACAAGAAACACAGGTATGAAATGTCAATGTTTTGAATTCGGATGATTATACTTTACTTTTATCTAAGATAATTAACTTTCATAAAAATTAAACCAACCGAACAAGGTCCCGAGAAAGTGGATGAAGGACGTTTGTGGACTCTTTCAAAACTGCTGCAATCAAAATAAACAGATGGCCTAATCATTAGTCAGTTCAACCAAACAGAACACACAAATAAACAAACTCTAAACTAACTACCAGTAACAATAGTGGAGGAGGAGGAGGAGGAGGGAAATAAAATTGTGGAGGAGGAAATAGAGGTCGTGAAGAGAAAACTAGCATATTGTCGAGTCAAAGAAATAAATAAAATAGGAAAAATGCTTGTCTGTTGAGTTAAATTTCCATTTAAAATCTGTGTGTAGCTGATTTGTTGGCGCCATCATTAAAATGAACAATTTATTAATCAGTGAACCGCAGAAACAATGAAAGCAGCAAGAAATGGAAGCTTGCACAAGAACTTCATGGTTCAGTGATTTTGAATCACAAATGAGATGCGAGTTGGCGCCTTAGTGAATAAAGCTTTTATGTGCTTCAAACAATAGAAACTATAGTAAACAACCAAAATGCTTTGTCCAAACAAGTCAAAAACCTGTCAGTCCGGTTATACCAAACAAGACCACCACAAACTGAAAATAGAACCTGACCGTCTGACGTGATTGACAAACCTGGCAAAACGGTTATACGCTAATGAAAATCCACCGCATTTTATTCATGAGATCCAGACAATAGCCTTATGACGTCACCTATTTTATTTATTCCTGCCCTCTTTAATGAGATTCCTGCCCAAAAAAAGGCCTAAAACATGCATACTACACTACTCTTTAACATAACATTTTATGTCTTATATTTCAAATATGCAATAATTATACTGGCCTTTCTTAGCAGACTAAACCCTAACATGTTTTTTAAAAGTAAACTACGGATGACCAAGAAATAAACAATGCACAAAGCATGCATGCATTCAAATGAGGCTGTCCGAGTAACCACTGTTTGAGGCAACACAGGTCTTCCACACAACACACCAAGTCCTCATGGGAAGAGTCGTTGCAAGGCCTTCTTTGTCTCGGCAGGTGCGTTCACAGTTGATAACAATATCAGGATGAATAGTAAAGAGGTCAGCAAGTAGGTTCCTTCACATATTGGTAGGAATGTGTGAAGTAATGGACCTAACTGATGACGAGAATATTGCTAGTTGCAAGCTGAACTTAACTCTCATCCAGAGAACTTTAATGCTGTTTTTGTTTCAAGGTTAGAGTTAGTATGTCGCAGTTAAATACCAAAAAAATTAGAAGCTATAAGTTGGTAGCAATACATTCTCTGCCAATGTTATTCCTCAGAAGATTAACCAGTGCCCACTACCTAGGAGGGTATTACACAGTGAGCGCAAGTATGATCAGAACAGGATACAAGGGAAAGGAGTTGTTGCTCTATTAAAACGAATTGCAGACCACTGAAAGTACACGACTCATTCCAAATCTGCAGATGTAGAGAGCAAATTTCCGGTGGGCTTCCACCCAGGAAATCTTAATGGTCAACAAAGTTGTGTCCTTGTGGACACAATGCTCCAAGCACACTCTAATAATAATTGGAAACGTGGTTTGGATTGTGCAATGGTCAGAGCACATTCCAGGAAGGATTAGAACTGTTGTTTGGATTGCTCAATGCTCCAAGCACTTTCCAAGAAGGATTGGGAACCGTTGTTTGGAATGTGCAATGCTCCAAGCAGATTCAGGAAGAATTAATTTTAAAACTGCCGTTGGATTGCACAATTCTTCAGGCATATTCGAGTAAGAATTTGATTGCCATTTGGATTGCTCAATGCTCCCACCAAATTGCAGTAAGGATTGGAACTGTTGTTTGGATTGCTGACTGGCCCAAGCACATTCTTCAGTAAGGATTGGAAGTCTCGTTTGGATCGTGCAATGCTCCAAGCACAATGCCGTAGAGATAGGAACTGTCATTTGGATTACACAACATAATAGGCACATCTCGGTATTTCAGGATTGGAATTGCTGCGTGGATTATGCAATACTCTATGTACATTCCAGGGAGGATTGCAAATGCCAGGTGGATTGCAAAATGCTCCAAGCACATTTCAATATAAAAGGAATACAACTGCTCATTGGGCTGTGTAATGCTCCAAGCATGAACCAAGAAGTTTGTAACCACTTTTTGCATTGTGCAATGCTCCAAACACAATGCAGTAAGCATCGGAAATGCCATTTGTACTTCTTAATTCTCTGACCACATTTCAGTAGGACTGGAACTTCTGTTTGGATTGTCAAATGCTCCAAGCCAGTCTAGTAAAAAAGTGGCATGCTGTTTGGATTGTGCAGTATGCCAAGCACACTCCAGTAAGGGCTGACACTTGTTTAAGCCGAAGTAGATGCATCTGACTGAAATACAACAGACACATTCCACCGCACAATGTAAAATTCCCATTACAACTTGTTTTAAACGTTTTTTTTTACTCAAGTTTTATGAAACATAATGTAAATCTGATGATGCGACTACAGTCACTAAACACAAAACCTCCATTTGACGTACCTGGCTGAAGAAGAAAATGGCCTTGGAGAAGAGGTTGTTCCCGGGTGAGAGACAAAGGGCTTATCACAGCTGCTGGAAGGTGAGCCAACCATTTTCAAACCTGGTCCATCATCCCTAACAAACATAACAACAAATGTTACAAAAATAAGAAGTTTTTCGAATTGAGTTGAAAAGCTCTTTCCACATTAAGAGATAGATGTAAACTAATGGCTTACTTGTGTAATGCGAGCTTCCCTGAAAACAATTTTTCTCACCTAATGATATGGACTCCATCTCTACAAGGAGAACGCTTGTCTCTATCAACTCTGCTAATACTGCTACTACAAGATGGCTTGTCTCCAAGAACCCTTCCCAATTCACCCCTCTTCTCAGAATTCCCTGATCTACTAATGGCGCTTGCAACGCCAATCTGCACTGGTTTGCCACAGGCTATTGCAGCCACATTTCTCCTGAAATCAAGTCCATGGGATGACTTGTCTCTTTGCCCAGAAATCACACCATATCTTTTTTTCTGGAATTCACGATAAGTTATGAGTTGCTTGTTGAGTTCAGGGCCAACTGTATGTTTCTTGTTAAGTGAGTCATCGTGACTACTGTTGCCCCTGATTGTTTCTTTATTGAGCTCTTCTTGGACCTTTAATGCATAAGCGAAGTCATCCACAGTGTCATCAATTGGTTCCTGTGAATCTAGCAATATTGCAGAACCTTTTGATTTGCCTGTTATGGTGACAGGATGTGACGCACCAAAGACATCATCATGCAGACTGTCACTCTCATGACCCCATCCATGATCAGTGTCATCAATTGGTTCCTGTGAATCTAACAGAATTGCAGAATCTTTTGAGTTGCCCGTTATTCCAACAGGATTTAACGCATCAAACACATCATTATCCTGATTTTCACTCTCAGGATCCCAGCCATGATCAGATGGTACACTTGAAGGAACATAACCGTCGTCATCAACCGAAAGAGCACTCTGGTTTAGATGACTTAAGTCTTGATCTCTTGACGGCAACAGACCACAACTTTCTTCCAAAACAATTACATCAGGAGCTTTATCTTTCTCATCCAGAGGACCACTGTTTGTTGATTGTGTGTATTCAATTCTGCTTAACTCTAAGGCTCTTTCCAGATCACCATCCCTGCTTCGTTCTCTGTTGGCATCGCAAGAGTGAACACCACTGCATTCCATTTTGCTAAGTTCCAGAGCATTTGCCATTCCTCCATCTATTGCTTGGTCCACGTTGCATGTTGGAAGTTTTGCCTTTGCCATGCCTAATGCATCCTCTTTCAGTTTCGTGCAATCTAATCTGCTTAACAGCAAGGCTTTGGTCAAATCATCCTCGTTACTCGAATCACGACGTTTAGTTACATCTTTGTTATCCAATGCAACGTGTTGTTCATATTCCACCTTGCTTAGTTCCAGGGCTTTTTGCAGATCACTGTCACCAGAAAAGTCCACGTCTTTTCCCTTTTGGTCTTGGCTGGTTATCATCAAATTTCTCTTTTTGTCTCTTAATTGTTCAACCTCTGCTTCTCTGAATTCCAGGGTTGCATCACCTTGGTGCTGTTCTAGGTTCTTTGCTTCACATTCCAGTTTACTTAACTCTAAAACTTCTAATTCTGTATCCCTGTCAACTAACACGCCACCACTTTTACCATGGTTCACAGTGTCCTCCCTAAACTGTTCATACTCCATTTTGCTCAACTCCAAAGCTCTCTGCAAGTCATGATCTGTGCCAGCCATGTCCGCTCTGTGATTCTGTCTTGGCTTTGCACGTTCAAACTCTTCCAGACTAAGTTGAAGTGCTTCCTGAAACTCATCATCTGGACTTTCAGTTCTTGTGTGAGTTGTCTTAGGAACCTCCATGTTAGTCCTAGGCATAACAGGTGTGTGTGAGACAGCTCTATGTTGCTGTGATGCAAACGGCTTAACTGGTGTTTTCACAGTGGAATTGCAGGATTCTTTTGCTGCGTTTTCCACTCTGCTTAGTTCCATGGCTAACTCAAGTTGTTCCCTCTCATTCATGGTGTCAATGGAATGATTCTGTGATCTGCTAGCTGAACTGGTAGCAACTGGTGCTTTGGTTGCAGTGCTGCTTGGTGGCTTTTTAACTATGGAACTGTGTGTTACATCCTGCAATGCAACAAGTACAAAATAATATTTTAAAGAAAGATGGGAAATACAGTTCATTTTGAGCGTGGGACAAAGAAAAAATCTGAGTCCCGACTGGAATCAAACCCATGACCTCCTGTACACTGGTCGGGTGTTCTAACCACTGAGCTACTGTGAGACTCATGGCCAGTGAGGTCACATTAATTAGGTTCATTGTGACACGCAACCTGCATACTGCTAGAATCAGCAATGTCAAAAGTACCGTGCATGGTAACAAAGAAAGAAAAGAAAGATGGTAAATTTTAAGCTTGGAAAGAAATAAGAAGGATGGAACATTCAGTTTGTTTGTTTTGCTTGCAATATGACAATATTTCGCAATGTGTTCCATGCATTTTCATTTAGAGAGCCAAACGGGAAGTGATTCAGTGAATTGTGAAAGAAAAAAACCACCACCAAAAATGCAAAAGAAAGAAAAAAGTCAATCTGTGCAGACAGGTAGCCACAAAGTCACTTAATATCACCTTAATTTGAAATGCACAACTAATATAAAGGAGGACACCAGAATGGTGCCAAAAGTAAGGCAGGTCCAATACACCATTACAAGAACCGTGTAGAGGGAAAGGGCAAGGAAGGGTTGGGGCTTCTGGAAAGAGGTACATTAACTATGACTGAAATGACAGAGTGGCTCAGTGGCAAAGTGTAAAGACAGCTAAGTAACAAGATCAAACTTAACTGTAAATTATTTAAATATAAAATAAAACAATACCCTGCTCAATGACGTCTTGTGTTCATATTCTGATGTCCTTAAAGCCTACAAAAAAGGAATAGATCAGTCATGATTGATTTCACAGCCTTGAGGCTATCCCAAAGAACAGGTTTAACAGTTTTCGGTTTGAATGCCCATCAGCTATTTAATTACGTGTTTGGAGGATTATATCTGAACTGAACACAGTGCTATACCTGACGGACCATTGCATCCTCCTCTTGTGAGTCATTAGCAAATACCAGGTCATCTTCAGGTAACCTAACAATGAAAGGCGTGGAAAATGTGCTAAAAGATGAATTTTCCAGTCACACTGCACACCTTTGCTTTCTAAATTGTAGTAAAGGCATTTACTCTTACATTCATTTATATTGCTATTATTCTATTAAATTAGTTTTCCTTGGGCCAGCCTTTGGTTTTAAACCTTTATTTATGGGCACCTGGTCAGGTTTATTTTATTAAAGGAACTATGTCACGGTATTTTCATTCACTTTGCTGATGTGAAAAAAAATTATTTTCTTATTGAAGAAAAACCTCACAATACTAATTTCCTAAGGTAGAAAAACACCAAAGAAGTAATAATAAACAAAACTAAACAAGGATGATTACGAATGAGAGGGATTAAGATGGATTTCGGATGACCAACTTGAAAAAACTTGCCAGCTTTTTCAAGATGCAGTATCCGTGACGTAGCTCCTTTAAACTGGGGTTAATCCTTGTGGCTCCTTGAACTCTGTGAAGTGACTCCTTCATGTTCTTGGCACGTTACCCCTTTGCCTCAATTTTTTGATCAGGGATGGTAGTGCTTGGGGCATAACAAGAGCTCTACCAATCCTCAGGTTCTACCTCCTAGTAATAATGGGAGATGATGGGGGCTATACATCTGTGTCCGTAACCAAATATCCTGCAACAGGCCAGTGTCCTCCTGCCGACACCCCCCACCATCTTAAAACACAATATTGCTTTACTTTTGTCAAGTGTCAGAGTTACTTCTGGCAGTTACAGTAGACTCTTTTTTAAATATATAAGAATTATATTTTTCATGTCCAGGCTGGATATTCTTATTTTTTCTGCAGAATAAAGGCTGAAAATATTCTTGCGTACATTCTTAGATTACAGAGGATTGAACTATTAAATAGAACTGTATGGTGTCTGAATCATGTCACATTGCGCAAGGGCTTCATCGCTTTACCTAACACCTAGTTTTGTTAGAAAAAGGAAAGTATTTACCATGACTTTTCAAGGGTAAAATAAAGTTTATTTAACAACATGTGATTTTATTGTTTTATTTTCCATCACCACGCAAAAGAGGTTCTTAACAAAATCTCAGCCTTGGTTATATTCTTAACATATTCGTACAATTTTGCCAATTTCAGCCTCAATGTTCTTATTAGAAAGGTTCTTATACCAAAAAAAAAGTGTAATGGGAAATTATAAACATGCAGGATTTATAATTACTTTTAGGCTCCAGTGAGCATTTACCCAGTTTTTAGGGATGGAGTCAGCTTGGTGAGGCATGCTTAAATGAATGTTTATGGCAGAGATCTCAAGCAATCAAATTCTTCAGGCTGAAATTGTAATCGCTAAGCAAAGTGATAACCCTTTTTTTTGCACGTGATGCAAGTAGACTGATGAGATTTTTGTTAACTGCTAACCTTTGCACATTTTCCTCTGATGCCCCAATAAAAACACCAACATCACCATCATTAAATGGAGGAGCATCTACACCACCTAACATGTAAAAGACAGTTTAACTTTAGATTATCATTCTTACTACTTTTATGCAGCCACTCCCTGAACTGTCTTGAGAGTCTACTTTTAAGCTATTGTGGAATGGAAGGAAACGTAATTTAGGTAAGTTAGAATACGCCATAAGGTCTTTCTAAGAAATCTATAAGATGTGTTAAGTCACTGACAAAAATATTAATTGACATACAATTTGCTACAAAATAACCAGAAGTCTGGACAAAAACTTTGCTAGGGTGTTAAGTGATTTATCAGTAAGTGTAGGTTAACTGATTATTTCATCTTCGTTCAATATGTGAAATATGGTTATATTTAGAAAGATGTGATATGTGGTACAAAAAAATCAAAGTCCCTCGTGGGGATGTTTATACTGAAAATAAACTCAATAGGACAGTTCACATAGAATTTACCAAGCACCAAATATAAAAATTTCTTTCACCAAGGAACAATACCTGGTGTGTTCTGATAAAACTTGCACAGAACTTGTGCTGACTCTTCTTCAGATTCTGTTCTACGCACCATGACTCCTTTAAAGACCTACAAAATTATACAACATGAACTAAGTAAGAAGCCATTATTTTTTAACATATGGTGAACGTATACTGCAGTTAACATCCTTGTTATCTGCAAGTTCACTGCCAGCCAACAATGCTTGATTTAGGCTAATTAGTTGAATAATCATAGCATACTGGCCTGTAGCCAAAGAATGTACCACTGTGAAACATCCTCATGAACCAGCTGGTCTGTAACACCGTGTAGATGTCTTTGAACACATGCTGATGGCAAAAGATTACAAAGAAAGTTAGCAAGAACACGGTATGAATTTTGTAAAAACTTAAAAAGGCTGGCTTGAGGCCTGTTGCTTACTTATTTAGCTGCATTTTGAGCTAAAAACCACATTTCATCCAACAAATAAATATGTGTAGCTGTGGTCATGAAAAAAGGATTGGCAATACCTTCTGCTGTTTGATGTGTGTTTTCCAAGAGGTCTGCAAGAGCTTTGTCCAGTAACTTATGACATTGCTGAAAAAAGAAATGTGTAAAATTGATGGGATTGTCATGTGAACCACTTTTGTGACAACAGCAAAACTGGTAATGGTGTCATGTCAGAAGTCCTTGGAGATGACAATTCAGTTTTGCCATGAAGTAGCCAGATCAGAGAAAAAGCCTCATAACACCTTATACAAAGTTATGTTCCATTCCCCACCAGGCAAGCAAATATCAAAAAGTACTTATCCACTTTAGCAAATAAGAAGTCTAAAGTAACCTCAAATTGTAGTTGTTGTACTCCAACAAGAGAAGAGCAATTTTAACAAAAACACAAGGTAAAAGAAGGTAACCTTCAAAGCAATCAATGCTAGTTGGAGAAAACACTCCACATTTTAAAAAAATCTTTTAGATATGTTTCTGCAGTACAACTGCCATTGTCAGTACGAAACAAGGTACAGAACTGAATTGAGATCAATATAAAGTGCTAATTAGAAATGCTAATGAAAATAGTAACATAAACAATAAAGGAAAAGAATTCGTGAAAACGTACAAGTTATAGAGAGTTTCAAAGGAAGTTGCTGTTTTAAATTGGGCTTGTCAAAATGGATGTTGAAAAACGTTGAAAAAAAGATTCCTTTATCTTACGTTAAAACAAACAAACAAACAAACAAATCTAACCTTATTATAAAGAGTAAGGCCTTGAATGACAATCAAAGATCTCTCTTCTCCTCTACTGACTGGAAGATTATGGAGTTCATTGCCACCACGGCTGTGACTAAAACAAGGAGAGCACTAACTAATGAACAGATATTTCAAAAAAAAAATTCCCCACATTAACAAGTGCTTCATTCTTATGACTTAAATTTTTTACTGAAAGACTTAATGATTACCACAACAAATTCATTTGAAGTATTGAAAGGATTAATGACAAAAGTTGCTTCAAGCAGAATTGTAACCATACAAAAGCACCTAAACCGTAGCATGATGACTTAAATACCTTCGTAAGGCATCAATAAATTCTGTTGCTGACCAAACAGTGGAAGTAACTAAGGACAGAAAAACAGAGGAAAAAATGACAAAAATATTCTCTGATTACCACCTTAATGTTGAAGTAAATCAAAAGTACATCTAAAAGACAATTAAAAATTAACCTCAACATTATTAATAATTCAACATAAAGCAAAAATTCCCAAACAGCCAAACTTTTAACATACCTGGAACTGCAAGTATTGTTCTTTTGAGCTTTTTTAATTTCCCACTACGTGAAAACTCACTGTACGTCATTAAACTTGTTTCTCCTTCTGAAAACAGATAAACAAGAACCAGTCATGTGGGCTGCCTGTGGACAAACTGGGACAAAACAAGTACCAGCGGTGTGGGCTGACTGTGGTCAGAATGGGAATTCATCTCTCCTAAAGTAGTAGATGCATCATTAGGCAACTTGCAAGAACAATACTACTAAACTCAAGAGAGCAATTTAATGCCCAGAGAACCTAAGATTCGTTTTTATTGAGATTTTGAGAAACTAAATACACTCCTAAGGAAGAGAGGTGGATTCTTTATTGACTAGCAGACAATAAATAGACTCCCTGTGTAAACTTATAGTCAAAATACTCAGCGCATTCCGCTTATTATTTGGGAATGACTTTCATTAATCGGGAACGGATTGCGTTATTGGAAACAAAATTCCACGTTCAAATTGAATATTGAAATGTTACAACGGTAGCCTTGTTCCAAATAAGGAATGCTGATTGGTTTATTATTGACATAAGGCAAATGTTCACGTGCAAGTAGCAGACTGTTGGCGGCTTGACCTACCTGACTTGATTTGTGTTCGCTCAACAAAATATTAATCGCAAATACTTTTAAAAGTGAAGAAGCAGTCTGTTGCTATAAAAACGTGAAGAATAATTTCTTCAAAACAAGTCTGCTGTAAATACACAAGAGATGTTCCTGAAAATTGAGAAAAATTCCCTGTAATGTCAAACCAATTGAAACTGACAGCCGCCAATGGTTTCGTATTTCGCGTGTGAACTTTTGGTTTATGTAAGTAACAACCCAATCAACATTCGTAATTTCAAATGAGTCTACCGTTGGAAGATTTCAATCTTCAATTTGAAAATGGAATTTTGATTCCAATAATGCAATCCGTTCCCGAGTAATGAAAATCATTTCTAAATAATGGGCGGAACGCACTGAGTATTTTGACTATAAGTGTCGGATTTCATTCCACGAATACTTCCAAAAAACAAATTTTAATTACACTGTAGTATAAGCATGGGGTGTCACTGTGAACACTTAAAGAAACTAAATTGCACCTCTTCTTGTGTTAACGTGTGAGTGAGTTTAGGTGTTGATTCCATGTAGATTTCCAGACAATAAATCCTTACTCTCCTTGTGCAACCAAAAAATTTTATAGAGTTTTGTCCATTGTAGATTGCTACAAACTAAATAAATACTCCTTGTGTAAATTAAAGGGTATGAGATTGATTCTGCATTGACTTCCAGAAACACACCCTCAACAAACCAACCTGTAAGTGGTTTGATTTTGCATTCACTTCCAGAAAGCCAAATAACCACTGAATTGTACTTCACCAAACCTAAGTACTCAGGCAATTTGTCAGGCTCTCAAACCTGCAGGGGTTAGATGCTACATCAAATTCCAGGAGCTACGTTATAAGCACACTTCATCCAGCAAAAATCTCCTTCATGATTACTCAAATAAGATACAACAGGATAATAATGATACTACACAACAAAACGTTTCTGACAACACCATTTCAAGGACTGTTTGGTCTGGTTTGCTTCAGATCTAGTGATTTACCTGATTGACGAGATTCAATTGACATATTGGTCAAATGACACAGCCACTCCACTGTTTTCAGCCATGAGCCAGTGCGGTTTACAAGAAACTGTTCATCAATGAGTAGACTGTCAATCTTATCCTTTAAATCAAGATAACAGAACAACAAAATGTATTACAGAAAACAGAACTTTGCACATTGATTTCAAACACCACAGTAGACTTGCACACATGAACAAATGAATTCAATTGTAGCAGAAAAACAACTCATCTCTCCACCTGTTTAACATATATGCCAAAGGAAGTGACAAAATGAACTAAATGTTCCCAATCACCCTCACCAAAACATTGCAGTGCCCAAACACATTTTAGCCAAGATATCCTGTCTGCCTTGAAACTATCTATGAATTACACATTCCACCATGCTAACGGGATTTTGGCATTTCTTATCATTTACCTGCAGGTAAGTTTCTACCTCAGGACCAGGGTTTCCCTTGAGGTCTTTTGCACTACCCTCCACCAAATAGAAAAGGTTCTGTAAACCACATCTCTGAAAAGAAAACAACTGGGTTTATACTAACAACGCCTTGTAAATTAAATCACTGGTTATTTTGTAAATCCTTGTTGATGCTGTAATAAAACAAACACATGAATCAACTAACTGCCCCGCTAAGTAACTAAGTATAGTGAAATATGCACAAAAATTAATCTAGCAAAAAGGGCTTATCTGAATGTGCCCCACCAAAATTTCAGCTTGAAGATGTGGGAGGAGGGCCATTGTACTTTGTACTGGAAAAGGAAATATGGTGATCATCACAGCTATTCCCCTGGTGAAAACAGCTTTTTGTACACAACATATCTAATAAATTAAGTTGTATCTTGCATTTAACATTTAAGCATTTATGTCACGTATTGTAGATAAGGTTTTTCCCGAGTTGCTGGAAAGCTCTAATGAACATCACTGTTTATTCACCTTCATTCTTTGTACTTGGTTGGCAAACCTTGTGGTTTTGAGACTGGACCAAAGGTCATCCCATGTTTTTCTTTCCACAATCATTGGAAGAACCTGTCAAAAGGTTAAACTGCTAGTAACAATGGTAATGGTACATCTTCAAAACTTACTCTGAGTGATCAAGAAGAGCCTATTTTACACTGACTCATTTTCCAGCAGACAAGGGAATAAAAAACAGCAGTCTAGAGCCTGCTAACAAATGTCAAGAATGCCAGAAAAATACTGTCAGCTGTAAATAAAAACAAATAAATCAAGGACAAGAAATTTCACTGATATTTTTGCTTTTGTTACTTTGTTCAGTAAAGCATCCACTTTAGCGCCTTCAAATGTGTAACAAGCTTAAGTAAATAAATCCACGAGTGTAGTGCAAATAGAAAAAATTCAACTTTAAAACTATTGTAGTCATTATTGTTTTGAAATTCGTACTGAAAAGGAGGAACCAAAACATTTTAACACACCAGTTCCTGATCTGGCATATCTCTGACAGTGTCCGGATTGACTCCTGGGGGAAGTAACACCCAAAGGAAGTCACCAACAGGCAGCTTCCTTGTCTTTGCTGAAAGTCCTCTCTGCCGTGCTACTCTAACAAACCGCTCTCTCAAGGGTTCTTCACTGTCAACCAGCAAGCACACTTGACGATTTCTCAGCACTGGTCTAAAAGGAAAAGTATGATCTTAAGGAATCTCCCTCTGCCTGCAGTGGTCAACCATATCTCTTTTGCAGCCACAGGAAGTAAACACTGCCCAAGAAAAATTGGAACTTTGCAGGATAAAATGGCCCACTTAATCTTAAATGTTATCATTTTGCAAAACAACACATCGGGAGGGTGGGTAGTCTTTATGAGAGAGATGAAACTTGGAGAGAAGGAGACCATCTGAGCTATTTAGCAAATTATGTGCATATAAAGCCAAAAAAGCCATTACCCATGCCGAATAAGTGAGGTGATCTCTGTCTCTTCAATTCGTTCTCCAGCAGTTCACATGAATTCATTTCATTCACAAATCAGAGACGAAACTACCGAGTGAAATGGTTTGGTATTGACCCTTATGCTTGGAGCCCTGTGGCGACCTCCTATTCCAGTGGGGAAACAGCCTATGAGGTCAACAGAATGCTTGCAGCTGAACAGTGACTCACTCAAACTCCATCCAGTTCTTGTCTCCTGTCTTTTTAGCCAAAGAACTTTAAAGGTGCAGATCAGCCTTCTCACAAACACAGTTCTCTCTTAACGCTACTGGATGATTATTATTGTCATCTTTGCATAGCAACAGCAACATTACCCTTGGCCTCATGATCCACAGGGCCAAACCGTCCTCATGAGGACTGCCTGCTAGCCCTAATGAGCACCAGTCAGGTGAGAAAGGAATGAAAAAAGAAACAAACAAACCTTGCCCCCATGACTGGTATGGTTGGTACTGAAGCTGCTTGAGTGAGGTTTTGAACTGCATAATCAAATTCAGAGCACCTAGCAGCCAAAGGCTGACCTTTTGCCAAAAGTGAGTACCTGCAAATCATCAACTTAAATCAATAAAAAAGAAGTTCAAATTTGAACACAGCTGGTTTCTAAACACCACATTTACACAACACAGCCAATCCTTGATTATATTGACCTTAATTGTTTGCACTTTTCGCTAAGGTCCCAATTCAATTATGAACTTTTACTGTTGTGGTAATGTTACGCAGAAAAAAATGTATAATTGAAACAGGCTTCGATTATTCCATGTTCTTCAGTGAAAACTGAAATAGGACACTATCAGAAATGATGTCAACCATGCAGCTAATCTAGCCATCTGTGAAAAATAATGAAAACGATTGCTAACATAAGCCTTAGTTGTTGATGTATACAGTTTCCAGTTATTTTAAGAAAATTGCCATTAATAAGAAGAGATGGAATATTCAGCATGTCGCGAGCGTAGGACAAAGAAAAAATCTGAGTCCCCGATGGGAATTGAACTCATGACCTTCCGTACACCGGTATTGTCATTCTTCTCAATTATGCATACTCTCAGTTGCATGGACTATTTTCACTTGTCTCACCAGTCTGGACAATCGAGGTTCAAGTGAATAGGCAACAAAAGCTAGCTCTAGTACCATTCAACAGACACTTGAACTGGTATGATCTGACATAAAGTAAGTCTAACAAGCTTTAATTTGAGAAAGGATGACAGGTTCACAAGCTTGAACCCCTGCACATTACCAGGGCAGAAAAACAAATAAATAAGGTGCTGGTCATTTACTTTGGTGTTCTAGCTTCCTTCTGTACAAGCTCATTCTTCACTAATGCATTTTCCAAAGAATCAAACCCTCCAAACCACCTTCCTGTAAACAAACAAACACACACAAAAAAGCACAACATTCTCAAATCACTACAGAGAAAATTGCTATTCCAAATGGAAGTCTTCATGCAAACTTCCTTTGACAAAGTCAGGTTAATGGGTGTACACTTTTCCTGCTCCCTGTTCCACCTCACATTTTTTCTGAACAATAAGCTACTTATTAGAAGACAATAATATCCAGCCAATTTTGGGTCAGTGCGACAAGGCTCTAAAAACTGTTAGTTTTTGACAATTATGTGTTTTCAACATTATTGGACAAAGTAAAAATGTAGATGACATTATAGTTAAGTTTGGCTATTTCAAATGTGTTCCTGGGGTAACCCACATGTAGGTGAAAGATGTCAAATGCGTATCCTGTACTTCTAATCAAAAGTTAATATATAACATATTTTAACGCCATATTATTAGCCATCACCTTGTTTGATTTCCAAGTCTGTGTTAGTCAAAGGCTGTGCTCTGGGTTTCAGCTCATCTGCAGTTAAACTCATTTTGCTGGGAACCTCATTAGCAGCTCTGTAAGTAGAAATAAAAACTTTGCTATAAACTTCAACTTTATACCAAACTGTCCAACCACTCCTTATTGTACTGTGGTAAACCCCTGATACCTAAAACTATCAAGGGAACAGGAAAACTTTCTAGAAAGCAGGTGATCACAAGTAATAAGTGCAAGTAAGTGTGATCTATAAAGATAAAACAGAGAACAAAACAAAAACAAAACAAAAAATAACAATCAAGACACTATCAATAAAAATTCAAATTCTTATTCAGTGTGTACGTGCATCACAGGTCAAAGGAATGTTGAATCAATACTTACCTATGAAATGCCACCAACATGGCAAATGGTGCCCGGTAAGCCTGCAAGAAGGGTGCAGTCTTTACTGAAAATATCTATGAACCTGTTGTGGGATGTTTTATACTTACTCAGTTCAGGGATGTAGCATAAGCCCTTGTATAATTTTTTTTTTAATTTAAGAGAGTAGTCCTTGTACAATGTTATTTTACTTACTGGAGGGAGTAGCCCTTGTACGATGTTATTTCACTTAGTTATGTAGTCTACCTGTTTGAGAGGAGTAGGGCTCCTTTATGCCATGTCATTTTACATACTTGAGGGTGCAGCAGTTGTACAGTGTCATTTTACTTACTTTGGGAGTGTAGTCCTCATCCAATATTATTTTACTTACATGTACATGTACTTAAATGAGGAGTCCTTCTATAATGTTGTTTTCCTTACTTTGGGGGTGTAACCCTTGTGCAATATTATTCTACTTACTTTAGGGGTGTAGCCTTTGTTTCTAGCTGGGGCAGGAGCTTCTGAGACATCTGTTAAGATATGAAAAGCTCACAGTCACTCCCTTTGTCTGTTTTGTCTTTAGAGTGATGATTAGTGATAAGAAAGCAAGACCACGGCTAAGAAAGCAATGTTAAAAATGTCAATAATACACACTTGACATGAATAGTACATAGTTAACAGAAAACACTGCTGTGCATTTAACATAATATTGCATCATGAAAACTCACCTTTCAATTGGTGATTTCGTCTTGTTGCTCCCCTATGAAGCATAACTGCACAGTCATCACAAAGAACCAATGGTGGCTGACAATCGGCACAGAACTGAGTTCCCACATTCTCTTCACAGTCTTCACATGTCCGTTGCTTCTGAGGGGCTCTCCTTCCTCCTCTACCCTGTCCAGTTTGTCTCTGTCCCCTGTTGCCAAACATGTGATTAGCGACTTTGTTTGCCAAACAAACAGCAGTCTATGATTTCATTTTATGGCACGTTGAACTTTAGATCTGAAGGTCGGTGGTTCAAGGCCCAGTCCATGCCATTGTGTTGTTACAAGAAACTTTACCTCATATTGTCTCTCCCCCAGCCAGGTGTATAAAATGGGTACTAGTGACATACTGCTGAGGGTAACCCTGCGATGGATGAGCATTCTATTCCGGGGGGGGGGGGGGGGTACTCTCAGTTGCTTCATGCTACAGAAACTGGGTTAAGCTCTGGCCATGTGGGCCTCCTTGGCTTGTGTGTGACTTCACCTTACAGTGTACCAGCCATTTAAGGTGAGTCCTTCAAAACTAAAGTTGACAAATGGTGATTAGTTCACTACCATGTGTTGTTTCAAAATGAGTTTAAAAAAAGCAAAAAAAAAAAAACAAACAAACAAACCAAAAAAACCAAAAAATACAATCAGATAACCACGCCTGTGAAAGAGATATTGTTGACTCAAGTTGTACACCCCTCGCCTTCCCCTCTCCTTACTTCCCCTTCTGCCTTGATCAGTGGTTCCAAAAAAGACAGTTTGAAATATTATGGTGTACTCAGGTCAGAATGTTGAATAAAGATTGCATCAGACTATGTGTACACACTACTCCATTTTGTTTTGATCTACCTCCCTTCTAATCAACTGAACCCTTTAAGCCCTGGCATCATTGTACAAATCTCCTTACTGGTCTCCATACATTTCATTGAGTACTACTTAGGAGAACTTGTTTAAACATCAAGAAATCTTCTTTGATGATCATTTCCTTGATTCCCATGACCTATATATGTTATAATGCAACTGATGTGATGAGGAGAAATTTGATGCTGATCACTATTGGGGCTTGAAGGGTTAAGGTCACATAGTAAACCACTGGAATTAGCAGTTACCAGTCCTCAAAAAAACATCCTTAGAATGATATTAAATAGTATCTCAGGCCAGTCACTTTCAACCCAAAACTAAACAGGCTAAGGTCATCATTATGTACATGGCTAGGATGGTTGTTGCAGACTTCCATCATTTAACACCATATTGTTGCTGTTAACATGACTTCATTTACCTCTGCTCTTGACCTTTAGCTCTGCCTCCACCCTTCTTGCCACTCTGCTGATCATTGCCATTTCCATTTGACTCTTTTAACATGAAAATTAATGAACATCATGACAGTTATGCACTGACTGGGCAGGCCTATAAGTCCACAATGTACATGCAGAGATGACAGAAGTGTTGGTACGATAAAACAGTGTCAACGGATCCATTTCTCAAGGACTAGTTCAATCATTGATATTTTTGTGTAATAAAAAGATGACCCACAGGTAGAGGAAATTTGTTAAATCTCCTAAGAAGTTTTGTCTTTTCAGGATCAGGTGGACTAAAAGATACCTACCTATCTACCTACTTAACTACCTTACCTTCTTGGTAGAAATTCCATACAAGACCCTACAGGATCCCGAAGGATCTCAAATATCAAGAATTGTAAAAATTATGCTTGGTAGGAACCTACTAATTAGGATCCTGTAAAATTTTACAGGATCCTTCACAACATCCTATTTAAGATCCTAAATCCTACAGGATCTTAAATACTGTATGATCTTGTAGTAACTTATAGGATCTTGAACATGATCAAAATATCATGATCCTAGGGTAGCCTAGGATCCCATTAGGAGCTTATTTATTATGATACCAACCTTATGGCACTTTCATCTCACAAATCCAAACTGGCAGAGTAAAAAAACAAGGGCTCAACAAAAACTTCAACTGAGCTTGCCCCTTGGACAAGCAACTTTTAAAATTTGCTTGCCTGAGCCAAGTTCCAGTTGCAGACCTTTTTGGAAAAAAAAAACTTAAAAAGATAAGACAGGATATACCATAGCCCTGTGATCAGTTAACATAACATCTTAGTGTTTGATGTGTGATCTCTATCTCTGCATCTGTCCACCTTCTTTTTTGGAAGGTTTGATATAAAATGTGGTATTACTTAAGTCAGCAAACTTGTATTGTTAGATGACAGGTGCTTTGCCTGAGACCTTGCCTGTTGGGCAGGTGAGGCCAAAAAGGACACTTCCCCGCCTGCAAAATCTACTTGTCCCAGACAAGCCTGATTCTCAGACGGTCCAGGTCGCTTGCAGCCACACGAAAGGGATTGAGAGTGGCTGCGAGCAACTTGGACTGTCTGAGAATCAGGCTAGTCCCAGACAACCAGACAGGACTTTTAACACTTTTGTCAAGGCCTGCAAAAAAGTGTAGACTAAGTACTCTAAATGAACAGAAAAGACTGATACCTAAATGACCAGCACTTACTTGACGTCAGTCCAAGTTTCACTGCCTGTCTATCAACAAAATGTCCAATAGAATCTCTTTCATGGACATCATTCTGTTCGTACTCATCTTTCAGTGCCTGTAGGGTATCTAACGTTTTCTGCGACATATGAACAGGTTTTTTGCCTGCTGTTTGGAGATGTTCATACAGCTGATCCAACTCTTCAAAGTATGGAGTCTGTTGTTGTTCTGGACTATGGAAGGAAGAGCACAAGAAAAATAAATCTCCACAGCAGTGTTAAGTCTCTAACAGGAAATGCCATTAAAAATTTATTTATCCTTCACTGATGATTTCTTATGCCCTGTATTTGCTAACTGCTTTAAATTTAACATATCGTAAGTCAGTGAAGTATGATCATCCCGGTGAGTGCAGTCCTGAGAAGGACTGTTTATGAAGACACTGACAGACATTTCAACAACCTGAGCAGAATTCATAGTCAAGCGATGGTGACTTCCAGTCAGGTTGTCGAAACGTCAGTCAATGTCACCACAAACAGTCCTTCTCAGGACTACACTCACCCACACGACCATACTTCCCCGAATTATCATATGACTCCTGAGTTCAAACTATTTACAAATTTTACACAGCTTAGTTGTAACTTATAGGTTAAAACAGTCTGACAAAATTACAGTAGCTGAAAAGAATTTGCCTTGAAGAAGTAAAGGATGCCCCGTGTGCTCTCTACTTTAAGATGAGAAATTCAGAGATACTCTAGGGTCTGTTTATGGGGGGAGGGAGAGGGGAATAGGGTTAGTGGTCAGGGTTATTTTTCTCATTCTGGCAAGACCTAAAATTTTGGCCCCTAGATGCTGTGTTTGCTTGCAGTCAATATGGCCTCTCACAATCAGGCCCTATCCACACAACTCTGTTTTCAAGCATTTTTATCTTAAAATGGATGTTTTTCAATTCACCTCTTCAAAACGTTTTCCATCCATATATGTTTTCAGTGGTTTTTGCTATCCACAACAACTTTGTAGAGACTTGTCCAGTGCTACAACATGCTTGTTTTAGAAAATGTCCACTTTAAAAAATTTATACATAGATGGACAGCCAAATCCTGTAATAAATCTCTGTATTTGCATGGTTTTAATTGCCAACTATATGAAAATAATAAATCTGTTTTCAAATCTGTCTACTTTAGACAGCTTTTTCAAGTTTTCTGATTTTGGAGCATTTTTAATTGTTCTTGTTCATGTACATGTGGAAAGGAGGCCTAACCATTACAAAAAAATTTTTCTCGTTTAAATATAAACCACTGAATGCAGTTAAATGCAATTTAACTAAGTTAACACCAAAAAGCAGTGGCTTCAGCATTTTGGTCAGCAGTCCTGGCAGTCAGTGCATGTGCTGTGTAGACATGCTTGCATCACAAGCTTGCCGGTTTGTAGCATGTAATGTCGGACCTCACAAGCAGCTGCCAGTGTGTGTATTTGTTGGCTTTCTTCATCATTTTCACCTTGTGTCCTATTCGTCTGTGCCATTGGTTCAATTTACAGGTTTTTCCTCTAGTGTTTCATTGTCATGATTTGCACAACAAACAACAGCCTCGCTACTATGATGGAGCCCTCTTCAACAAGTTCTACTTCCAGCACTCGTACGTAATTGGTGGCAATGTTAGCGCCAAATTCACAAGCGGGTGAACTTGGGCTTTAGCCCAAGCAGTTTCCATGGCTTTTCACGATTCATTGCCGGGGATTTTCACAGCTTTGGAAGGTGGTGGGGCTTCTTCTTTGGCAAACGGCAGCACCTTCAATGCAAGCATGGCAGTCATTTCTTCGACATTGGTTGCCGCTTCATGCTCAACTCTTCCGCCTGAAACAGCAGGTATTGTTGTGCTATCTTTTGTGTTGACTTTCACTCCATTATCTGGTGCATTGCCTAGCATTCTGTCAGTCTTAACATTGACTGGAACCGATCCTTCGCCTCGTGTACCTGGCGTGGTTTCTAGTCCTTTGGTTTTCAATTCTTCCCACATGGTTGGTCACAATTTCATGCTCAGTCGGGGATATTCCCCCTAACTGGAGTTGGTTGACCTGCTCCCTGACAGTTTAAAGGCAAACAAGGAGGAGACAAATGTTTCTCGAAGCACTCAGTGGAGTAAGTGAAATCCTGACATGGGTGGAGGGCTTCACCATTTATTCCTTCATCGTGGGCAAATCCACTCCTTTCAGATGGGTGGACTTGTCACAGTATAAGCTGCTAATTATCCAGACAGCAAAAAAATTTCCTGGTCGGGCATCACAAAATTATGGCATTGCATTTAATACAAGGGAATTGCATTCATTCCATACAAGGGGACCATTTATCAGTGCCTCTTGCTGTTCGTCCACAGCTAGCCCAACGGAGCCAGACCATAATTCAAAGTCCTATCAAATCTGTCTTCCTGGAATGCTGGTCAGTGTCGGTGGCCCGTTGGGTGATGCCGATTTAGGCGAGCTCTGCAATTGGTAGCATCAGTGCCAGGTTTGCCCCCACCAGTCCTCTTGCACATAGCAATGGTCTCAGTCACCCACGCTGTCTCGGACAAAACATCAGTGGCATTAAGGCTGCACACTCTGTTTCTGTACATAGTGTAAATAGATGATAAATATTTAGAAAGATGGTGAATTTTAAGCTCAGAGAAGAAATAAGAAAAGATGGAATATTCAACATGTCGCGAGTGTGGGACAAAGAAAAACATCTGAGTCCCCAACGGGACTGAAGTGTTTTGGTTCACCAAGTTCGCGTTCCGTACATGGTGTAAATAGCAGTTCTTGTTCAACTAGATTCCCGTGAGACTTCTCGTGCGGGGACCAGCTGTCGTGAGTTTCTTCAGTTGCAGGATGGAGGATTTCCCCTTTGTGTTTGCCCACTCAGGTGTCGCCAATTTGTGTGGGCAAATTGGAGGCTGAATTGGTCAATCATCCCGACCAACGTAAGGTGAACTTTGTCCTCTCAGGCTTCCGTCATGGCTTCCACCCCCATCTGGTGACTCTCTACACCTCACCAAGGAATGTGCCTTCTGCCCTGCTTCAGCCTGCGGTCATCGATGAGTACCTACTAGACAAACTGGAGAAAGGGAGAGTCGTGGGGCCTTTTCTAACTCCTCTGTTGCCCAACCTCCATGTAAGCCACTTTGGCATGATTCCAAAAAAGTACCAGCTGCGAAAATGGCACTTTATACTGAATTTTTCTAGTCTGACAGGCGCTAGTGCTAATGATAGCATTCTGAAAAACATGTATTTGTTTAGTATGTGACCGTGGGTGACATCATCAATGGCATGATGACTTATGGTTGTGGCACATTACTTGGAAAATTAGATATGAAAAGCGTGTACTGGAATGTGGCTGTCCATGCAGAGGACTGGTACCTTCTAGGAATGCAATGGCATGGCAGGTACTTAGTGGAGATGGCCCTTCCCTTTGGTCTGAGGTCTGCTCCTTTCATTTTTAGCCAATGACGTCACGTAAGTGACGTAATCTACAGGGTTGTCCACAACTTTTCAAGTAGCTGGCAAAAATTTTTAAGTAGCCGGATAGTGATTATCGGGCGCTGAAAGTGATCCCTTCTGGGGGGTCTGGGGGCATGCCCCCCCCGCAGGAAATTTTTACATTTTATGTCCCCAGAAACGGAATTTCCTTGATTCTGAGCACAAATTTCCAATAATGTCAGTTCCAAAAGTAATCATAACCTTTCAATTCTATTTGTATAAACTCATGCCTTCAGTGGCTTTCTACATGTAATTCCCAGAACTCAATGTAATGAACTGTAATAATTGTGTATCTCTGTCCCAAGCAGATTATTTTTAAGTCAATAAACTGCAATAGGAAATAAATTTCATTTTCATATATCTCCGCCAGTAAAGCAACAAATAATTTGTCTTTAAAAATACATATAAAATTATATCACGAAAGTAGCTGGCACAAACGACCCAAGTAGGCGGTCAATTCTGCCGGCTGCTGACTGTTAGGGACAGCCCTGCATCTAGGCTAAAACTATAGCCTAAAAGAATGTCGGTATACAGTATCGGTCTTTTGTGAGGCCGGGGTACCAAGTGAGATGTTGGGAGGAGTGTGCCGCCGGGATGCTGAAACCCTCACCTTATCAGTCACACAAACTCATAATCTTACAGATGGGGGTAGCTCCTCTAGGCTTCCCAGTGTTTGCATTGCTTCCCAGCCCAGGGGGGGGGATACTCTGAGTTTTTGCTTGGGGGTGAGCTGTTGGGACTCTAAAAATCCTTACCCTGTGCCATAAACAGCGGCACCTTTTGCATTCATTTCAGAATAAAATTAACAGGGCCAAAGTCCAATAGATTTCACCCTTTGAGCTACATTTCCCTTGCGGTTTTGTTTGCTTAGAGGGAGGCTACACAATACACTTGAAAAACCCCATTGAAAGTCCAGTTACTTAGTTATTTTGAATAGGAAACACTGAATTGCTCTGATATAGAAAGCTTTGCCTTGTTTGAGACTTCTCAAAGCTGAGAAGCTCAGTTTCTCAGGTTTCTCAGATGTCAATACAATCTTCAATCTTTTCAGGAAATGAACTTATTTTGCTGTAGTCTCAAGTACTCAAGGAGACTTTTAAATAAAATTCAAGCACTGCTTCAGCAAATTCAAGGACTTTTCAAGGACCTTGCAGTTTTCCAAGGAGCATTCCAAGTCGGTGTGAACCATGTTCTTGCAAGAGGTGATGTCCACCTCCAGTGTTCCAGGTTCTTTTTTGGGTCACACCTTCCGTATTGTGGCGGCAACCTTGGCAGCACAACAGGGTGTTCCAGACCATCTGATTAAGACGCTAGGCTGTTGGGCTAGCGATTCCCACGAACTACATATCAGGATACCTGTCCACACAATCAATAGATGCCTGTCCACACAAGCACTAGCATTTCCTGCCTCCTGTAGAAGGTACTGTTCATAATTCTGGTTTTAGCGCCTTTTCTCAGTGGGTGCCTCGAGTTTTGGCGTTTTTTTTTTTAGGGGGGGCTCGGATTTCCCCAGCCACAAGCACCCCCCTCGTCTCCGGGCATCCGGAGGCTGCCCGGAGGACCCTTCAACTTGGCACGGGGGGCCCATGGCTGGGTTGTGGGGATTGCCAGCCATGAGAGCAGTACTCTGTCTAGGGGCTGACTGGCTGCCAGTGGAGGCCCCTGGACATCCCAGGCACCCAACCGCCATAACTACAGCTATGAAGATGTTAAAAATTGATCTGTGTGGACAGGGCCTTAATGACGGGGCTTTTTTACGAGTCACAAGTGCTGGTCACTGTGCTACAGTGACCAGCGCACTGTATTCATATATAGACAAGCCAAACAGTGTTCCCTAACCCTAAATCAGGCTAAAACATTGTCTAGTATGCCAGGGCAAATATACTAGCTTGGTTACATATTGGCAACACAGTAACCTGTATTTGAGACCTGTAAAAAAAGAACAAGGTGAGTTACCATGTAGCAATTGTGTAATGAATGTAAAAGTTTTTAAAGTGTATGTGAGAGTGCTATGTAGTGAGCAAATGCCCTATTGAATTTCTCCCGGCCACACTGCCTTGAAAAAGAAATCACAGATTAACACCGAGAAACAAAGAAAAATCTTCGACCCTGGTGGGATTTGAACCCACACCCTCCAGATCAGATCACTGCTTTGTTTTTCGGTGTTAATCTGTGGTTTCCTTTTCAAGGCTGTGTGGCCAGGGGAGATTCAAGAAGGCATTTGTTCACTTCATAGCACTCTCACATACACTTTAAAAATTTCTACACTTGTAAAAAAGGCCCAGCTGGGCCTAATAAACAGGGTCCCACAGCTGATCATAGAAATTGCACTACTTCATTAGCACTAGAACTCACTTGTTCCCTCCATTAAACAGAATGCCCAGTGCCATGTACTTTTGAATACATGATTGCTCCAGTCCCCTACCAGCCCTTGCATCATTTGCCTGATTGGTGGCAGCATCCTTTTCCACTTCTCTCAATCTGTAGTAGATTGCAGCAGCCCACAAAGGATTGTTTGTTGTCTCCAGTATGGCATTGTCCTGTATGTTATAGAAGCCAATAGTCCTGCAAAATCCATACAATGGCAAGAATGAGTATACACTGTGGAGGGCACCTCTAACATCCTCTGCAAACAACACTGTTGTTGTTGTTCCTCTAATTATTATCATTAATGAATATACAGAAAATCTTGACACTGTTATTAAAACTGTGGTTTCAGAAAAGCATATAAATTGTGCATGACACCAAGTGGAAAACTGCTGGATTCTTGTCGACACAGACGAAAGGAAATATGACCAAACAAATGGAATAAAATGTAATTCCTTCTGTGTGTTGTTTTGAGTACTGATCAGCATATTGAGCCATTATTGTACTTACGCAAAAAATGACTACCCAAGAGGCACGTGACTCCATAACACAGTAAAAGATTAGAGCTGTGGATTTCTCCAAAAACTTTCTAACAAGTACTCCATGAGGGACCACAGATGTGCCATCTGGTTAAAAGCTTGCAATATACAGATGACCTAAGAGCCTCACCTGTCATCAGCTAATACTTCGTAGGAACCATCAGCTCGACGATGATACAGAGTATCAACTTTTGCTGCTCTTGCTTTCTTTTTAAATTCCTGACAATTGAAATGCAAATTTAGTTACAACAAGCGTGGCTGACACAAAACTAATGATGCAGCAGGAGCGTCTGGTGTTGTATACCTCACGTTGGAATATCTGTGCAAAACCACAGATATTCTGCGGTTTTGCAATAAGCTCTAAGACAGAAGTTGAAAATTAGGGGACCTAGAGAAGCAGTATCTCTCTCTTCAATTTTAAGAACCCAGTTTACCTGCCAGTACTTCAAACCCCATTTCAGAACAAAAAAATGCCATTTTCCCGACCTGTTTTCAGACCTAGCCTCGAAAGCCATACCCGTTCTCAGGCCGGGCCTTGATTTTCCTTTGTTCATCTGGCCCCAGTTGTTCAAAAGGTGGATAGTGCTATCCACTGGACAAATCTCTATCCAGTGGATACTTTATTTATCCAGTGGATAGCACTATCCACCTTTTGAACAACTGGGGCCTGGAGGGGTAAACTGTGCATTATTATGTCAAAGTATATTCTTGGTTACTTCTCTTTCTCCCTTCTTTGTTGAAGATGAGTAGACATAAATACATATGCTTTAAAATGTTTATTATTTATTTTGCCACGAGAATATAACAAAAAGACAAGAATCATCCATTGAAAACCACACCCACTTCTACATCAGAGGGCAAAACCATCCCCACAACAAACCCCGTCTATCTGAGTAATTATGGTCATATAAGGGCTGATTTCGATGGTACAATTTTTGCTAACCTGCGATGAGGTGTCCTTTTTATAGGGATAGGGAGAGGGCAAGACTGTCGTAGGCGACTTTTGTAGAGTGCACTGCTCGTGTCAAGCAAACATTGTATACAACTCGTCATTCTAACATTTTGATTGTGGCTACGACTGTCGTAGGGTTTTAAAACATGTTTCAAAATCCTACAACATTTTTTGTGTTGTGTGCAACTGTTGTGGAGATGTCGTATGCCTGATTTAGAGGACATGATTCGTGTTGCAGACATGATGTGAGCAAGTCACATACAATAGTTGTAAATTGGCTCTAATTGACCCTCTAAGTGGACACAAGTTCAACCAATGAAACTCGTTGACAAAAATATGCATGCAGTGATGCGCCAGTTTCCTGCTTTCCAACTGTGCTAATTTGTGCAAGTGCAATACAAAAATCTACTAAGGGGAGGTTATGTGATGGGTGGGGATGGGGGTGGGGGAGACACTCAATGAGGAGACATTGTCTTCAGATTTCACTTTAAAGGTTGACAAGGTTGGTATTTCCATGTAATGTACCAGTCAAATTGAAGCTTCAACATCCACCTCCCGGGCAACCCCCTGGGCATTTGAACTTTTGAAGATTGGCTTGTTCATATTCCCTTTCCTCAGGGCAAAAAAGTCGTTCTAATGCCCCACCAATTAGCTCTGAAATACCTCTCCTCAAAGACAGATTTCGCCTTCAATCAAACACTCTTCACACTTTTCGGAGAGAGATGTGCCGTGATGACACCTTCAAACTTTAAACACCCTTTTGAAAGAGTTATTCACTAACAAAGGCGAAATTCTATCTTGTAAATCTGTCAAACCTTGCAAAAACCGAAAAACCGCACAGGAGTATTACACCAGAACAAGAGATAAATCCGGTTCAAATTCCCCACCCTTCCAAGGTAACGTTCAAATTCCTCCCTTCCGGGCACAATGCACAGTCCATGAGAACCCTCTTAGAGGATTTTTTGGCTCGCTGTTGGAAGCCTTAGTTGTTATGGACGCTAACATTGATCTAATTAAATGCTCGAAAATCTAATTAAGTGAACCCATCGTTTAAGCCAATCATAGAGTGTAAGGGAATTTGATCTTGATTGCTGTTTTCAACGCTCGCAGTTGGAGTTTGATTTGCAGCCGAAAACATACATCCGGCGCGTTTCACGCGTCGAATTTGAAACCCTAGCTTTTTTGCCCCCATGGAAACCTGAAAATGGGGAAACATTCAAGCTTCTTGAGTTGTTTTTTGAACTTTTGTAGGATCTTTCAGTCGTCGCGCTACCTGTGTGAAGACACTACGATTTTTGTCGAGTGCAGACGCGATGATGATATATAATAATCACAAGTGCTTTTTTTAATTTGCACCACAGAGATCAATCTGCTCAAAATTCCTTTGTTGTACTTTCCCTGTAATAAGGAATTTTCGCTATTGTTTTGCGATAAGCCGCTGCCCATTCGAATTTGGTATATCGGATTATGGAATAGCGGGCACACACGCAAGCCAGAGGCAACTTAGCCAGCGATCGCGTTACACGCCTTGGAAGCGGGAATTGAAGGGAAGGCACATGCTTTCGAAAGAACGATCATGTCATGACGCTCTCGTGAAAATTCAATCTATGAGAAACGCAGGATAAGAAATGAAAGAAACAAAAGAAAACGATTGTCTCAGATTATGTAAAGAGAGGCCAAGAAAATTCAAAAACAGAAAGAAAGAGACACTTATTCGCATGCTAAATAACTGGCTCGTGTTTACTATGCCAAATGGAAGGAACTAGTCGAACAGAATAAAAGAAGAACGCTGGACAGAACCAAGGTATGACTTAAATTTTATAAACAGTGCCAATCACAGTATTTAAGATCGCACTTAATATTTTTGTTTATCTGAACTGGCGGGTGTTGCGCCTCATACAGTTGGATGTAACATAAACAATACTGATCACAAAATTTAAGATCACACTTATCCATCTGAACTGGTGGGTGTTGCACCTCATACAGATTTTGATGTAACATAAACAGTACTAATCACAGAATTAAGATCCCACTTAATATTTTTGTCCATCTGAACTGGCGGGTGTCGTACCTCATACACTTCGATGTAACATAAACAGTACTGATCACAAAATCTAAGATCAGACATAATATTTTTATCCATCTGAACTGGCGGGTGTTGCGCCTCATACAGTTTGATGTAACATAAATAGTACTAATCACAGAATTAATATCGCACTTAATATTTTTATCCATCTGAACTGGCTGGTGTTGCGCCTTATACAGTTCGATGTAACATAAACAATACTGATCACAAAATTTAAGATCGCACTTAATATTTTTATCCATCTGAACTGGTGGGTGCTGCGCCTCATACAGTTTGATGTAACATAAACAGTACTAATCACAGAATTAAGATCGCGCTTAATATTTTTGTCCTTCTGAACTGGCGGGTGTTGTACCTCATACACTTCGATGTAACATAAACAGTACTGATCACAAAATGTAAGATTGCACTTAATATTTTTATCCTTCTGAACTGGCGGGTGTTGCGCCTCATACAGTTCAATGTAACACAAGCAGTACTAATCATAGACTCACTGAACGGAATTGTAAACGGAAGTGAAGAAAATATCTTACTTCCTGACAATAAAAATGTCAACTCACCCTACCCTTGCTAATTTCTAATGATAAACAAAACTGAATGAAGTATAATTATAATAGGTATGAGAATATATATATTTTTCAATTCACCCATTCATTACTAGAATATTGCAGTAAATGACCAAAAACATCAAGTCCAGGTCGTCTAATGCTTGCATGTACAACAATTTCAAATTATAACACCCTCCCACCTAACCTCCCCCTCCCGAAAAAAGTGGACTGACTGCGTGTCGTATTGTCTGTCACGTTTACTTGCCTCGCCTGACTATTAATTATTCGGCTCAGTACGGCATGTCTGAAGAAGCGGAGGCGAACTATTGAAAAGCTGAACCGCAAGTAAAAAGAACGAAGCAAAGCGGTTCTTGCGCTCGGATGTTTTGATATTTCGCAAGCACCGTGAAAAGTTGACGTGTGACTGATGGTAAACATTCGTAATACCAGAGAACACACGAGAGTCCAACTGTGTGCCTCGTCAAGTGTTGACGTATGACTGATGCTTAACATTCGTTTGTTAGAGGTTAGAGGAGAATCCAACTGTGTGCTCTGTCAGTGGCTCCTATTGTCTTCTAGCGGGTAGGGATCAAAGTTCGGTCATTTCAGATGACCGAACTTTCCGTTTCTAAGGCCTGAGGGCTCTCATGAATGCCCAGGGTTTGCCCGGGGGGTGAATGTTTAAGCTTCAATTTGACCGGTACATAACAGAGGCCTGTCATTGATGACAAAGAGACCTGGCCGAGTCAGTGGAGTGCTCCCCTCCAAACCCTTCATATTTGCTGAGACATTGTTCTTGCGCTCGTAATAACAACAGGTTAGGGTACTGTTTCGATAAACATTTGAAAAGAGAAGGAAGCACCGTAACATATATAGACTATATGAACATTCCTGAATATTTGCCCCCCGTTTAAGCTAGTGCGCGTGAGGACAGCAGCTTTCAAATATCACGTTTCAATACTACACTTAACACCCGTTGCTTTTGCTAGAAACCAATGGAATGGATCGCTGGAAATGTTTAGCTTAAATCTTTAAGTACAGCTCAGCTGTTAAGCTTGTAAGCTTAAATGAAACCAGCTGAAACAAACCAGCCTTACCTCCTTCACTTGACCGACTGAAAACACGCGAGGATCAGGAAAATCCACAAACACTAACGGTTTGCCGGCATCAGAAGGATCATATTTTTGTTTATTACGGATGTACAACCTCATAATGTCATGATTTCTGCCGCATTCGGAGGAATTTCCATACAAAACTGGGAATCTTCATCACAACAAACTCATTCATTTCCCGCCTCTCTGTGAAACTCGATATTCTGCAGTTCATTGGGTCTTTCTTACGAAGCTGCCAATTGGGTACTATTTTTTAAACTTATCCAATCAGCTCTCCTGTTAGATTGAAACACTAGACTTCGTTCCCAGACCCTCGATCAACACATCGCTGCCATTTTGTTGGATATTAGCTAATCGCCGGAGTTTTGGCAAGTTTCTACTCAAAAATGAGTGTAGCCAAAGTTGTTTGGGTTCGTTTCCTGGGGCAGATCGAAGCTGCATTACCTCGCAGACTTGTTCCCTTTTGGAAAGCCCCAGCCGGTTAGTATTTTTAAGACTGCCTCATCGAATAATGTGTATTGGCCACGACACGCTACATTTTCAGCACGATTTCTGAATACTGTAAGCTAAGAACTTATGTCATGATCAACTGTGTTGTACGAAAAGAAAGATCAAGCAAGCTTCGAGTTTAGATATTTCATCCAGGCTGGCTGTTCGTTATCGTTAAGAATTTGAGTGTGCCCGGGGCTTTTTGTTTCTTCATTGGGCGGTAGGTGCTGCGTCGCTTCGTCTGTCGCCGAACGTCAGGTGGTTTAATCAGTAGTACATGTACATCACGTGCATACTCATCTGCGATTCTGAAATAAATGGAGTAGAAGATGGAATATACCTTGATACTGTAATTTGTGGGCTGTTCAAATTTTCGTATGCAATGTGTGTTTTTGGGGGAAATAGAATTGAGACATCTTAGTGTGATGCCCGGTGCATGTGATGGTAAATATTGCAATAATATTTAAGCTTTACACCTGCCAACATTTTCTGAGTAAAGGCACTGTTACACTGAGCAAAGTTTTGTGCAACTTGTCCCCTAACAAAATTGGGACACACCTTGTGTGAAAAATTGGCCAGTGTAACATGCATCACATCAAACCTTTCCCTCAGATTTTCCATGGCCCTCAGTTGTTCCAAGAAGTACAGTTCTACTTTTCACAACAGTTGTGGTATTTGGAAAGTGTAAGGGTGTGTTTCATTGGGTAAAATTTTCATGCAACTTGTGACACATTTGTTGCAAGACAAATTGCACAAAGTGTTGCATAACACAGACTTGAAATGTGTAAGACTTTCCTCCTTGGAATGCCAGGACTTCCAGGGTTTCTGAAGGCAACTCAGCTGGATAGTTATACAAGGTTTGTCATGTAACTAGCAAGATATAACACTGAATGAATTGTAAGTCAGGCATGGGAAATTGGTCTTATTTTTCATGTATGAGAATTGCCAATTATTTCTACCTTAATCATAATGCAAATGATCATCCCATGAGAGATGACTGTTCAGTCTGGAACAAAGTAATCACCTACAGTGTATACAGCAATTAGTAATGCCTAGCAAGTCAATTAACTTGACAGAAAAAAAAAACTTGCCAATAATGAATCATATTCAGTTAACTCCTTTGATTAGCATGCCTAGTGGCTCAGGAGATACTAGGGGATTGCATTTTGAAAAATGTAGTGAAACCAGTGGTGCATGATCATGAAACGGATTGACCTTTAAATTAACCCTTCCAATGGATATCTGGAATCCGTAGCTCAAATCAAAACCATTCAGAGTCGTGGGACTAACATTGTTTTGTTTTGTTTGTTTTTTTTCTTTCAGGTCCACAAACAATCTTTTTCTGGGCACCAGCCTTTAAATGGGTAAGATATACAGGAAATCAAGTTCCTTTTGTATTATTATTAGTTTCTTTTACTACAGTACAGAATGCCATTTCACTAATAAAGGGGTTTTTATTGTTTTGATAAAGGGTCTTGTTTTTGCCGGGATTGCTGATCTCGCTAGACCAGCTGACAAACTCAGTCCCTCACAGTCTACAGCTCTGGCAGCTACAGGTGAGTGTAGCTGTGGCTCATTTCAAAACCTTTTTTTTTAATTCCGCTTATAAGCCCCCCCGGATATAAGCCCCTCCATTTATAAGCCCACCTAAAAACCCTTATAAATTTGTATAAGCCCAGGGGCTTATAAGTGGCAGTTTACGGTACTTTCAGTAATTAACCCTTTAAGCCCTGGTATGAAAATGCATATTCTCCTTAGTGGTATACTGTTCTCCACTCATTTCTTACGGAACTAGTAAGGAGAATTTGTCTTTAGAAATATCAAGACATCTTATTCTTGGTAATCACTTTATTCTCATTACTTGAGTGTTTGAACAAGTAAAGTAGTGGTAATGTAAAGAGAAATTTCATTTTCGTCACTGTTAGGGCTTAAAGGGTCTTTAAGAGGCAACGTCATGGAGATATGCTTGTTTTTTGGTCCAAAATTTGGTAAAAAGAAAATATTGTTTTATGTTAGGGCCACACGTTTGCATGAAGTGCTGCTTCAGCAGCAGCTAAAAGTGTTTCTTGTTTTATTTGATTGTTGCAGGTTTGATATGGGCACGATATTCCTTGGTCATTATCCCTAAAAACTGGCTGCTTTTCAGTGTCAACATTGGTCTTGGATTGACAGGAATAAATCAGCTTTGTAGAATAGCATAGTATGTTGTAATTATACTACCAAACTTGTTACTTTATGGCAACTATCTTTAGCAAATGCTAAATCAAATAATTTTCAAAATTGTCCATATTTAGTGAACAAGTTGGTTTGGCATCTTTTTAGACTTAGTTTAAACATTAAAAAAAAAAAACCGATTTTGGGTTAGAGCAAAAAAGGGTCGGGAAATCCTGAAACACGATTTTGTGATACATATTATACAACCATAAGTATTTTACAAAAATACTGACAAAGTAACTGCAGGCATAATTTTGTTTACTCCTAGCTAATCCCAGATGACACATACCTGTACATGTACATAACAGAAGCATTAAGTACTAAGTATTTCATTTAAGTGGGAGAGGGTTTTCGTTTGACTTTCTTTCTTTTTCGAAGCACACACTGAATACTAACAGCTAATGACAGCTGGACATCAGGTAATAACATAATAGGCAAACAAAGCTTGCCACGTCTGACAAAATGTGTGATGTCCCAACAAATCTTGTGCAAGAGGTGTTGTGCTGCAAGTTTTTACCCGATGTTGTACATATTCCTCCATGTGCAAGAAATTTTAATGTTGCAAAAAGTAGAAGCAACAACTGCTTTCTGCAATATTAAATTTGTTGTGTGCAGAGGTGGTAATGTGGTAATGTGTGCAGAAATGAATCTCAACTTGCATTGCAATGTTGTTGCACAACAAGTTGCACTAAAATATTGCCCATATTACTTGCCTAATGACCTTTAATTACATGACTTGTGTTCACACTTTTTATGATTCTGTTAATATCTGTAAGTTTGATACTAAAAGGGTTAACATAGCCTTTAAATCTTTAGTTACAGGTATTCCCTCCCAGAATTGACAGAAGTAAAGAGTGAAGAAAGTGAATGAATGAAAAGTAAAGAATTGACAATTGCTGCCACAGCTGTACAGCACCACAAGAAAGGCATGGAATGCTGATGCCTTGAGGGCATCGCAAATAATGCAGGCATTTTTATTCAGGGTCTATAGTTTCATAGTTTTTAAATTAAGGTGTTTACTTGGAATTTAATAATACATGTATGTTGTACAGAATTTGTTTAGTTCTCAATATAAGGACTTAGTTTTAGATGATTTATTATAATGTACCAACCAACTACGCTAGTTTAACAGTGTTTGATTGGGATGTATCCAGTAGATACAGTAATTAGTTTTGTCACCAAAATTCTTTTTTGCAAGGCAATCTACCTGATCTGAGATCTGAGAATAGCAACAGGTAGTCAAGGGGAGGGGGGAGGGGATTATACTGTTAACACAAGATACACACAAGGACACACGCATCAGCCTGAATCAATTGTCACTAATTAAAGTTTATCAAGCCTATGTTAATCACACTGATGTACTAAACAAATTAATCATAAACTAAGTAAACACGTGGCTTAAAATGATAAACCTTAGCCATTTTAGTAGCTTGGTTGCTATCCTACCAGAGTTCTTTTCCAGCCTTACAGAAGGAAATGGCTGTTAGCTATTCTGTGTTTTAGCATGTTTTTGAATAGGTACGTAGAGTGGTTTTGAATTGAGTGTTGAAGGTACATGTAATTTGCATATTCTTTGGTTTTGCTTTACTTCCATCTGTAATTGGTGAAAAAAATGTCTCGTTACTTTTTTGACCAATCATTTTTTGGTCACACTCTTTGCCAGTTACATGTATTAATTTTGCTTCAAGTTCTGATTGGTTCTTTGTGGTGTTTGCATCTGTTGTCAGTGGTCAGAATAGTTACTTTGATTTCGCATTTACGGCACTCAATTGAAAATTGCTTTGGCATGTTTCAGTATAGGCCATTTTTGAATTGTCTTGTGCATCTTTTTCAAAACGAGGCCTCATGCAAAACCTTTCATATGAAAATGAGTTTTATCTGCATGTGACTGGAAACTCATTTTCATATGAAAGGCTGTGCACCAAGACTCGCTTTCAAAAAGAGGTACAAGGCAACTTGGAAATGGCCCATTATTGGTGGTGGCGCAGTGGTGTAGTGGTTAGTGTGTCAGCCTTTCAAACAGAAGATTGGAAGGTCACACTGGCTGAGGCTGGTCTCTTCATGTCTTGTTTCCTTAGACAAGATGTGGTTGCCTTAAGAGGAACACACTCCAAATTCTCAACATTTTATTTAAAAGTTAATTATCATTTTTATTATTTATTGACATCTTGGGTATATATTGCAAACTAGGATACATAACCAAAAGACTACACAAAGGCATCATAATATTAGTTGGACATAAGGTATTACAATAAGTGTAAATCGTCTTTTTAAAGAATAAAGGCATGGTTACGCATTTTCATTGCAAGAAATGTCTGTTATATTTACAGGAATAATAACCCAAGCTTTGGGGATATTGGGATTTAATGTATTTTAAAGCAAACTTTCCCTAACCTTTTTAATGGTTAAGTGTTTTAAAGGAAGACATACACAGGATCCCCCACAGATGCTATGCTTGCTCTCAAACTCAGAGTTCTCCTTATCAGGTAGTAAGAGGTACATTTTTCTGGTGGTAGCACCACTTTTTATCCTGTTACCTAATCGTTGTAAGAAAAGAAGTCAACACTGACGTCTTTGACTAGCATGGGACAAATTTCCCCTTTCTGCCTATAAATGAAGGCCTATGTAGCCAAATTAGCTGAAACACCAGAATTTTTCTCCACAGCTGAGCTGAAAATTAGGAAGCCAATGCTGCCTCTTTCCAGTGTGTCAGGGTGTAAAATGTCTCACCACTGGCAATGGTAGCCACAGACGTGTAACTTGAGATAATTTCCCCCTTTAGATATTTCTGGGGAAAATTAGTTCCTGGTCACTGTAAGAAGGCAATGTACTCAGAAACTGTAATTTCCTGTAATTCAGCTTCCTTTCACTTCTGCAGTGTTTTCTGAACTTGAAGAAGACCACTGTTCATTGTTTCCTTGTCCCTTATTTCGTGGAATTCTCCAAGACTCGAACTGTGACACAAATTTTCCATCCTTTGAAGGAAGAATGCTCTTCATTTTTATTCCAAACTCTTTTGCCTACAAGAGAATAAAAAACAACACCTGAATATATGTTTTCTAAAAGAATTCAGTTTTTTACTATAATTTGATAATGCACAGAGCAATCACGGGAAGAACACAGAAGTAAGAGATACATGTTCAAATGCATTTTACAGCAACCAAGTGGTGAGATTGGACATGAGGATAGAAGTGCCCATGGCAAATGCCGTCAGTCCACCTGTAATGTCACCCTGCACACCACCCACCTGACCCCTGAATCTATGTATTAGGCTCAGAGGCTGTCACATTGAGGACTACGGTACATTCCCTTGTCACTGCTCAATGACACAATCATCTGCATGATTTTAGCAACCTTAAGATTGGACTACTGTATGAGTACAAGATTGAATATGGATACAACTTTTGAATTTTAAACCAGTGGCACTTTCACAGCCATCTCTCCTTTGTGTTTTGTACTAGTAGAGAATAAAGCTCCAGAAATAAAAATTGGTGTGTGATACAGTTGTATATACACCTTGCTGGTGTTTTGGTACACACTGTAGGTAATACACAGATATTTTTGAGTTGCCAAGTATTTTTCTGAACCCTACAGGGGCGAGGAAAAATCTAAGCAATGAGTAAAATGTCTGTGCGTATTATTAACAAAAAACTGGTCAAACCAGGATTGTACAGTGTAATACACTGGCAAATTTTGCACGTTCTCTTTATACGGTAAAATGGCACAACAGTGGAATAATGTAATGTAAAGCATGCATACTGGAATTGAAATGTTGTAACTGTACTCAAAGGTAAAGGTCCGTTTAACCCTTTAAGCCCTGATATAAAACTGCATATTGTCCTCACTGTTCTCTATACATTTCTTATGGGACAAGAAAGGAGAATTTGTCAAAATATTAAGACGTCTCATCCTTGGTGATCATTTTCTTTATTCTCATCACTTTAATGTTTGAACAAGTATTGATAATGTAAAGAGAAACTTCATTTTCGTCACTGTTAGGGCTTAAAGGGTTAATGAGTTATTTTAAGACCCTTGGTTTTTTCTAGCCAGGATATAAACATGTCGCCTCACATTCTGCATTCTAGTGTCCTACCAAGCGGTGGTCTGCCAACTAGGGAGGGGTAACTAGGGATGGGAACTTAGAGGAAGAAGAGCAGAACCCAGAAAAATTACTAAATTTGTGAGAGAGTGGAAAGTGAAAAAAAAGTGGATTTGTTTACTGTTTACAAAGATTGCCTACGTTATTCAGATGTGCCAGTTATCAAAACAACAGCCAATGGAATAAAATGTGCAAACAAATATCAATCCTCCATGAGTGACGGAACACAAAACATATCAAGGGAATTTGTGCAAATTTATTGCTTGGTGTTTTGGAAATAAAAAAGAGGCAGAAGCTTTAAAGGAAGGGAGTATAAGACATGGGAAGCACAGTCTCCCATTCCCGACTCCTCGAGCTTCCCCCTCTCCAACTTCTCAGCCCTCAACTACCTCCCTCTCCAACCCACCCCCTCACCAACTCTCACACCCGATCTTTGGTTAAAAAAAATAAAAATGTGAGCTTCCCTTACATCTTTTACTCCCAAAGCAGTCTTTACTCCTAAAACTAGCAGGCCTACACCGCTAACGGCTAGTACAGTGCCCCAGCCAAGCGCCTTGGTGGCCAACTTGACCGCTTCTTGCGTCCGAGCATCGAAAGGCTCCGGGCTCCTTCGGCGAGCTTGTCCAATGGCATACCCGAAACCACCAACTATGGATGCAAAAGTTACTCCACTTATAAATAAAGCTCCTGGCAAGACAGAAGCTGGTTTAACTTGGTCTGACGACAATTCACTGTACTGAAGCGATTCCTTGCCCTCTTTGTCCGCCATTTTGAGTTTCCCTGTTGCTATCGCGGGCTCAAGCAAGCATGCGCGCTAATGTATTCGGTGTGGCGCCCTTCTGCTCTCGAGTCCATGGTTCCGCTTAGCAATGAATTGAAGTAGTTTCAGGTGGAATTTTACCCGTTGAATTTGTTCGTGTAGTTCAGCACACAGGGACCAGTAGCTCTGATGAGTGTTTTCGCAGCGAGGATAACCTGCTTGTGTGGTTGGTGGTGTTAAGCGACGAAATAAACTCCATGACTCAAAAGCAATACACACCCATCATGTCAAATCGTAATTGGGAGGTTTTTCCCGGGAGAAACAAGTTTCACTGCGATGGAAGGATTATTATGGCGCGGAATAATGGCGTTTTTTATTTCACTGTGGTGCTTATAGTGGTGACAAGCGGACTTTTCTTTGCATTTGAGTAAGTATACAGTTACTGATGCCGTTCAAACTATGATTATGAGGTCATGATTTATATGCGGAAAGAAGTCACGGACTGGGGGAAGCAGAAAATTTTTATCAGAAGCCAGTTGCTCTGTCATACGGTCATATTTTCCCCCTTTTGCTGTTCTACAGCTACTGAACGATTAAATTTTCCCCTGTAGCTAGAAAACATCTCCCTCAGTCATGATGTTTGACAGTTGATTTATAATTGCATGGTTTGTGTTTTGTCTTGTCAATTATAAATAACACTCCGACGCTTATTTCTAATTATTTGCATTGCTATTGTTCAGCATTGCTGGCGTTTACTTTATTTACTTTTTATATGCAGCTTTTTACTTTCAGTGTTTTTTTTTGCATTAATTGTCATGTAGTTTTAGAAGACAAGCAGATATGCTGCTGTAATCCACTTCAGTGTAATCGCTGTGAAATGTTGCTATTCTGATAAGCTACTAACTTGTAATTGATTTTTGATAGCAAGACGAGTATTTTCACTCAAACGTGCTGGCCAACATCAATCAGTTATACTTTTCTTGTCATAACAAGATGGCACAGAAAGCTTGTTTTTAGTTTTCAGCTTAAAAACATTCATATTTTTAGCTACTGGTGACTGCAGACATAATTTTATTATGATGGCAGTGCAATACATGTTCTGGTAATGAATAGAGAAGAAAGCAAAAACTGTGCATGTGTTTGACTGCATCAATTTTTAAAGCAAACAGAACTTGGTCAACTTGTCTTGAATTCTCCAGAAGCAGGCCAGATATTTCAACAAAATTAAAACCTGTCAAAGCACTACGAATTATCACATACAAATGGACAAGTACAGTCTTTGTCTGGCATGCTAAATGAAACATCACTTTACATATAAATAATTAAAAATAGCTTGGTATGAAATGTCACAAAACAGGGTTACTTACATCTGTTGTCATTCAGTCTGCTTAACTTCCTGACCAAAGTGTTTCATGGTAAGGTAAAGTTGCACATGAGCCAAGAAGGCCCACAGGGCTGCAGCTTAACCTGGTTTCTGTAGCATGAAGCAAACAAGAGTATTGCTACTCCCCCCCTGGATGGGATGCTAGTCCATTGTAGGGTTACCCCCAGCAGTATGTCGCTGGAAGCCATTTTATACACCTGGGTGGAGAGAGACAGTTTGGGGTGAAGTTTATTGGCCAAGGAAATAGCACGATGGCAGGGACTGGGCTTTGAACCACCAACCTTTAGATCTGAAGTCCAATGTGCTAACCACTACAACCCTGCACCCCCAAAAATGTTTTATACCACACATAATTATTTAAAAGGATAAGGGATGTTAGGAGACTACAGATCAGGGCTTGGTCGTTTGGATTCATTTGCAACATCCCATGTAACTTGTACTGTGCAGATAAGTCATAATATATAGATTTAGCCAAGCCTTAACGCAGAGCTCCACATCTCTCTTTCATGCTTATTGGCCCAAAAAATACAGTAAATTTTAGTTGTGCAGTTATTTGCCAAGAGATAAAAGGGAAAACATGCAGACCGCTGAGGAAACAATCAGTTGGCATATTTTTCTTCAAAGAGAAGACTTCAGCACGACTTTCACTGACAGCTCTTCTTGTAGCATTCTTTTGAAAGCTAGCTTATTAAGTTCAAGAAGCTAGAGTACTTGTAAAACTACAATTGTGTGGTTCCAGAAAATATCCATACCCCCACCACGGAGGGAATTGGAAATTCCGGAGGGGTGGGGGGGGGGGTCAAAAGCCCAGGAAAATCCAGAGGAGAGGGGGGGTGAACAGATAAATTCCTTTCCAGAGGGTCAACTTCGATTCATTCCGATGAAAGCTGCAGATAAAGTTAGAAAATTACTACTTACCGAATTTGTAGATCTTTATTGTGGAATTAAATTAGTTTAACTGCTAAGTAAACACTATTGTTAAACGTAAAACAGGTATTCTTTCTCCCAAAGGCGCTTTGGAAGCGATATTGGGGCGGAAAGGAAATAAACATCGTCGTTGCTTTGAAGTAGCCGCCATTACTCGTTACCAGTCTTTGAGAAGACAGCAATGCGTACCAGGAGTGGTTACATTTACTTATCGAGACGACGATCCTTCGACGAAATGCCTGCATCGTCTAAAGAACCTAAATTTCAAGGTTGCCTTCACGATTGACATTAATTATAAGAGTTGTTTGCAAACAATCAGTCCATCCTTTTTAACTTCCCTATGTGGCAACTGGCAAGCAAAGCGCGATCTCATTGACTTGTAGAAGTCGTGCTTTGCTAAGCTCAGCAATGAGAATATTTATTGCGAAGTACAAGTGTCGCCAAATACGTTTACGGGCTTTCTTGCTACTCTTGCACCTTCGTGTAACGGGCTCTTAAGTGAGGGCTGGTATGCAGGGTAACGACTTTAGAGAACACAATATTCGTTCTTCTTTTTATTTTGATCATTTCCCCTTAATTTTGTTTGTGCGTTTTCTTTGTTCATGATCGCGTTCACGTTGAAGTGACGTTTATCAGCAACACTGCGACTTTTCAAGCGGATTCTCCAATTAAAATGAACGTTTTACATGGTTTTGTCAAAGCAGTTTTACAGATACCTAGTATATCTGTTTGACGTAGAGAAGTACAGTTGGTATTGGTAAGATTATATGTTACGAGTAAGCTATGACTATGTAATTATTTTAAACGCTAATAAATAGTATAAACGCGTCCTACGATAATCGGAACGGCTTAGCTTCACTTAAATTTGGATCAGTTGCTTCATTTTTAACACTCTCCCTTCTTGAATGAAATTTTCCAGAGGGGTTGGGGGGGTGTTTGACAAACTGTGGAAAATCCGGAGGGATGGGGGGTTATAGCTTACTTAAAAAATGGAAAATCCAGGGAGGAGGGGGGTCCTAAGTGAAATTCCCTCCGTGGTGGGGGTATGGATATTTTCTGGAACCACACATTGCTAAAAAAAACCCACTTAAGTTGCTCCCGGTAGCAACTCGATTAAGTATAATTAATTACAAAATTTTCATACTTAATTAAGTATAAAAATGAATCTGAGGTGCTTTATTTGTAAAACAGGAATCCCTATTTTGAAGTTGGCAAATGGTAACTGTGAAAATGTAATATTTGCATGCTTCAAAAGCTTGTTTTTTATTTAATAGCTAAAAGAGGGTTAAAATTGTGCAAATTAAAAACCTGATTGTTTTCTATGGGTTGTTTTATTATCAGGGTAAAAGCTGTCTGAGATCCCCAATTATCTTTCTCTTGAAACATGATTTTGCTGAGTGAAGGTTTCTTCACAGGAAAGGGTGGCTTGGGTGATCCAGAAGTTGGCATGCTGATTACAAATTGTTGTTGATATTAAATTTTTGGGTTTTTCAGGTTGTTTAAATCAGAATGTTTCTTTTTATTTTTCTGTCTTGCAGTTGTCCAGACTTATATGATCAGGTCTCTCCAGCTGTTCCATTAGTGGCAGCTTGGTTATTTATATTTGTAATGTCAACATTACTGCGAACAGCATTCAGTGATCCTGGCATAGTGCCCAGGGCATCAACTGAGGAGGCAGCATACATTGAAAAAACATTAGGTAAGATTTGCTGAGTTACACCCAAAGTGCAATGATTGAAAAGAGGCTTGAAGAGGGTCACTTATAAGGTTTTTTTCTGTATCTTGCACCATTAATCTGCTCTCTGCTCCAAAGTAGCCTTCCCCCCCTCCAACCTTACCAATGTCGCTTGTTTTGTTCCACAAACAATGAGCTTTGCTGTGGAACAACACTGAATCAGAGGAGGGGATTGGAAGAATTTTGAAATACTCTTGAAGTGGCAGTGAGACAAAAGAGGCACCAATGCACATGCTGTTGTTGCTAAGTGTCCCAGCTACTTTTGGTACCCACTGCTCTACTTAGGGGCTGATTACATGAGGCTGGCTGGCCCGGTTAGCCAGGCTTGCTTGCTTTGCTGGGATGACTGCTCAGCCCAGTATTACGTGAGGCGAGCCAGCCCTCCTGCGGCTAAATTTAAAAGCTGTCATGTGAAAAGACTGCCACATTAAAGAAGATCATTCATTCACAAGTGATTTTTTCTTTCGCTAATCCATTGTTTTGGTGTGCACATTATTTTCAGTTTTATGTAGCTTTATGGTCTGTTAAGGTGGCTCGATCGAAATAAATGACGCGCTCTATGCCTCTCTAAAAACTCTGATAACATCGTCATTTCTTACCCGATTGCCTTGAAACTTTCGCATTTTACACAAAATTTATTGAGGAATAATACGTATGACAACACGTAGGTGTACTGTTCGTAATTTTGCGTAATTTTGTAATTTTGCGTGATTTTGCTTTTATTGAACACTCCTTTTTTGATAAATTTCTATTCTAACAAAACTGAGTGCTACGATTTGGTTTAAACTTCTAGAATCAGCTTATAATAACATCTTACCTTGACTCTTCAAGTTTCCGCAAAATCGTAGGAACAGAAATCCCAGCACAATTTGAACGTCAAAATAACAACCCCAGATGGACTTCAAAGTATTAATGGAGGACGACTTGAAATATGATAAATCGCTTACTGGAACTACTTTCAGATAGCCTTACTACTTGATCTTACATTCGCTGGTATCCCTCTTTATCTTTCTAAAAAATTACGAACGAATTTGGAAAATTCTTGGTTAAACTCGAGTGCAGTGAGTAATGATATTTCATGTCTAAACTCTGAAGCAACAGTGGCCTCTCTTTGTAGTTTCGACGGGAAATTATTAATCTCCTCGGAAATTTAAATGGTTTCTTTTACTAATCATTTAAATTGACAAACGCGTATAACTTGAAAACTAAAAAAGGGCTGGGAAAGGGCAAGGAAAATGGAAGTAACAGCACTGAACCTTCATAGCGTGAAAATATTCTTCAGTGAAAATTTTATCCTCCTAAATGCAAACTGTTGAAGAGTTCTCAGCATTCTTGCAAAGTAAAACCAAGCAAACTTTCTGTGCATTGATATCTCGTAGTTCTCTTAGGCCTCTTAGATGTACAGCCACATACTGAGACAACTCATAAATACATCACGCTGCCAGGACATCCGTGGTTTGGGCTGAACATATTAAAGAATACAATATTATTTATATCAATACAAGAAGTGCGATAATTGATAGAAACAGCACTTATTTTGACAAATACTGAAAAAAAAATAATAACAATACACTTCTGCTTTCCTGCCAAAACAGCGTCGTTTCAGAAAAACACCCAAAATCTAGCACTTTGACAACGGAGCAATTGAATCACATACGACTTGTCTGTCGGATATCTACAGAGACTTTCCTCCGAGTAGAATGTCAGCTGCACGTGACAGTATGCCTTAAACACAGGGATGCGTAAGGTATTCGCTAAAGAACTGGCAAGACAAGATGCTCGGTCCCAACAGAAGATGCACGCTGTAAACAATCTGCCATTAAGTTGAGAAGGACATTCAGGTGACACCGGTCACGCAACAGCTGGTGTAGAACTTTTAAAACTTCTTCTCCTTCTGTTTAGTTTTGCGTAGTAACAGTATAAGCACAAATCAATGTAAGAATAGATTGAAGAAATGTTTTAGTTCATTCTTTCTGTGTCTTCAGGGAATAAAATCTTCGAAAATGAGCTCCCCAAACCAGATCACTTTCGAGAAGACCGACACGAAAATTAGCATTATGCAAATTTTGGCAACACTGGTCTGTGAATTTTTGTTTTTGTCAGCGCGAGCCTAAATTGCCCAGATTTTTATTTCATACCATGATATTATCAGGACCGAACTTTATCACAGTACTTATTTCAATTTGATATTACACATACCAAGGCCCATTCTAAGGTTCTGGAGTTACCCAATTTTTGTCTTTTTCCGAAGTGCGTAAAATGTCTTTGTTCCAAAGAGCCACCAAATGGTATAAATAAAGCGAAACTCCAAGTAACTCCCATTGATAGAAAGTAGAAGAGTATTGCTATCATTTAAAATTAAAATTGTATATAGCATTGCAAATTGTTTAAAAGCAAGCGCACGTAATTTGTTTAATTTTGAGCCTGATTTTTGCATAATTAATTAAGCAAAACCGTTTTTTCCGAATTTCTCAAAAACAATAGAGTTCCAGAAAGTTTCAATAATATTTTTGAAGATGGCTCCCCAAAGGTGTCCTTCTGACAAGTTATCAGGATTTTCGATTTTTTGAGCCTGTCCACCGATTCTCAATATTTACAGTCAGAGCCTGTTAAACCTTCATGTGTTATATAAATTATAGAAATAGAAATATTGATCTTCTGGTGAGCCATTTTGCTCTGAAGTGAAATTTAGTGATGAGAAAGCGTTGGCCTGGCTATCCGGGTTGTTAGGCAATGTAAACTTATTATTCTGGTATGTTTTTTTCTTCTCTTAGAAACTCCTAGTCAAGATCCTCAAACATATCGGCCTCCTCCTAGAGTGAAAGAGATCATAATAAATGGACAAACTGTCAAACTTAAGTTTTGTTTTACATGTAAAATATTTAGACCACCCAGAGCCTCACATTGCAGCATGTGTGACAACTGTGTGGGTAAGTAGTTCACAAACCACGACATTTAGATTGTGTTTAGATAGAGGAGAAGATGTGGACTGTTTATTGCTGTAAAATGCAATTTAAGATCCTTAAGAACAAAAAGCATTATATGTCCTAGTGGACAGTGGACACATTGTTTGCACAGCCATAGTTCACTGTAGCCTGAGAAGGCAGGAGCACTGGTGGTGGTGAGTGTGAAATGTTGTCTGTTTTCTCAGGCTAAGCGTACCTAATGTATCATCAGTACTTCGTGATTTCTACGTAGTTGGAATTTTCCAGCCAACTTGCCTTGCTTGAGGGCTTCTAGTCTTAGTTTCTGCCTCCAGCCTTCCCTCCTCCCTTCTCCCTTGGTTTCAACTGACTTGTCAGTGTGTTGGATGCCTGTGTCCCTTAGCATGTGGGTGCATGGCTGGGTTGCAGGGATTTGTCAGGCCAGGGGGTGGCACTCTATTAGGAATACATATCTGTCAGATAACCCAGGTGCCTGTCCTCCATAGTTCTGGCAATGTCGGTGTTGCTATTGCTTTTTACCACAAGACAATGTCTTTTCATGTTTGGTGCAGTGCATAAGGGTGTTTTTTTGGGCTCATCATAGTTGGGGTTGTTGTGAACTTATCACATCATCATCTTTATCAATCCTCATCATGCCAGATGTTGCATGCACACAGGGTGCATTGTGAACTAATATCCCAGTTTAATTATCCATGTATGTACATGGTTTTCTAAGTACAACTGTATCCACAGCAGATCTGTATCTGCAGCAGGTCTTGCCTGGCATATTTAAATGTACATAGAAGCTTACTCCACCTGTTATATTTTCTTATTCTCAGAACGTTTTGATCACCACTGTCCCTGGGTGAGTAATTCTGTTATGTCATTCTGAAAACAGTTGAACAATGTGCATGCTACACTGTCATTCTCACAAGCCAAAATGTAAACATTCTGTGGACAAAACCTCCCAGACACCCTTAAGACCAGATTCAACTATCCTGTTACATATGTAAGAAAGTGTGTGTACTCTTTCTTTTTCTTCTAACTTTTCAGTTGCTCACATAGCTTATGTTCGAAACTGTAGCTTTCCATCTTTGCATGTGTCCATGTATTGCCTTTAGCCTTTGCTTCTGTGAAAAGGGAACATTTCCTTGTTTGAAGGGGTGTGCCTGTATGCTTATCCCAAATTAATATGCATATTCTCCTTACTGTTCTCCATGCAATTCTTGTGGAACTAGTAAATTATGTGAATTTGTCTAAATATCAAGACATCCTATCCTCAGTGATTACTTCCGTCATTCTGATCACTTGAATGTTTGAACAAGTAGTAATAATGTAACAAGAAATTTCATTTTCATCTTTGTTAGTGCTTAAAGGGTAATGGGAGTTATTGTGCAGTGTTCATGTGTGGCTGGGACCAAGACTGATTGTTTGTTTAGGAGAGAATCCAGTGCCACATTTATTTTAGACTGTAATTGATGTTTTGTTTTTCCTAGGTTGGCAACTGTGTAGGAAAGAGGAACTACAAATTTTTCTTCATGTTTCTTGTCTCTCTGTCAATTTACTGCTGCTATCTCTTTGCTTTCGTTGTAACTCATCTTGTAATGTGTAAGTAGCTACTCCTTATTTTTGTGGATTGAAGGGGTGCCTGGACTAAAGCCCCAAGTGACTTGTGATGGACTATTAAATTCTCCTTCCAGTTTTCCTTATGTATGTTTGTAAATCAAAGGGAGAATTTGACATTAGATCAGGAGTCACTTGGGGCCTTTTTCCATGCATCCCTTCAATTGCTTGATTGTGGTTTTGTCAGAAAAGAAAGGAAGTCATTGATTGGAGTTCCACGTATATTTTGAACTGGTTACTAATTTTAGATTTTGCAGGGAAAACTAACAAGAAATGTTTTGTTAAGTAAATTAACCCATTGACACCTGAAGCGCCCGAAACCGCCCGTGCATGACAACCCCTGGATTCCCTGAAGCGCCCGAAACCGCCCCGGTAAAACCATGTGTTTGAAAAAGCCTCTACCCTCCCCTCCTTAAGGATTTTGGTTCCCCTATTGTTCTATTGTTAAAGGGGACAAATAAACCAATCAGAATATGTCTTTTGCACATATTTTTGGAACTCTTTCGGGGTAGTAGAAAGACTTTTTTCGTCCCTCGATTTGCGATGAAGAAATATGGCGCAGCATGTTGTTTACGCACGGAGAGGTAGTGCAATTTACGGTTCTTTCTCGCTCTATACGGGAAAAAAAACCTCTCCGAGTCTCAAAATGAAAGGCAAAAATTTTGCTTTAGATCAGTGAATGTTTAGGACGCTTTGATGTAGATAGTTTCCTAATACAAAGCGATGAAAAGTTTAGCCGATTCGACAAGACTTGAAGACCGCGTGGAGTCAAATTTTGCGAGCAGAAATCAAGACTTGTGAATCTTTCCTTTGAACAATTAGACCAGGTAATGAACCTCTTTCAGTGTAAATGTTATTTCCTATGATGTGCTGTTTAACTCACTGGTTCAGCAAACTATTAAATTTAACCATCAGATCAGAAATGACTGTGCTTCTTCCGCTGTATTTTTTGTGTACGAGTCGAAAGCAGACGCGCTTATTTCTGTTGCGCCATCTGTGTTTTAAAGCATGCTTTCCCTCTTCGATTTGTGACTTTTTTCTTCAGTTTGCATAAAATTTTCTTTTCTGAAGGTTCTTTTTATTTTTACAAGCATATTTGTTCCATTATCACACTGAAAGTAGATCTAAACATGCCAACAGTTATTTGCATAAGCTTCCATTTTGACCCTGAAACCTGATCCTTTTGTGGCAGTGATCGTCTCAAATTTTTCTTCGTTTCATGTTAAAATTTCGCTGCTATAGAAATAAATGGAAAATGGCTTTCTTTGTAATGTCAAATGAATGGAATCTGTTTCAAAATTTTATGGAATTATGCTGTGATTCCCGGTGTGGGTATTTTGAACGGTAAAGGAACAGCATAGGAATATGTGTCTCTGAGCACGTGTTTGCTTTTTGTACCAAGGGCCTGCATTTCTGAGCGTTTTGCAGATTTTCTACCAAGTTAAACTTCTCTATTTTCCCTTTGGTGTTGAAAAAGTGGTTGGACTAAAAGTTCTGATGAATAATAATTGTGCAACATATCAGGAATGGACACGGCTTTGCTCATGAGAATGATAACTGCAAAGTTTACTGTCTACGATTTTGACTGCAAATGGCGCGCGGTTGAAAAAATTCCTTAAATCTTGTTTTGGAGCTAAATTTGACAATATATTTTCGATCCTGACAAATCCTTGTAAATAAAAAATAACTCACTAACTATCCTTGGGGAAATAAAACGTAACAACAACGACCTCCAACCTCTAAAACGTGCAAATCTGGAGACCTTGCAAAAAAGCCCAGAAAAACCTGGAGATTGGGACCTCAAACCTGGAGATTTCCAAAATATGTGTAAAATGAAAATAAAAATGGTAGATTTCTTGTTTCAAGATATTCTTTACCTTATTTGTGCTACCTATTGTTATTCTGTATTCTTTTGCCGCATTTTTTGAAGTCAGTTTCTGTTTCGCTGTCAATGCGAGGTGCCAGTTTGAGCATGAGCTATAGGAAACATGGAGTTCGAATCGAAAGTTGTTTCAAGGAAACAGCGCTGAAAGATGTCGAAGCTTCAATAAAATTATCACGTTACCGTTAGTTCTGTTGTTCTGTGTCTTTGATCTCTACATCATCTTCTGCAAATATCCCTGTTTCTCCCTGATTCTCTGCTCAGTTCGATGGTAGATGCTTTAACCACCCGCCATTTTGAAATTCCCTCAGTCCCAGTTCTACCCAGCTAACTGGAAATAAACCTCTCCTGTGAAGCCACTGGGTAGGAAGCGCTTCAGCCGTTGCTAGGAGATTTGTGCCATTAGCCAATCGTAGGGCCGAAAAGACAATTGTTATTGTTTTTCAAATTTGTCTTTAGCTGGTAAGAGCAAAAATAACTTTCCAGTCCCCTGCTAGCAAACATATGTGAGAAAAAGTCGACTCTCCCCACAAGGCAAGAGTCGGAAACGGAAATAAAATTTTCTTGTCGGGTCTTTTCTGGGAAACTTTTAGGGAACAGTATTATATTGCATTTGCCGAAATTCGGAGCAGCTGTTGTCTCCCCGAAGAAGCTAGCAATCACAAAAACAACATACAACATACATGTATTTGTTTGGCCGAAAACAAAAAGCATTAATTTTACCATAGAACACAAGTTGAAGGTTACATTCCGGGGACGAAAACAGAAGAAGCATTATTTTATAGCCGAGCGCCGAAAGCGAATTTTTTGTTTCGTCTCGCTCTCCGCGCTTGGCTAAATAAACTCTTGTAAGGTCTTGTAATGCAGGCTATCCGAACAGACAGTTTCACTGAAACCATCTGTTCTTGCAACTGCTGATATTAGGTAGGTGAATTTTCTTAGCTGGGGCAATTGTTTTTCCTCCCTCGTAGTTAACCCGTCTTTTCTTCGCTACAATCTTTCCCGGGAAAGCGGCTCTCAAAAGACTTCCAAAATTGTTTTTGTTTATGTCTCTGGCATAAACAAAAACCACACACCACACTAATTTCATGATTTCCCGGCTGATCGGAACAGTTTTCCCTCTCGACAACACAAAATAATTCTCGCAATATAAAATGGACGTTGAGATTTTGATCAGCGAGTACACAGGCTCGATTCGTTTCGAAAACGGGAAATAAACCCGAAAGTAAATATCTCCTTCAAACTGTAAGCGTAAACTAAAGTTAATAATCAAATACGAAAGAACTGGCCACTGATGCGATCTGGTTTTCAACTAAAAACGAATTTAAGTTTCGCAATTTGATTCTACTTTTTGAATCTCCGAGAAAACCCCTGAAAGAAGAACCAAGATAGAACCTAATTTGAATTGCAAATTTTAATCCGTTGCACGACGACCTTCCATATATGGAAGTCCGTCGTGCAATGTTCTTACGAGCTCGCGACGATAGCCTGGCAAAGATAGCCTACCCACTCGCTTTAGGGCTTTAGGGGTTTTTGGTAAGCTGAGTAGAACTGGGACTGAGTGAATTTCAAAATGGCGGGTGGTTTAAGCATCTACCATCGAACTCAGCCGCTGAGAGAACCGGGGAGAAATAGGGATATTTGCAGAAGATGACACAGAACAACAGAACTAACGGTAAGGTGATAATTTTATTGGAGTCTCGACATCTTTCAGCGCTGTTTCCTTGAAACAATTTTCGATTCGAACTCCATGTTTCCTATAGCTCATGGTTTGAGTTAACTGTTCACAGCTCCAGCTTCCCAAGAGACCTAAGCACACATATTGACCTATGTTTCACGGGAATGAGGTCGGAATTGTACCCAGGTTTCCCTCAAACATTAGATGTGACAAATTTGGCCATTTTCAACACGGATTTTTCAATATTGTTTCTTACTACCTGAATTGTTTGGCAATTTCAAGATTTTCTGATTCACCGTGAGATTTGGAGGCCAAATCGTGAGACCGTGAGTTGATACCCCAAACCGTGAGTCTCACGGTGAAACCGTGAGAGTTGGCAGGTCTGCAACAAAAGCTGAGAATTTGTCTTTATCTACTGCGCATCATTTTAATTTTTTCAAGTCGTTAGTTCGACTGAATGCTGAAAAATGTTCAGGAAATTGGGGGTGGTCGCGCGTAAATTTCCTCAGGAGTCAATGGGTTAAGAGTGATTTGTATGTAAGTCAGACTAACTAGACTAAAGGTTGAAGAGGCTGTGTCACAAACTAGTTTTTCTTATTACTTAAAATAATTATACCCATTGGAATCAAAGTAAACTCAAAATAATGCCAGTTCCATTTTGTTTCAAATTAATAACCAGTTTTGTGAAACTACAAAAATGTGACCCTCTGTAGGATTTCAGGGAATAAGGTGAATGCATGTACACGGCACGCTATAACACGCATGCATGCTTCTGATACAACACGCTTAACGTGCGGACATGCTCATAAAAACAATTGATTTTGGATAGAGTGTTTGCAGCCATTGTTCATATTTGGCTTACAAAGTGGAGCTTTGTTTTTATAACACGTTAGACTTTTGTTTTTTTAACACGCTAAGCTCCTTTGTTTCCTTAACACGGTAGAACTCTTAACATGTTAGCTTAGCTTACTTCGTTACCTGCATTTATCAGCTTCTTATTTGGGTGAATGCTTTTCGTAAACTGTAAGATTTTTACAGAGCATCAATGAGAAAGAAAGAAAATTCATTTTCCTATTCGAGATTTTACATAAATTAGGAAACAATATGGCTCTTGGATTTTTTTTCAAATACAAGAGAGCAGAGAAAAGATGGTTGTGTGAATGTAATTATTTTGCGTGCTGGATGCGACGTAAACAATGAAGCTAAAATTTTCAGATTACCTTTGCCAGACTCAAACCTGCCATCTAAAGCGAAACTGTTGAATGTAACTTCTACCAAAAATCAAAGCTTATGGTGTTAGAAAGAGAAATAGAGTAAAATTACAAACTTTTTTCCTGGGATTAATTTTAGTTCACAGTGCACTGAATACTGCAAGTCTCAAAATAGATTGCTGAGCCATGTGGGAATAACAAATCGAACCTTTCTTTCGCGTACTTTATCCTTTGATTAAAATAGTAAATGAAGCTCATATTGAAACTCAAAGTCAAGGGTAACTTTAAAAGAATTTGTAAGAAAAAGCGAGTATACTGCAGTTCGAAGTTTATAGTTTCAGTTCAAAAAGCGCATCAAATTTGCATAACGTGTGAAATCTGACCTTTTCATGGAGTATCACACGGTAACGCAACAATTCTGTCTCATTGATTTCCAGTGAAAAGGGGTTGAAAACCCTTTGCTTGTATCTACAGTACTGTATTCAAGCAAAACAACCGAAGAAAATTATGAAGGTTACCCTAGCCGTTCGTATGGATGAATATTTTTCTAAACAGCTACAACTGTAGCAGCAGCCATTTGAATGGCCTCCTACAGTTCATGAATGGCTGATGAACGACAAGTGAACACATTTTTGCAATAGTTCCAAGCAAAGAAGTCGAAACAAATGCAGCTAAAGATGGAAAACAAACACAAACGCAGTATTAAAGGGGGGAAAAGAAGTCGACATAATTTCTGGCATTCTGGTCGGCGATTCATCGATCGATGTTGACAACTATATGTTCGGTGAGCTAAGAAAAACTTATAATAATAGCCCAACAGCTTACGACATACTTATAGTACAAATCGAAAACAACTTCACTTGTCAATGCCTAAAGTTCGCTATTTAATTTGACATGGTCACCTTGTTAGGTCGTGCAAAGTTATAGGCAAAGATCTTAACATGTTCCTTTGTCTCTACCATGTGAAGCAAAACAATGGCTACAAAGTTAATAAGGCATGCAACTAACACACAGCTAACATGTTAAAAGTGAGTTATTTTGTTTTAGCATGTGAGGGTGCCATGTGCGTGCATTCAACTTATTCCCTGAAATCCCATGGAGGGTCACAAATTATTTCTTTGGCTCTGGATGGCCAGGACAGAAATTAAGTGGAACTTAAAAAAATTGGCAGTGCACCAATTTTTTTTTTCAGCTCTTCCCAGACTAAACTGACTGGATAACTGATTATCATAACGGTAAAGCCTCCCTTTGAGAAAATCACTTGATTTCTCCATCTTGGTGTTCTTGGGTGGAGCATTTCATGTACAAGGAAAGGTGCTTTTAATTTCAACACAGTGTTGACTCAAAAATGTAGACATTCTTACAATGTAGCCCCTTTATTGAAGCTTTTTACATCATCCAGGTTCAAAATGTAGGGCTTTCACTGCTTATGAACCATTTATGACATTAACAGATGTATCTGTGGCTTAGCAGCACAGATATATGAAATTATAATTTTGTTGTCTTTGTCTCAGATGTTATAATCATGCATGTTGACCCTCGTGTCTATTTATTTGCAGTATCTAAAGGAGAAGACCGATCATTTATCTCTGCTATGAAGAAGTCTCCTGCTAGATATCCTTTACACTTGGTCATAATTAACACTTTAAGTCCCAATATTAGCATCCATATTCTCCTCACTATTTTACTTACAAAGCTGTATTCTTAGGTTACTAGTTGGGAGAATTTGATAAAAAAACAAGACATTTGATCATTGGTCATCATTTCCTTTATTCTCATGACCTGGATGTTTGATCAAGTAGTGATTCTGTGAGGAGAAATTAGATGCTTGTCACCATTGGGACTTAAAAGGGATAAGGCACCTCTGACACCTTTCTTTAGGTCAATGTACCCCAAATTACTTTTACTTTTGTACAGCTTAGAATTTGCGCAAAATTGGCTAATGTTTGATGAACAATATACAAACACCGAAAAAGCTTCAACCTTCCAGTCCAAGAAATGGAAATGTTTTAAGGCAGTTATACAATGTACGTAAACTAATGTTCAGTGTGTCCATGCTTTCGCTATTACACCATCCATGATTTAAATTTTGGCATGTTTTGACTTTGCTTAATCGTGAATATCTCCTTAGATAATAATTAATCTCAATTACATTCAAAAGTTCACAGAATACATTATACAGGGCATCTGACAGGATGCAGTGGTGCAGATCCGGATAATTCTCTAACATCCGCATCCTCCGCATCTTCTGCATAAAGCAGAAAAAATTCCTAATATTAGTGATAAAGCAGCTGTTTTCCATCCTGACAAACAAAAGCCGAAGAGATTGGCTATTTTGAAGCAGTTTTTCTCCTAAACATCGACAAAAACATGCTGCTTCATTCACGAGCGATTTTAAACCTCCAGGGTTCCACTCATCTTTTGGCGAGGAGCCTGGGTGCTAGTTCTGTTCTTACAATGATTTCTATTAGACGAAAAGTATTGACATTTCAGGGAATAGCAGATGTTGTTAAGAAACTGCGTTTGATGACTACTTGCACAAGAAAACTTGAACGCCTTGTCTTCTTTTGCTCGTTCGGCGTCTTAAAGAATCATCTGTGGTTTATAGTATGGATAAATTTGTCCTCAAAGAGACGAAGAAGAAGAAGGATCCTCACTCAGCAGTTCACATAACAGCAAAACATTGGAAAGGCACAATTATCAGTGTTATGAATTGTTTAAATGTCCACATAATCCAGCGTGTTTTCTGCATAATCAATGTATTTTTTTCATAATATACCTGAAAATTACCACATAATTTTTGATTTTTTCCGCATCCTATCAGATGGCCTGTTTATACTAAAAGTAACTTCCATTTTGGCAGTATCTTGTAGATGTGTTTTTTTGTTTGTTTTGTTTGTCTGTTTGTTTGCATTTAAGAGTGTTCTCAAAGTAATTTCCTTGACTTATCTTACTATCTTAGAAGCTATCATCTGTTTTTTCTCGATCTGGTCTATAGTTGGATTAACAGGCTTTCATGGATATTTAGTTGCTTCTAACCAAACTACAAATGAAGATGTAAGTGAAGCATCACCGCCAATCCATTGTTGTGAGTGGGTGTTTGTACACTAGAACTGGAAGTGTCAATTTTCTTTTGTTCTGTTATTGGCAAATTACTTCATTGTCCCAGTACATCTTTCCTCTCACATTTGTAAGTGCATACCAATGAATTATTGTCTGTGGACAGCATGGAAAATTAATGCCTATAACAGCATTAGTTCCAAGTTCAACAGGTGATGGTGATTGTTATTGTTGTGGCATGATTATACATGTAGCATATTCATAAGTTTTTTTTTTAGTTTGACTGAAGCATCTTTCTGCTTGATTTGACAGATAAAAGGATCATTTTCCTCACGGAGTGGTCAAGGAAATGTCAATCCCTACAGTGAAGGGTCAGTTTGGAAAAACTGTGCAGCAGTCCTTTGTGGGCCTCTTCATCCTAGGTACAAAAACAACCGTTAAATAGCATAGTCATACAATGTACATTTAACAAGAATTGCCAGAGATAGGCTTGTTTTATCTAACATCAATGGGCACAAGTGTCTTTATGTGGCAAATACACAGATTTTTAGAACATACGAGTTTTAAAGTGCTGAAAAAACGTTTGGTGGTTCATTGGTATCCAGACTTTTGTAAATCATTCTTAGGTCACTCACTATCCCTTGTGATTATTAGCTGTCCCTATAATGGGATCAGAGACTGTTAACTCAAGACCAGGCGTTATGCTCCAAACGCACAGTTTAACATTTGTGAGGCACATTGTAGTATATAGCTGAAAACAGTACTCTTGCAGATGACACAATGCGAAACTAACATGCTTCTGACATTGCACCGCATCATTTCGGTCGATTCTTCATGATGCCTCCATTACTTGTCTCACTGGTAACTGACCCTGTCCAGCAAATTGAAATGTGGTTGTTTTCAACCACACACTGACCAGATGCTCTAACAACTGAGCCACCGGGAGACTAACACTATTTACATGCTAGGATTAGCAATGTCGAAGCGTCATGTGTGGTTAAACTTCAAGCTCAGACATTATGTTCAGCTTCTCACGAGCATGGTACAAAGAAAAATATGATCCCTTCTTCACAGTGAATACATGTACAGAACTGTAGGCTACATGTATGCTCACATGAAAATGATGGTGTCAACTCTGATACTCAAATCTGATGATCAACATGTTCAACCCATGACCTGGTTGAGTTTGTTTAACAGTACTGTATTTTTTTAGTGGGTTACATTTAAAATTAAACACTAAAATATTTAACATATGAATGATTTAATTAGCACAGTTTCACTCAGACTTCAAAACAAACAACTTATTTTAAGGTCAGGAGTAACACAACAGCCTGTCAAACTTTAAATATTTGATGACAAAACATAGTGTTTGATACCAAATTTGGTCATGTTTTTGGTGAAGTGGCTATGCTTACATGAAAATGATGGTGGCAACTGTGATGCTCAACTTGCATTGATATTTCAGCTTAATAAACAGAAGAGGAGTTATTATACCTGAACCTCCAGACAAGTATGGAGCAGTAAGGACAACGGCTACAGCACCTGTGGTAGGCTAAGCTAAAACCCTTACCATCTTACTGTAAATGTACAGTGTTATTTATTTATTTGCCACACAATTGTAACTAAAATTAATATAAAGAAAAAGTGGCTGAAAAAAGTGTTAACAGCGGTTTTCTCTAACACACGCCCTTGAAGGATTTTTTCCCAATGGCGAAATGTGTTTCTGGTGGATGTCAATCATCTGTTTCTATGTCAATTCATTAGAACGTGTGCTGAATGAAAAACAATTTAGCAGTAAATTTAGCGATGAGTGAAATGATGAAAAAATCTTGCGGGAAGTTTTAACCACGCTTTGACGATTTTGTGTATTTCTAACTGACAGCAAAATGTGGCAGACTCTGAATTATTAAGCTTACTTCAAAAGTACCAAAACAAATCGCTCGGCAAAGGTTTTATTCATTGAATTGAGCATGGCTTCACAATTGCATTCAAAACACCTGAAAATACGCAATGCAAACTTAACGAAAGTAAACTTTGGAAGCAAATTTGTATAGAACTGACCTTTATTCTATTCAAAGAAGTGCTTAAATCCACTGAATTACTTCTCTGAGTTCGCGGTCGATCAGCAAATGTCTGATTCCGGCTGTTCAAAAATTTCGCTGTCAGTCAAATAATCTCTTCTTTTTGCTTTGCAGTTGGTTTCTGAGAAGGTCAGTCAATTAAAGGTCAAAATTTACAGATTACCGATTGTGTCCTCAATGAACATTTCCAGAATTGCTGTAGTTCTGTCACAAAACTTTTACGAACCGGAGGGCACAGCAGATTCGCAAAATCAGTTTATCCACAGCCCCAGACAGGATTGCGTTACATGTGACAATCCGCAAGAGCCAACACACATTTGGCCGTTGGGAAAAATTCCTTAGGAGGCGCGTGTTAGAGAAAACCGCTGTAATTCATTGTAGCAATCTCACTGGAGTGAAATGTCAATAATTTGTTACCAGGATTAGTATTTTGATTGTTCTTGTCACATATTTTGATTATGTATAATGTGAACATGCACAAAATCAAGGGCAGCACGGAAGTTAATTGGTTAATTATTGTTTTAGCTACCTGTAACCAATCTGCATTGTGCTTCCTAGATTTAGAGTGATAGCGAGTAGGGAAAGGAGGGTTTTCATTGAAGCCTCATGTTCATATGTCTGGAAAATCCCGGGCAGTTGGGGATTTTTTTGTTTCTTACCCATTGCTGATAGTCTAAACTTGCAAAAATCGCAACCGTAATGATATCCCCAAACTGTCAGGGAAAGTTGGGGGTAAATCTGGAAAGCATTTAACAAGACATGACCCAGATTTCTGAATAGATATGTTCACAGATGACATCATGGACATGCTTTGAAAAGTGCGATAGGAATTCCTGATCAACTGCGATTTTGACATGAAAATCATGTAATGGCAGATTTCTGAAAAACCATCCACTTCTTGAAACATCAGAGTATTGTGCAGGTTATGACTACATCTTTCTTAGGCCTTTCTTTTCATCTTTTGGTCTCCAACACAGTTAAGTTCAAAGAATGGTGTTACACCTGATACCAAGAAAGAAGACCAAGAAGAGCAAAACAAGCTATTGTCAAGGGCCCAAGAACAGGACAGTCTTCAAGCTGACAGTGAAAGAGGGCTGGTTAAACTAAGTAGTGTCTAATAACAGTACTACAGCATACACTTGCTGTGTAGGTTAAGACAGAAGACATGGCTGGCTGTGTTAACTTCTTTCAGCCGGATCTATTTTCAGTCCTTAAGTTAATAAAATGGACGTCTGTGTGTCAAGTTTTTCAGTACTGTTGTAGGTGGGTAAGGTAAAATGGAAAGCTGCTTTCAGATTGGAAGACGTCCAGTTGAAAGAGAACATGTGGCTGCAGGGAAGCCTTACTTCAGATTAACGAATTACACACAGCATGATCACAGCCAATTGCTTAAATCAAGGGTTCCAAGATGTTATGGTTCAAAAGTGTCTTGGAAGGTTGGTATTTCAAGACTACTGGTTATTTATCTTGGAATACAACTAATCAAAATAATGCACACGGAATTCTGTGTCCTTTTATCTGTGTATGAACTTTGTCAATATTTAGCATGTGGAAAAAGTTTGAACAATCTGAAGTGACTCTAAGGGACTTAATTGTATAATGGTTTGAGGAAATACACTTGTACAATATATGGGTAACATTTTGACCTTGGTAGCTTAAAGAAAATGAACAAAAAGTGTAGTAAATAAAGCAGCTGTCAAAATCCAATAATATTTTGACACCTCCCTTTAATTTCATTTTTACACTGTTTTTCACCATGTTGATGTTTTGCAGCTGTCATTGTCCCAACTGAAAAATTTAAGACGGATTCCGCTCAACGTTCGAGCAATAAGTGCAAAAAATATTTACCAAAAAACTACTCATAGCACGGTAACATTTTAAATGCTATTTGAAACATCTCACTCTAGTTCACTTGCCCAAGTGACCCCGCGATGAAATTCTCAAGCATTCTCAAGAAAATTAATTTCAAATCTCGTAAAAGTATGCTAAAAACGGGCGCCATTTTGTTTTGAACTGACATGAAGCGTCTTTTTAATTGAAATATTGATAACTTCAAATCCAATTTTCTCTCGCGGGGTCAGCTTGGGACCAAAAGTAACGATAAGTTCTTCTTATCTGTTCTCAAAATGTGACAGTGCTACAAGTATTTTTTTGGTAACTTAATTTTTGCACTTACTGCTCGAACGTTGAGCGGAAATCGTCTTAAAACTTTTTGGTTCATTTTGTTGTCAGTTGGGCTGGTTTTATATTGCTGCAAATAGTCAATCACCTTGTCCCATTTTAGCTGTGTTAGACTTTAGAAATTCAGTCATATTCATTTGCTGCTACTGGAATATCAACACTTTAAGGAAGGCCTATTATCAATACGGTAACAAATAAATTATTATGCTTCACAAGACCTGTAGAATGTTTAGCATTTTATTGAATACCTAGACAACTATGTTGTTTCGTTAGTAGTGTTCCAGTGCATGCTTCATAACTTGTAATGTTATAATCATTTCAAAGATAACCGTACAACCTGTGCAGTTTTTCATATTTAGTGAACTGGAGAAGGCTATCCGAAGTTAACCATTAAGCCCCAATAGTGACAAGCATCTATGGAGAATAGTTAGGAGAACATGCATGTCAATACTGAGGCTTAAAGGGTTAACGATAACATTCTTTTCTGTAGACTACAAGTACTGCCTTCTTCTATTTAGGGATAGGCTGGCAAGAAGAACATCAGCTGCCATATGGAAACATAAAAATGCCTGAAGTGAGCTGAAGCACCACGCATGATGGGGGATGACAACTCTAAGAAGGGCTGTTTGAGCAATAGCACTTGTAAATGAAAGTCGTCCCGAAAATTTGCAGTATCCTCCGGATATTTTCAGAGACGGCCCCGCAAAAATTCAAACTTCCCGAGGTTTAACCTCATTCAAGAAATACATGAGGGAGTATGTACTAGGGAGTAGCACTGTTCACTTGCACACACTGTCAAATACAGTGCATGATTGTTTGCAGTTTTCAAACATGATTTGAGATTAACTTACCTTACAAAATAAAAATTGTGACCCATGTCCCGATTTTTTCCTGCATTGTTCCGGAATATTTTCGTCTTTCCCAGAAAATTTCTCGAGTCCCCCGATTCCCAGTAAAATCTCCAGATTCCCAGAAGAATTTGCTTTTCTCCCGAAACAGTCCTTCTTAGAGTTGTCACCCCCCGTATGCATGTGCAAAGTTTTCATGTGGCAGCTTACTTTGCACATGCTTCTGACCCAACTTTTTCTGAGCAGAAGGAGGGATTCTTATAATGTCCTCTTTTGTCGACACACGCTCATTACCAGTTCTAATCAAAAGTCATGGCAGCCATGTTACCCTTCATTGTTTTAGTTGAATGCTTCATGCAAACTTCACATTTCTTGTATAGGGATTTTAACCTACTAGTACGTAATTCATTATAGAATATAACTGTTTTTGTAATTAAACATCCATAAACAATATGATTGTGACATTTTGCTAGGGGCTATTTCTGTGAAGTGTAGATAATGCTTCTGAACGAATGTCATAGCTGACCTTTCATTTGGACCATTTAGTGTCCAGAATTAGATTAGTCATTTAATACGCTTCCACCTGTATATACAGTAATAAATCATCTAGGGTCACCTCACATTTTTCTCATTTCTTCACACTTCACAGCAAAACTTTTATTTTATTGGTACATAGAAACTAAACTTTGGGAAGAACATGCAATCTTCTCAACTTGTTTCCAGAAATTGGAGTCCATACTAGAAAGTGCCTTATTTCAAAAAGTAGTAATTATTATTTTATCGTTGTGTCAGTTCATTTCACTTTGCAACTGAAACACAGAATACTTTGCTTAATGATCGCATGACACTGGACTGACATCCACACGCTGCTACGTTCTAATTAAACAGTAGAGTTCGTCTGTCGAAGGCACCGTGTGATAGGTTGCACGAGGAATTTTGATGTTCACAACAATCGAGGGCTTGTTTGAGCATCAAATTTCGGTGGGAACCTATCACACGTTGGGCCTCAGACAGAAGGACTCTATTGTTTCTATTGTACAACGCTAAAATTGTGAGCGAAAATTGCCAAAAACAGGCACTATGCACAGATAGGCGCCCGCTGAGGAGAGACACTATCGCGTCATATGATTGATTTCGACCAATGGGAGCATGCCAAAATTTAGCGTTGTACTATAATCACCATAGGAACGTGTTCTTCAGGCCATGCTCACATTATACCAGATCACTTTTTGTGCTGGCACAGAATTTGACCCAGCTTGATGTGAACAGAGAAGGCCCAAAAACTGCACATTATCTTAGGAGCACTGTAACAGGCTTTGTAGGGCGTTTTGATTGAGATACATGTACCTGTCAAGGTTACGCTTGCAGAAGCAAGAAAACCTAACGAGTTCAAAGTGTTGCCATTTAAATGCAAAAGCACTCCAGAACAAAAATTATGCCGAATTCAGCGTTTCATGGGTGGACAGAAAGCCTATCCAATGTGGTTTTCATGCTGACATGAAAACTAATCCCTGTGTAGTGAAAACTTAGCCTTGAATACTGTGTACCACCATTTACAATAATAATTAGTATTGTTTGGTCGTTTCTTTTAGTCATTAAAATTTCCAGGTCACAGCACTTTCTTACTTGTGATGAATGATTACTACAGCAAGATGGAAATTCAATAAAGATAATATAAAAAGTATGTCTTTGTCACATTCATTTTCCACGGCTGAAAGCCTTAAATGGCTTAATCATGGTGGTGTGAAATGTTGGCTATTTATCCCCTTTACATCTTGTTCCTGCCCTAATTGTGTATATGGCTGCTTCTAGATTTACATATCACTTGGTTCTCTTACAAATACAAATTTTTCTTATAGTTGCACTCCTCCCCCCTCCCCCCCCATCAATCCACCTCAAAATCACAGCCACCTCAGAATAGACACAAGTGAGACTGTTTGGCACTTTATTACTTTGCATTTAGGGGCCGTTTACATGATACCGGAATGACTTTCATTCCAGAACGAGTTCATTCCATCCCCATATATTTCTCTGTATCTGTTTACATGATACCGAGACGAAATTTCGTCCCGCACAAGTCATTCCGGTTTTCAATCCGAATGAAATTCTCGTTCTGGTATGATATTTCATTCTGGTATCATGTAAACTGAAAACGAACTCCATTCCGAGATGAAAACGCAAACCGTGTAGTCTGGGGTGAGTGGCGCATGCGTATCGCTTTCAAAATGGAGGACAAAACGGTCGTTTTCAAGATGGCTGAGCCGGTCGATTTTGTCATGTGAATGCGAAACGAACTTCATTCCGGAACGAAATTCGTTCCGGAATGAAACTCATTCTGGTATCATGTGAACAGCCCATTAGTGTTTTATTTTGTATTTGAGTACGGCATGTTAGTATTGGTATTACAAAATTATAGATATAACGAAACTCCATGTATAAGGATGCAAAAATATATTAATCTTGAGAGCTAAAAATCATTGGGTTGACTTTGCAAGGCCTAAGAGAGATTTAGAGGTTAACATAAAGTAGAAGTATTGTTGTGGTAAAAAATAATTTGCTGCTGCTGTAATCTTTTCTTTTGGAATAAGTTTTCATCCCCACAAGGCTTGAGGGCTCCAGGGCTTTAACTGAAAAAAAATTGGGGCTTTAAGGCTTTATCTCCCTACTCCAGGTTCCATTTACCAGGAATCATTGTTTTTGTTCAGACTAAACAAAAGTGTTGGGCTCCTGAATTGTATGACCAAAATTTTAGGACTCCAGGGCTTCAGACCCACCCCTTCCCCTCTTTTAGACCCTGAATAACAAATCCTTAAAATGTTCTGTCTCTTTTGTAACACCAACTCAAAACTGTAATGCCTAAGCCCTGGGGGAGGTACTCTACATACATTTTTGGCAGGGGGTGTGCCACAGGGACTTTAAGACTCTTACCCTATACCCTAGACCACATACAGCGGAACCCCATACCAGACTAGACACCAGAAATCCCTACTCGCCAATTGCCAATTCCTACCACTTTCCTACCAAACGAGAAAATTTTAGCAAAATACTTGGAAGATCATTGTCTGCTTTCTTAGATTGTTTGAGAGTTTTAAAGGCATGTGTAAGCCAATATAGGTTGATCTGTTCAGCTGTTTTAGGGACGGACCATTAGAAAAGTTATGGGAGGGTGAAGTCCAAAAAAAATTCATTCAAGGGAAAGAGAGAGAAAAAAAATTCATGCACAGCAAGTAGCCCACAAAAAAGTTCTTGCACAAAAAAATTCGTGCAGCTCAAAAATTCCCCGCCCCCATGACCTTTCTAATGGTCCATCTCTTAGCCGAAACTTTAGGCTGTAGAAAATTTTAGGAAACGGAATCCTTTCCGCCGAATCTCCGAGCTGCTAATGGCTGTCCAAAAATGTTAGCTGACCTTATTTTACACTCTTAATGACATCATTATTTGTCTCTCCGAAAACAATAGGAATTAATCATTACCCTTGTTACGGAAGTCTGAGGTGATGTTTCACCAAAGAAATCTCTAATTTTATATCTCAGGGAATTTAGGCCTACCAAACAGCTATTCCGCCGAAACGAACCGTCAGGTGACACTGACCACTGGACCAAAACTCTGATTTCTATACCCCATTCCAGACTAAACTGCTTAAAAACCATACCCTTCACAGCAGCACATATCCATATACCTTTGCAGTACTGAGTACTGCCTCCCCACCCCCTGGGCCTGAGCAGTTAGCACACATCACACACATACACTAAATTGGTTCTGAGATAACTCCTTTCAAGTCATGGTGGTCGACTTAAAACTGTGGCATAGGATGAATGGGGGTGTAATCTTCCATCAGACATGCCATCACAGCCTGTGAGAACACAAAATAACAGAATGTCAGCGAAAAAATTAACGTCAATCAAAAAATCAATGTGGCAGAAGTTTGGTGCCTGGCCCTTCATCAGTGGATTCCAAATTATGATTTCTCATTCCATCACTAAAAAGCTGGCAAGGCACTCACAAATTTATTGTTATTTTTAACTACCTTCTAATTTGTCTTTATTTAACATTTTAAGAACAGCCAGTCTGCATTCAACTATCTAGTACTGTTCAGTATCTTCATCAGTGAACAGTTTGGTCCCCACAAGTTTACCAGCCATTCAGATCTTTTACAGATCCTGCATATAACAGCAACATTTTCGTTCACAGTCCTTTGCTACTTTCTCACTTTTGTTATTTAGGGCCATAGATCTTTTCAGATCAGATATATATATGCTGCGTATTTTTAACATGGTTTGGCCATGTATTCGTTGACGGATAGTTTCTCTATCCTCGTGAAGTTTACACGCCAGTGGCATGATGCTTCAAGTGCTTTATTTGTTCATTGTTTATAGTCACGTGCTATGCACGTTGACAAAACATAAAGTGAAACTAGTTGAAATGCACTGAGCAATTTCAACCAAGCAAAATTGCTTAAGGTCATTCCCCCGAAATAAAATTTAACATACGATTTTTGTCAAACTTTCACAAGTTGTTATCTATTGTGCAATGTATTGAAATATAAAATAAAAAGAATAGGTCCTCATGTCCATTTACGAGATATCATCGTCTCAAGTTACCCCATAATTCCATGCAATTTCGCCTAACAAACACATGTTATTTGATCAGTTTACCCTACTTTCTACAGGAACAGTAAGCACATAATTAAAGTAAATCTTGAAACAACGTACTAGACGTAAAATATCGATAACAAATAACAATTTGCTAGATGTTTTATGGCAGATGCTCGAGGCATCAGACGAAATTGACTTAAAACCCTCCTCACGTGCGTGTTCTCGAGGTCGTGATTTGATCTCCATGAGTAATGCGTTTCTAGTAATAAATTTTTTTGTCGACCATGTTTTTTTTTCTAACTCTTTGAACAAAAAGAGGTTGAACGGTAGGTCAAAAATATGTGGAAAAAAAGATAGGTCACCGTACTTGTTTAAGAGTAAATGACTTTTCTTTTCTCTGGTGAGCTTAGTCTCATAGGAAACCTTGTACTCCCTGGACGTGCGCGCGCTCTGAGCGCGCACTAATGACGCAACAAATCGTGCGCAGTAAGGATGCACAATGCAATACAGGGCAATGACCTTAAATTATGTTCACGGGAAGACAGAGGGTCATAGTTTAATAGGGCTCTGCTGAGGTAACTTCGGCCGTTGACAACACCTGGATAGGACCGGATCGGATCGGATCGGATCGGACTGACAAGACCTGGATTGGATCGGACCGGACTCACGAAACCTGGATCGGCTCGAATTCTGTTAAAGAAACCCAAATCTACTCATTGAAAGTAGACGCATTTCAAATTCCGACTAAAAATGGTGAAGTGGTATCTCTGGATCAAGATGACGAAGAGAGATCAAGAAAGTGATTGCCATTGCACTGTTTTTGCTTTTTCCTCTCCATTCTGTCGTGAAGACTTTTTGTTTATTGTTATGGGTTTACACTCTGTAAACTACTTCATGAAAAGAATATTTTTTCCTAGAGGGAGAGATCTAAGAGGAATTTTGAAGAGGAAAGGTACAGAAAGCGTGTGCCAAAGCATGTACCGAATTGAGCACAAAGTAACAACGATATCAAGATAACTCGCGTCTTTCTCATTCTTCATTCTTTTTCATTACAAGGTTTTTAGAATGTAATCACTGCTTCCATTTTTCGTCCAGATTCTAGAAAGGTGGATTATTAGATCTGCGCTGACAATTACGATAGCCTGATTCACACGATGGTACAGTGTTTGCGGTAAGCCCGCATGACGAAAATTGTGTTAAGTTTGAGCAAAAGGTTTGATGTCACCTTATCAAAACTAAAACAAAATGTGACCTACTGAGGTAATAAGTATAGAATAGTAGTAACTTTAGACCTATTTAACAATGCAAGCTATCACTGTAGTATAACAAAGTAATCCGTTGCTTTCTAACACTTTACTGTAGGTTTAATTATTGATTTTGTTTCAGGTTTTCTGAAAAAGCCCTTTCAAGTAATGACAGTATACTCGAAGTTTCTTTTCAAGCGACAGCCGTGTTCATTCAGGAGCATATATAGTTTCATTTTGATATTCACAATTAAAGTGTCTAATCAAATTATATTAGCTTTGCAAGCGTTTGCATGCAAAATGTTTCAAAGACGTCACAGTGAACACAAATACCCATCCACATTTTGTAAAATAATAATTTATCCTTTTTCTGGTTCATTTCAACAATGTGATGTAGCATAGACTAAACCAAAGAAAACACACAGTTCATATGCAAAATTTCATTAGTTGTTACATGACAAAACAGCAGGGCTAAAAATTAACTTCAGTGCTTGGTCGCCACTCGGGCCAGTATCCCTGAATTCTTAGTGGCCCAGGAAAAATAAAGTGGCCCTCAAATTTTCTCTACTAAAACAAAAAAATTTTAAACCATTTTTACTCGAATAAATGCCTCACGGATGTTTCGGCCCGCGTTTTCTAGTAGGGTGTTCGACTGACACGCCTAAAGAAATTTGCTTGATCTTGACATCGTCTTGAAAGCTCACATTTGCCAGTGTACTGTCGAGAAGTTGGTTAAATTGCTATAATAATAAAAACTTTGTTCGTTCTGTGTTGGGAATCATTCGTCTCGTTCTATACCTGCCAAGTGTCACGCCTAAGGCGTGATTGTCACGCCTGCGGATCGAAAACTGCGATCTCACGCCTACTCACGCCTGCGTTCCCATTTCTCACGCCTAGTGGAAAAGTTTGAGCCATTACAGCCTTAACCGACTCATTTTGAAAAAATATACAGTATTTAAATAAACTCGAACCAATGCAAGAAAATGATGATCGTACTTTCGCGAAATCTCCGATTTTAGTAGAGAACATCACTGGAGACGAGGTTGTGTTTAGGAGCTTGGGAACGGGAAAGTCTACTTCCAAAATCTTCGGAAATCTTCTTGGAAATCTTCGGACGTCTTCGGACATCTTGGGACATCTTCGGATATTATCGGTTCCCTGCGAAAAATCCTGTCACTCTCAGGATAAAAATGTCACGCCTATGAATCACAAAAAGTTGGCAGATATATCGTTCTTCCTTACACTGTAGGTCAAAACCTACAGGTTCTGACTTGTCCAGTTCCCAAAGAAAAACTAGACCATTTTTTCCTAATACGGACAAAACGATCTTCTCAACGTCTATAATCTACAGTATCACGATTTCTTTCGAATGCTTTTGAATTCAGGTGAAAAGTAAGTCTATTATATCGAGCAGTGTTGAGTGATTTTGTCGATATTCATGTTTGAAAACGTACCGCATCTCGTGTCAACAAAATCAAAATGGCGTCTACATATCGAAGCGATCTAAAAACTCGATCACGAACGGTTTCAATTTTGCACTTTAAAACGAAACTTTTACTACAATTGATGAACTTAGAGTCGAGGAAAGAAAGGAAAGAAAAGAAAGGTACTCCAAGGAAAAACATTCTATTTTGTTATTGTTATTCTTTTCGTACTTCTCAAATCGTAGTCGCCCTTCGGGCGATCAAACCTCAACTTTTAGTGGCCCTGGACACTTCTTAGTCGCCACGGGCGACCGTGCGACCGCCAAATTTTAACCCTGAAACAGGGTCTCAAAGTGAAAGATTTTTGTGCTTGCTAATCGTTTGTCACTGATTTTTGGAAGGGGTACATCGTTCAGTCATGTGACCAGTTTCTGCAGATGGTATTGTGTATAAATCCAACATTATCGAGTATTTTCATGTTTACAGGTCAATTCATTAATAGCTAAAATTTCAAGTAAAGGACGGTAAAGACGCAAGTTTTCTGTGCATCATTGTTATTTTAGGTTCCATTCCTCTTTGGCTTTCCGCTTGGATCTCACCCTCTAGAAAGAAGTAATCGTTTAATGAAGTAGTTTAAATGCATAACAACAAATGGTAAGTCTTGACCTTAGAATGGAGAAGGAAAAAGCCTGATCTCTCTTCGTCATCTTAATCCAGAGATAACACTTGACCATTTTCAATGGAAATTTTGAACTGAGCCTACTTTAAATAAGTAGATATGGGTTTCTTTAATAGAATTCGAGCCGATCCAGGTTTTGTCAGTCCGGTCCGATCCGATCCAGATTTTATCAGTCTGATCCGATCCAGATTGTGTCAGTCCGATCCGATCCGATCTGATCCGGTCCGATCCAGGTTTTGTCAACGGCCGGTCAATTTCTAACAACTTAAGTGGAATTGACACAGCGACATGAACAAAATGAATGGTGCCTCCATGAAACTTTGATAGTGACAGAAAGTAAGATCACTGGATGGATTTTTGACAAGGACACGCTGATTGTCCAAAACTGTTCAAAACAGATTTTTAAATTCAGATGGTGGACATGTATACATCCAATAATGGTGCCTCTTTGATGAGTTGCGTCAGCACACTTGGAGCACCTGGAGAGGGGGGGGGGGAAGGGGCACCCAACAAGAAAATTTTAGCAAAACACTTTGAAATACCATTTTTCTGCTTTCTAAGATTGTTGTAGAGCTTTGTAAAGGTATGTTTGTGTAAGCTAATACAGGTTGACCTGCTCGGCGGTTTTAGCTGAAATTTAGGCCGCAGAAAATTTTAGGAAACAGAATCCTATCTGCTAAATTTCCGAGCTGAACGGCAAATTTTTCCCTCCGAAAACAATAGGAATTGATAACTCCTCTTCTTACGAAAGTCTGAGGTGATGTTTCGGCAAAGAAATGTCTAGTATTCACTGGAGTTATCTCAGGAATCTCTTATCCGAATATCTCAGGTGATTTAGGCCTTCCGAACTGATATTCTCCAAAACAAATCATTGGGTGCCCGTGGGATAGGGTGGGGGGGGGGGGGGGCTCAGAGGCATGCCCATCATAAAGAGTAGCAACAACTGGTCTGAATTATGGGCTGCTAGGGCATAAATAATTCATCCTAGCAGAAAGCAGAAGTAGGTTTGTAGGCCACTGCAAAAGAGCAAATGCCCAACCTGTTTCAAATATTGTTTTTTGGCAATTTTGGCCTCCTGGGCTAAAAAGGGAGACATTCTTTACCCTAGCCTGACATGTTGTTGAGAGAGAAGTGGCCACCGCTTAGGAAATGCAGTGAATGACAGAGTAAGTGCGTGGAATGTACTGTCTAGGAATGTCTTGACTGCAGTTGCACAATGATGATGAAGCCCCTTAATTCATTTGGGCAAGGAGGATGGGAAGCACTGAGTCAATGTCTGAGTCACCTGCGTCTTTGTCAACATCAAAATTTACAGTGTAGTTCTTACCATAATTGTCCACTTTCTGTTCTCTGCCTCTTGCCAAACAAGGGATTTTTCAGACAGGAACACTTCATCAGTTACTTCTTCAGGTTTTCTTGGCAGGCAGTGCAGGAAAACTGCATCTTTCTTGGCAAGAGACATCAACTGCAAATAGAGCAGACATTTGAACCTGATTGCCTCTTGTAGTAACAGGTTGCTACATACTAAACAGCAACCAGAAGCAAATCATTCACGCATAAGTTGTTCAGGTACCCAACTCACTAAAAATGCTCTTGCAGCACTTGCTTCTCTCTACATTGTACACTTCTGTAAAGCAGTGTGATTACACTGGCCTACAGTTGGGCACAGGATACCCAAGGATAACGTATAGAGTGAATTGTAAGTTCAGTTCTCTGACACACACTGTTGTGGATTATGCTAGGGTCCCCTGTGGAATCGAAGGGGCAATCAGTATAGAGTACTACTTACTGGAAGTAATCAGTATGTGGACCAATATCCCAGTTATGAGAGTACAGAAACCATGGGCCCAAAGAGCAACACTTGTGTCCATACAGAATGTAAGAGCTAGCAACTTGAATAAGAATACCTTGTTATCAACTTGATAACCCGCAAATGACTTCAATCTAGCAGCCTTCTCCTCTTCTTGTCCCATACTGATCCATGTGTCAGTCACAACCACATCTGCATTAGAACATGCCTCCCTGGGGTCATCAGTCAAGTTTAGTGATGTGTTATTCTAGAATACAAGATCAAACATTGTTTTATTGTTTGGCAAAAACCACTTGGTGTAGTACATGTCTCAAACTGAGGAGGTTCCTAATATTTGTGGATTATAATAATTATGCAGGACCAAGTAACTTACTTCTTGAGCAAAGCCTCGAGAAACCTTTGTAATTTCACTATCTGGTTCATAGCCCTTGCAAAGAAAAAACATTCAAACAAAAATACAGTCAATGTATGCACATAATTATTCAGACAAAAATAACATTGCATGATACGTCAAGTCTGTGACTAAAGGCTCTATGCTAAGAGTAAAAGTTTAGCCCACTGTCCATCAGTGTCCATCATCAGAGGTTAGGGAGGGGAGGGTAAGGTCAAATCCGTCACAAACTATCATCCCCTACAATTCTAGTACACTGAAAAATCAACTACTTGACAGACTTTGGAGACAGCACTATCGTTAAGTATTACTCTGCTGATCCCCCAGCCCGGAGGGGAGGTACTCAGGTATATTTATTTAATGATGGAGAGGTGCAAATAAGGCCAAATTTTTGTATCCTAAAAAAGTCCCACTAGGCTAAAACTGAACCCAAAAAAAGTCCAATGACCCAGAATGTAACCCAATCTGCATTTGATTAACTCTGCATTTTTCCAGAGTTTGTAAATGAAACCTATGCAATTCTTTGACATAACATTGAGACTCTTAGGTATACACACTTTTTATCAAGTCTAAGAAAAGCCCTGCCAAAAGCTTTCTAGTACCCCCCCCCAAAAAGTAAGTCCAGATCACTAGTTTCTAACCCAAAAAAGGACTTTGCAGCTCCCTGTTACTAAATAAATGTACCTAAGTGACCCCCCCCTTCCTCGCCTATAAGGCACCCCAGAGACATTTGGAATATTATTCACAGACTTTTGATGAGCTTTCACTTCACCGTCAACCAATTTATAGCTTGAAATCTTGAAATAGATTATTAGAGGTGCTTCTATTTAAAATCTACCTTTGGAGTTGCAACATTTAAGTGTATTCCAAACTTAGGTGCTGCCATCATGAATGAATGAATAATATTGTTACCATCACCAACCCAAGCAACCGTGTGGCCATACAGACTGCCAAAATGCTCCTTGGACAAAAAAACACAATTTCAAGTAAACACAATCAAAGATTAGAAGACATGTTTTGATGGGTCTCATGACATCATCAGTTACAATGGATTTCAAAATAAAATTATGAATTTATGCCCAATGAAATGATACATTAAGAGTGAAATACATTAACTAATTAATTAATTACATGCAGGTAGAAAAACCAGGAGACAAAAACAAAAACAAACTAAGGAAACTTTGAAAGATACCAAAAGAGAGAACATCAGATTAGCACAACATAACTTATTGATTTAAGTTGCCTTTTTCCCACTTGATAGGCAAGGCTTGATCCTTTAGATTGAATTGAAAATTAGTTTCATTGGAGTCTACAAATGTATGATTTCAATGAATAGATGAAACAATCTGTGTTCAAGTAAAATACTGTAAACTGCCACATATAAGCTCCCCCACATATAAGCCCCCCTGGTTATAGGCCCATCTACTTGTAAACAAAAAATACATCTGGTTATAACCGCCCCCGGATATAAGCCTCCCTCTTGTTTTCCTTCTTTCCTTAATATTAAGCACTCTCACAGAACACTGCGAAGATGAACTCTGAGCTTCTGTTTTGTTACATTCTGGTTACGTTCGTGTTGTTACAGTTTTGATTTTGTTGTTAAAATTGAAATGAATTCGATTTATTATGACATTTTAAAGGTTGAATAAAAACTAGTAAATTAAAAACGTATTTTGATCAACACTGCTGTGGCTCATTTTCGAAATGTTTTTTTTTAAGCCCCCCCGGATATAAGCCCCTCCATTTACCGTATAAGCCACCCAAAAGTTCCCCTCACGAAGTTGTATAAGCCCAGGGCTTATAAGCGGCAGTTTACGGTATAACAGTTCTCACTAAGCCTTAAGGTTGTTTTGTTAGTACTATTTGGTTATTCCTCGATAAGAATTAACAATTATTTCTGCTATAAAGATGCCAAAATATGTATTAATTGGTTAAACAAAAAAAGGGCACTTGATGTAGTACATGTACTTGCAGAGTCTGTTAAATAGCAAGTCTGAAAACACAGGATTTACCCAGTGTTTTAACCTGATAAAAACATTTACTTTACCCTCCTATTGGACTATGCACATTTAACATACCTGTAGTGTCAGAAAGTCTGCAAGGATTTGTATAGGGTGGTACATCTCAGATAAACCACTGTGAAAGAGAAAATGATTAAAAAATTAATCAATAATTACATAATAGTCTCCATAAATTATATTTAGAACACACTTCTCGGGTTAATTTTTACTACCTTTCTCTTAATCAAGGAAGTAAAAATATATATCATAATGCAAATTATTATAATAAATAATACATAATTTGGTCAAAATGTCACCCATACAAAAAAAAAAAAAAAACAGTTTGATGCTCAGACAAAACTCCAACAAAACTACAGACATTACCCAGACAACAATAATTACAACAACAATAATATTTTTATCACAATGTGCCCCCACAGAGGGTTTTTTGCTTTGAATCCCCCACCCCTCTGGAAATTCCAGTTTAGGCTCATACTTTCCTTCAAAAAATTTGGCCTTTTAAGATCTCCCTCCTCCTCTGATTTCCAGTAACCCTCTGTGGTGGGGGTATGGATATTTTCTGGAACCACACAATTTTTCTTTGAGGTGTTTTTGACGGCTTTCACGTGGCATCCATTTCAGTTGACCAATCAGATCCAAGAAATAAGAGAGGACCAGTTGTGAGGGTGATCATGAGACTTGATGACTCTGCTGTTAAAGTTCTTCTGTTTCAATTAAATTGGCCAGTTGACATGGACACCATCAAAAGTTGTCAAAAAGACATCAAAAATTGTAAAAAGTATACAAAACAATACAAAACTTGATGCAAGTGTTTGATATGGCACACAGTGCTGTTAAAAGGTCTGGAAAATGTTTCAAAATATTTTCTAACTTTCAAAACTCTAATTATTTTACCCCAGCCTTTTAATCAACAATCAGGTACCTGGGTCGCAATAAGAATAAATAAAAGAACTGATTCTGTACAAAAATGAAACTAGGACAACAAATTTGACATATTTCATTAGCAGAGAACATTATATGTACCTGATGACTGGTACTGTGGCTGCTTCTGCCAAGTTTTCAAGATCTTGCTGTTTGTTGACCCGTGCCAGGACAAAATCACAAAACCTTGACAGTACTCTGCATCAAATGACACAAGGTAAAGTTCAAGATGTAAACATTCAAATAACTGAGTGACATTAGCAGACTAAGGGCAGTACTTCATACTTCACAGAGTTCAAAATAAAATCAGAGCTTTCAGCCTGAATTTGACGGCTTTTTTTCTCAAGGCTGATTTTTAGCCGGCTGTCAAAAAGAATGAACAAGCACCTATCCCAAGTAAACTATGGAATGTGTTAACAGGCCAATGCGGCTCATGTGCTCGTGCTAATGTGTTTGTATATCTCTTAGCAATGGTTGATTTTTTAATTAAGTGCCATTTGCTCATAAGGATGTTCTTAAAATTAGGCAGATCTGGGTGGTACGTTGTTACGAAAGGCAGATTTTTTTTTTCCGCACTGTCTCTCTTTGTTGAGGTGCCGACTTCCTTTCACTGAATTTGACTTCGGAGGTTATTCTTTCTTATAGACTTTTGGGGTATTCTCTCGCACAGAGGCGTGTTTGAATTGGGTGATATTCTCAACGAAAGATTTCGCTGAAGATCTTGTTCTAAGAAGACGTAGGGCTTCACCTATGATAATCCCTTTTCTAACCCCTGGTGGGTGGCAGGAAAAGAAGTGAGTGTACTGGAAAGTTTCTGTCGGTTTAAAATGTGTGCGGATATCAAGGCTTGCTTGCTTGTTAAATCTTTGGCCTTTGAAAAGAGAGGTATCCAGGAAGTTTATTTCTTTGTCTGAGATTTCAGCCCGGTAATTTTAATTGGGTCGGGTGGTGACTGTTTGCTAGGACAATGAACTCTTCTATCTCCTTCTTGTTAACATTCCACAGCGAGAATATGTCATCGCTGTATCTTTTCCACTCAAGTGAAAGAAGAGTGTAGAACATTGATTTTGTACTACTGTTTAACTGAGCATGTGACCTTGTTCCCAGGGTCTCTCTTCTCTGCCTCCCTTGTCAGAGAGACCCTGGGAACGAGGTTGATGTGTCTCTCTTTGACCTACATTTATCAGATTTTGTTATCATTGTTGCATTCAACGCGGCAATAATGAATCTTGGTCAGTGCGCCTATGAATTTTCGTTCGGCTTCTCTCTTTATGATGTTTGCTTTTGCGACATAGCGCAAGTCTCTTGGGCATGTGCCCTTTTCTGTGTGGGCCTGAAGTTTAACTATCGACGTTTCTATTAAACTGCTTGATTTTTCTCTTGAGCATGGAATTTTCGTCGACGGCGGATTGGCGGGGTCGCTTGCTGGCGTTTCACAAATTAGATCAGGCCTTTGAAAATGATAAATGCCGCAACTTAACAGTGACACTGATTTTCAGCACGAATGTGCATTTCCTTTGCTCTCCAGCAAATTAAATTGGACGAGAAGGCGAAACCACACGAAAAAAGCGACAACATGCCAAGTGGAACAGGATCCACGACGCAATGGTAACAAAGAAATCGTGAATGAAAATTCCTGGTTCCTAAAAGATGACTGAATTGCTGCGGCACTGCTACCCCGTGTCCTGCCTATCACATTCACTTTTAATTTGTGTGTAAGTGTTTCATGGCTGCATTACTTTCTGATATGAAACGCTTACTATGACGTTCCAGGGACGTTGCTTTTGCCGATCAAGGGATGGGATGTCATTTTGTTCTATTCTTGATTGAAAAATCGCCGACAAGGGTGGCCAAGGTGCCGGCTGTCACCGGCAGCCGGCTGCTATTTTGAACCCTGCTTCATGTAAGACTACGTATACCTTAGGTCTCACACCAAGTACATACTAGCTGACTAACCATTTGGCCAAATGGCACAATTTATAACACTTAAGTACAAGGGTAATCATATGGAAGTCCATCAGTACACATAACAGCCTGACTCTTTTTCATTTGCAAAACATAAACAAGGAGTTCACAATAGATTAGTTAAAGTCTCACACAAGAGATACATTCAAATGTTATTTACCAACTGTTCTACATGTTCTAGAGTGGAGTACACAGCCATAACATAGCGGTGTTGTCTCTTTGCAACTAATAAATGCTTTATCATAACGACAGCTCATCAAAGAATACAAAGATCAGTTTAATTTACTGATTGTCCACTCAAAATAAAATGATACATTATTTCTTGAGGTATAACATTGTATCTTATAAATGTGGGGGCAAGGTGGCATAGTGGTTATTGCGTGGGACAGATCTAAATCAGTCAGTGGTTCAATCCCTGGTCTCTGCATGCCGTCACATAGTTAAGACGGATTCCGCTCAACGTTCGAGCAATAAGTGCAAAAAATATTTACTAAAAAACTACTCATAGCGCGGTAACATTTTCAACGCTATTTGAAACATCTCACTTTAACTCACTCCTCCAAGTGACCCCGCGATTAATTTCTCAAGCATTCTCGAGAAAATTAATGTCAAATCTCGTAAAAATATGCCAAAACGGGTGCCATTTTGTTTTGAACTGACATGAAGCGTCTTTTTAATTGAAATATGAATAACTTCAAATCCAATTTTCTCTCGCGGGGTCAGCCTGGAAGCAAAAGTACGATAAATTCTTCTTATCTGTTCTCAAAATGTGACAGTGCTGCAAGTATTTTTTTGGTAACTTAATTTTTGCACTCACTGCTCGAACGTTGAGCGGAAATCGTCTTAATCCTTAGACAGGAAATCAATTACTCCACACTGTCTCTCTCTGTTGTAGTTCAATTTTATCCTTGGCTCAATTTTCATTTTCTTTTGTTTCATATTCATTATCATAATATTAACGCAAAAAAGAGCAAAGGAAAATAAAAATTGAACCAAGAATAAAAAAACAATACTCTCAGCTGCTTTACACTACAGAAACTGGGGATGAGCTCCAGCCACATTGTATCACACATTACCTTTTTTTTGTATCTTACAAATACGTGTACAAGAAATGTGCAGTTCCAGAAAATATCCATACTCTCGACACAGAAGGTTTGTTGTTTTGCACCCCCCCCCCCCCACTAAGAAATCCCAGTTTAGCTTCATACTTTGCTTCTAAAATTTTGGCTTTTAAGACCCCCTCCCCCTAGGATTTTCCAATTACCTTCCATGGGGTGGGTATGGATTTTTTCTGGAACTGCACAAAATGAAGTGAACTATAATATTACCTTCCGGTATCCCCAATAGATTCATTCACTCCAAGATGAAAGTCATTGTCTGTGAGGTAAACACAGTGGCCACCAAGTAGGGCAAGCCCTGTATGTAAGGATTGGCAAAGTTAACCCTTCATAAAATAAAGCCCCAGCGTCATTATTCAAATTCTCCTTACTGGTCTCCATACATTTCATTGAGTACTAATTGGAAGACATTGTTAAGACATCAAGACTAATCATCTTTGGTGATCAATTCCTCAATTCTCATGACCTTTATGTGTTATAATGCACTGATATGATGATGGGAAATTTGATGCTGATCACTACTGGGGCTTAAAGGGTTAATTAAGGAAATTATCTATACAAAACAACTCCACAATACGCTCACTTAATGTTAAAATTTTCGCTTCCCAGATTTATCTTACCAGTTTCTGCTGAGACTCGTGTCCGTGTACTACGCTTCTGGAAAATAAAAGCAGCTGATTTTCCCTCTAAAAGTCGAACCGTCTGCAAAGCAAATCAAACCATAATAAATTCTGCTGTTTGCAACACAGTCATTTGAAAATGCAAAATTAATTTCTTTTGTGTGGTTTACACTGTCTCATAATTATCATAAGATAGTGATTCTTACACTGATACCTCTTTGCCATTTTTTATTCTTTCTTTCAGATCAGCAGCAGTCCACAACAGGTATCCAATTTCATCACTACTGAAGTCTTTGAGTGTGAGAAGGTCACGACCCATAACAGATGGAAATCCATGGCTACAGAAAACACAAAAACAGACTACAATATACTGCAAAGTTGTTGTACTTTTCCAATGCAGGAAGGAAATAAGAAATCATAATATTTAACCCTTTAAGCCCCAATAATGACAAGTGTTTATTACTCTTTACAATGTCACTACTAATGATTAAACTTACCGGTCATGAAAAGGAAAAGATGACCAAAGATAAAATGTCTTACTGTAAATGGTTTGAACCCAGGAGTCATATCATAATTCGGTAAATTGTGATCGTCCGGGTGAGTGTAGTCCTGAGAAGGACTGTTTGAGGTGACGTTGACTGACGTTTCGACAACCTGAGCGGAAGTCATCATCAGAGTCAAGTGAACTGTGAATCGTCAGTAGATGTTAGAAGTCTCTGGTCGTTGTCCTGATTGGTCGACGATCTCGTGATGTTATTGGTCGTCTGTCAGTTAAGCCGTGATGTTATTGGCTGTGAAGACTGTAAACGTGATTGGTGCGTTTCGATCCGTCTTTTGTTAGTCAAATGTCCGTTGGTCTATTGTTAGTCAAATAAGTCGGTTTGTCTATTGTTTGTCTGTCTTGTTATTGTCGGCAATCAGTCGTTTGTAAGGTGCAGGTAGCTGTTGGCAACGGTTCAGTGGTGTTTGTTCTAAGTTAGTAAACCAGCTTTCCAGAGTAATTCGTTGATAGTAGTCCGTACTGTAGGTAATGCATTCAGCAGAGTCCCCGTCGATTCTGTGGTTAACCACATTAAATATGTAAAAACAAACCACAGAATCGACTGGGACTCTGCTGAATGCGTTACCTACAGTACGGACTACTATCAACGAATTACTCTGGAAAGCTGGTTTACTAACTTAGAACAAACACCACTGAACCGTTGCCAACAGCTACCTGCACCTTACAAACGACTGATTGCCGACAATAACAAGACAGACAAACAATAGACAAACCGACTTATTTGACTAACAATAGACCAACGGACATTTGACTAACAAAAGACGGATCGAAACGCACCAATCACGTTTACAGTCTTCACAGCCAATAACATCACGGCTTAACTGACAGACGACCAATAACATCACGAGATCGTCGACCAATCAGGACAACGACCAGAGACTTATAACATCTACTGACGATTCACAGTTCACTTGACTCTGATGATGACTTCCGCTCAGGTTGTCGAAACGTCAGTCAATGTCACCTCAAACAGTCCTTCTCAGGACTACACTCACCCGGACGATCACAATTTACCGAATTATGATAAAATGTCTTGATGTCTATTCAAATTCTCCCAACTAGTAAACTTGAGAAATATTATGGAAAACAGTGAGGAGAATATGTATGTAACGGATATGACTTGGGGGTTAAAGGGGTAAAGTGCAGTCTACATTTTCCCAGTTTTAAGTTAGCCTGCATGCATCCAAGCCTTCACTCATCTAAACCAAAAAAAGGTCTGAAGGGGGCAGGGTTGCTTTTAAGCCAAGAAAATAATGTTCAGAGATGAATGCTCAACAATCAAGAATGCCATCATACTCTGTTGGTGGTCTGGGCTGATAAGGCACGAAAACTTCTAAATTTCTCACAACTTTTAATAATTTAAAGTTCGGTACTCATTACTGGACATATTATTTCTCTGTCCGTTTTAGGATGGTACCTATTAGGGGTCAAATAAAGCTTAAGCCACTCTAACCCACAGAGAGCCCCCACATTAAATATGTAAACACAAATAAAAGATTATTAAAGTTTACTTGTTACTGCTCCTAAATTATTCAAAATGGCAACTGTCCCCAAGCAAAGACACGAACAACAAAGATAAGTAAACTTAAATCTTGAATTTGTGTTTACAAATTTGATATGAGGGTGCCCTGTGCCATAATGTTTGGTAGACTATAGCCATACCTAATCAGCTATTAACTGATGGAAGTTTGAAGTACAGACTGAAACCCTGCTAATATGACCACAGATCTAGACAGGTCATTAAAATGTTATTGAGGTATTTGAGGTATTTCTTGGTTGGTGAGACATGCCAGCAGTTGTTTTGGGGAGTTTAAAGAAATTAGAGTAAATGGGTATTTCATAGCCTGAGAAAACAGCCGATGTTTCATGAGGTCGCCACTTGAGCCCTTGCAAAATGACGTCTGTCAGTAATGGGCGCAGAAATTCCATACTGATGTGTCACTACCTAGTACACATAATTGCAGTAACATTGTCATACAAGAAAGGAAAAACCAAAACAGAAAAAAGCCAAATAGGAATTAATTAGCTTAAGTCATGATGGCTTCCAGTATTTTTCTTCCAAGAAAATGTAATCCAGGAGGGTAGCTATAATCGTCTCCTTAGCTAAAAAGTTAAAATAAAGAATTTTAGCAACAAACATCTGTTCAGTGGCAGTATCTGAAGCTCTGAGAATTCTTAATGCCTAATTATGTACTGGTCAAATTGAAGCTTCAACATCCCCTCGCCCGGGCATACCCTGGGCATTTGAATGTGATTCTTGTCCGGGGAGGGGGGAATTTGAACATTGCCTTGAAAGGGTGGGGAATTTTGAAACAGATTTATCTCTTGTTCTAGAGTAATACGCCTTGAGTTTTCTCGATTTTTGCAGGGTTTGACAGATTTCCAAGACAGAATTTCAGCTTTGTTAGTGAATAACTCTTTCAAAAGGGTCTTTACAAGAAGTTTGAAGGTGTTGTTATGGCATATCTCACTCTGAAAAGCGTGAACAGTGTTTGATTGAAGACGAAATTTGTCTTTGAGGAGAGGTATTTCAGTAGTAATTGGCGGGGCATTTGAACAGCCTTTTTGCCCCGAGGGGAGGGAATTTGAACAAACTAATCTTCAACCGTTCAAATGCCAGGGGGGGTGCCCGGGGGAGGGGGGTATGTTGAAGCTTCAATTTGACTGGTACATTAATTCCTATTTGGCTTTTTTCATTTTTCATTTTTATGTGGCAACATTATTGCAATTAGGTGTAGTAGTGCTTCTGATTGGTTGTAATTTTCTTTTAACCAATCAGAAGCACTACCAAGATCTGGGTAGTGTCACGTCATCAGTATGGAATTTCTGCGCTTGTTACCTTGAGGTCGTTTTTCGAGGGCTTAAGTGGCGACCTCGTGAAACGTCGGCTGTTTTCTCAGGCTAGGAAAAAAGACATTGAAATTTGGAGTACGTTTAAAATATCAATAATAATAATAACAATGTATTACTTGTACTTGTTGTGACCAAAAGCGCATTACATTTTTTAATTAAAAGACAATAAGAAATCTATCAAAATTAAAAAAACTCAAATCTAAAAACCTAATACTGTATGTAAAAAATATAAAAATCTACCTATTTAACTTTTAAGCTTTTGTATTAAGCTTTTAACGTATACGTTTTTCAATGCAAGGTGTTATAAGAACAATTGATCTTTTAATAATTCACTCACACCCCTAAAGCGCTCACCTTTCACTACAATGTCGCTTGGAAGAAAGGGCTCCTCCTACTCTACAGCGAGCAAACAGAGAGTCCGTTCCTTCGGCACCATAACAGAGCAAAGAACCGATTCGGTAGCATCCCCGAAATAAACGAAGGGAAGCCATATCTTCAGTGCCACCACTATCACCGATATCTCACGAAGATTTCCCGAACATTGCCGAAGACTGTTTTGGCGGGACCAACGCAAGCAAAGCACTGATAGCTACTGATTGGTCAGCAGATTTCTTTCGTAGAAACCAAGATGGCGTCGGACGACGAGGATGTGCCAGGTTTGTTTATTTTCCTTTTTTCGTTTTATTTCAAACTTTTTTGGAATACCGAAGATTACGTCAGGTCATCATGTTGATGGGTTTCAAACAAACTGTACTGTTTCGTGTTCTCGCTTGGCGTTGTTGCAGAGTCTGGAGCGGTGTTTACGTTTGGCAAAAGCCGTTTCTTGGACAACAAATTTTGGATACGAGATGATGCGGTCATCCATCTCGCTTGTGGAGACGAGCATTCCGCCGTAGTCACAGGTAGCCTTTATTTTTATGTTTTCTCGTCTGAAACTTGCTGAAAGTTGTCGTAAACTGAACAAGCAGAATTTCATACATTCTTCAGATTTCAGTGGGAAGGTCTGCACGTTCTGCAGTTCAGACTCTGATCGTATGATCACAGAAAAACAGATTTAAGTTTAAATAATTTGAAAATTCCTGATGAGATTTGTAATGCATTAAAACCTATCATATGTTCTGCAATGTTTTACACAGAAAACGGAAAGCTATATACCTTTGGAAGCAACGACTGGGGACAGCTTGGTCATGGAAACACGGTTCAAGTTCCAAGTCCAAAGCTTGTCAAACGTGAGTCATCAAGTTGCGTTTATAAACCGCTTAGTGTTGCTTTTATGTTATTTCGGTTGTTGGGTTTCACGCATGTTTTTCAACACGCCTGTTTTTGGAATTTAAAAAACAGGCTACAACAGCTTTTTCTTTACTTTTTTGACTTGTTTTTGAATGAAAGTAATTTTAACTTCACGTTAATTATTTTACTTCTTTATGCGGATGACTTCCGCTTTTCCCGTTACCAGCAATTTGTGACAGTGACACCAGAGGGAAGTTAGCTATTTTTAGCCAGAATCGAACTCAGTACATCACCTGAAAATTATTAATGTGGACCCAATTCTTACTTTATGGATGATAATATTACATGTGTTATGGAAAATCATGGCAGCTGACTACTTGACAGAGCACATTTCATAAGAAGGAAAAACATACAAGCCATTTTACTTTTCACACCAAAAAGTATGGCAAAAATATCCTTCACCGCCCTTTGTTTTGTAAGATAAAGGATGATGGCATCAGGATTCATATAGCAAAGCTGTAGTAAAGTAGTAGACTGTTTTGGTGATAAATACACGTTTGCATAAACTTTTTTAACTATTGTACATTTTTGTTTTGCAGGCTTAAAACCAGAGAAAGTGAAACTTGTAGCTGCTGGCAGGAATCACACAATTGTGTCAACTGGTCAGTAAACCCTCATCTTCTGTTTTTACTATGCTTCTGCCCTAAAAAAAATGCTCTGCTAAGGTAGCTGTTTCACAATGCACATTGTAAAAAGTAAACAACAAGCAACTTGGTAGCTTTTTTCATGATAAACTAGTTTGATCTCTACTATGAAAACCACTTATCAATAGAATGGTACCAAATTTTCTCATCATCACCCTGCCCATTTTCACTGACATATTCCTGACATCAATTCCTTTGCTTCATGCCATCAGTTAACTATGGGCTTTCGACAGTACTTGCACTTAAACCAGTTAACACAAGGTGGTTGATAGAGAGAATAGTTAATAATAACATTTTAGCTTTAGGAGCACTTAATAAACAGAGCCTCAATGCTCTTACAATTATACAGATAAAAAGAATCTAATACTGATACTAATTTACAATGATAAATATATGCCATAATCTGTACTAATTGATAATAATTATTCAAAGCTAGGACAAAACATAATAATAATGATTAATTTTTAAAAAGGATGGTTTTCAAACTCATTTTGAAAGTGGCTACAGATTCAGAGTTCTTGATCACAGTGTGATATTCAGGTTGATTTGTGAAGGGGAATCATGCAAGATTTTGCAAACAATTTCAATAATTATCTTTGCAACTGAATATGTATCAATCACAAAAGATGAGAGAGAACAAAAAGGCATTGTGAAACTGACAAGGTTAAATATTCAAGATAAATCAGCAATTGAATAAACAGTTGATAGTAGAAAATGTGTACACCTAAAATGTTTGGTCGGGAAAAAAACTACATGTAGTACAGGGATGGAAATAACGGCCGGTCAACGGACAATGTCCGGCCTGATTGGGGGTTTGACCGGTCAAATGTTCGCCTGCCGGTCATGTTGACTGGTCACATTTGATCATATTGAAATGAACTAAAGTTTCTATGCTGTATATGTCCGTATTTTTTCAGTTGCACTCACGCCGCACTGTTTTTTGTTTTTTTGTTTTTTGTTTTGTTTTTTCACGAAAGCCAGTATTTTTGTCGAAAATTATCACTAATTCGCGGTGCATCTTACAGGCAAAAATTTCCGGCAACAAATTCTAAAGATCTCGATTTTTCATTAAAATTAGGCCGATAAAGAGAAACAGAGAAACATTGTTGGTCGTTGACGTTTCTGCAACATCAACATTCCGCTTAAATGCGAGAACATTTTAAAAGAAACTTTAGTGACATAACGGTGTGAGAAACAACATAACAAAGCCGTAGTTGTATAAAGTGCGTGCTTGAAAGCACGTGCCCAGTAACATGATACTGTCACGCACTAAACCTTGAACGCATCATCTTTTTTGTTAGACAACGTTGTTGGAGTGTTAGTCGAGTAAGGAAACCTACCTTCTTCCTCCACCCAGTGACACTTTCATCCAAGGTAGCTCCTGGATTTTCAGCTGTCTAATTCTTTTGAAGGTGACATTTGGGGCAAGTTTTTCGCCATTCACCTTTACTACTCAGTGCGACAGTGAAACTTATCGGTACAGCAAGTTGTTCTCGGCGCTTTTCCTGCTCGTATTTATTCTAGTTTTCATGCTGTACTTGGGCAACACGAATCAAAACAGCATTAACTGAAGATGTAAGTCATTACAGTGTGACATTTTTAGCTTTTGTTTACAAGTGTGACAATTTCGCTTTTGTTAATTACCGAAAACTTGTGCGCTCGTGTTTGTCAATGACTTTTACGCCGTTGTTTACGATCTCACTTTCGGCTAGCTTGATTGTAAGCGAATTCAGTTGTGATTGAAATAAACTTGAGAAGAGTTTTTCTTCAGTTCAGGATGCTTCCTATGACGATGTATTTTAGTGATATTTCTTAGTTTGAAAACTTTAGTTGCGAAGTTTGGGATGCATCTAATGGCCCAGTGCGTCTTATAAAAAAAAATACATATTTACATTTGTCCGGCCAGAAACTAGGTATGACCGAGCTAAAATGTATTTGGCCAGTCATATTGACTGGTGAATGTCCAAAAATTATTTCCAGCCCTGTAGTATGCACTTGGTTTCAAGGCTTTAATCCAGAGTTATTAGAGTTTGAAAATCCCTCAGAATTAGATATCATACGTGTACAAGATGTTCAGAAGATTTTTCTTAAAGGTCTCTCTCTTTTCAGAATCAGGAAAGCTGTTCAGTTTTGGTTGTGGCAGTGATGGACAATTAGGTCACGGCAACTCTGAGGTAACAAAGAGCATACCTTTCAATGTATATGTCAAACATACATGACAGGACGCAAGGGGGTCGTACCGTAAGTACCTCTAACAGTTTCTTAGACAAATTGTCTAAGATTCCTAACATACCTAAACTCAAAACCCACCAGGTTTCGTCCCCTTTGAGACCAGTAAGGTGTCATAATCTGTTTCAATGTCATGGGTGTTTTTATTAATTCGAAAACTAACCAGGCAGGTTGAAAGAATATGATCTGATCTAAAATGTCACTTGGGATGAATAAAATCCAGAAAAAGACTAAACGGTTTTAAAAAATGGTCGAATAAATTAAATTCGTCTCATATGACGGGAACAATTATAAATAAACTCGCTTGCATGCTGTGAGAAAAACAACAGGGCATTTGATTACCGGCTAGATGGACGCGGACACTCGCTTATAAAATCAAAGAATAAATCGTGCCATAAAAGCACGAAAAAGGAAAAAAAGCAACTAAGAGAGTGGAAAAAGCGGAAACTTGATAGCAGAAAAGTTATTTATCAATGAATGCCGCTGAGAATCTAACAGGCAAAATACTAGACGCATCTGTAACCACGACAGATCTCTGTTTATCAGAGCGAAAATCCGCGGTGTGGAAATGTCATGATATCGCATCACGGTACCAACCACAACATTCGTACTAGTATATGTATATTGAAAAAGCCATGCTACTGTAACACAAGCAAGTGTCCACTGGTAAGGTGTGGCTGATAAATTTGAGGAAATTATGCCGACTGACATTCTACCATCAATGGGTGTAAATTCTGTGCAGGCACTCGTTTATCGCGCGCGTGGCAGCGCGTGTTAAATTTCCTCTTCTTTTAATATCGTCCGCTGTGAGTAAATTCTCGTACCAGCGCGGCTGACTCATCTTGTTGTTTTGTCTTTCCTTTTTTCTTTTATCTTGGCAACATATAACATGGAAATATCACGTTTTTGCGAAGGATTACAAATTATATAACCCTGAAGAAGCACGTACGGCTGAGGTTGTGCTGGGGATAAAAAAATATCGAGAAAGCCTTAACACAACAAAACTGTTTTTAGTCATCGACTGTGGAAGATTTAGTGAATTAACAAAATAAAAAAATTGAAGCAAGTCATATGAAGACCGTGCGATACTTAAAAATAAGTGTAGGATGCATGGGTTCTTGAAGAAGGAATACTGGTACATGAATGATTCAGAAAGGAAATGCAAATACTCGCCCAAAAGTTGAAACGTGCCAATGTGCAAATCTTGCGAGAAGGACAAAATTATTTGTATGAAGTGTGCTACGCATCAGTTCTGATGTGAAAAAGTTAAGCGCAAGCTGGCCGCCGTGATTAGTATTTCTAGTTTTAATACATCGAACTGTATGAGGTGTGTCACCCGCCAGTTCAGATGGAAAAAAATAAGCACGAGGTAGCCGCTAAGATTAGTATTTCTAGGTTACACCAAACTGTATGAGGTGTGTCACCCCCAGTTCAGATGAAAAAATGTTAAGCGCAAGCTGGCCGCTACGATTAGTATTTGTAAGTTACACTGAACTGTATGAGGTGTGTCACCCGCCAGTTTAGATCAGTGAAAAAAACGTTAAGCGCAAGCTAGCCGCTATCATTAGTATTTCTAGGTTACACCGAACTGTATGAGGTGTATCACCCGCCAGTTCAGATGGACAAAAGTCAAGCACAAGCTAGCCGCTATGATTAGTGTTTTTAGGTTACACCGAACCGTATGAGGTGTGTCACCCGCCAGTTCAGATGGAAAAACGTTAAGCACAAGCTAGCCGCTATGATTATTAATTCTAGGTTACACCGAACTGTATGAGGTGTGTCGCCCGCCAGTTCAGCTGAAAAAAATGTTAAGCGCAAGCTAGCCGCTATGATTAGTATTTCTAAGTTACATCAAACTGTATGAGGTGTATCACCCGCCAGTTCAGATGAAAAAAAGTTAAGCGCGAGGTGGCCGCTGTGATTAACATTTCTATTGTACATTGAATTGTATGAGGTATGTCACCGGCCTGTTCAGATGATAAAATGTTCAGCGTAAGCAAGCTGATTGACTAGTATTTCTGTTTTACAGGTAACTGTAGTTACTGGAGTTACAAAGTGCATGAGCCATACGTGTTATTCCCATGTTCTATGAATCAACAAACGGATTATGCACAATTTAAATGAGAGGGCAGGTATTTCCTCTTTGGCCGATGAGAAGTTGAATTTCTATTTATGGTCATATTTGATGCCAGAGAAACTAAAGTTCACATAAAATGTACCTCTGTGTCCATTTTCGTGTACGTGTCTGCACGTATTAACCTTCATATAATGTCTTAAAGGCCCACATCTATAAATAAGCAGGACGTCGATAGCCGGTTGACAGGGAGAACTCGTTTTGCCAAGATCTCAGCTCACAGAATCAACTGAGTTTTAAAACATAAAGCAATCTCGGAAAAATCGAATTCCGCTAACCAGTGGCTCGAATCCCGGTTGCACAAATTGATATAACCAGAGAAGCTATAGCTAGCCGATAGTCTTTTTCACATCATTTGCGTGGCTTCGCCATTTAAACTTTGCCTTTGTGCGGACTATTTAATAGAGGCCCGGATAATAATACGCCAGCCACGCATGTTATAGAGCTAAGAGATTCTGTGCAATAGCAGTAAAATAAAACTGCTTGGACTTACCTGGTGTCCTCACCATTCTTAACCTTTGTGACTGTCGATCATATTAAAAACCTTTCTGAACAAATTTCTGAATTGGACGGCCTAAAACTACATTATCCGGCGGCCTATTACAAACACGTTGTACCTGGATGGATGAAAGAAACAACTGTTGCCTTTGTTTTAAAACCGACGTGAAATAAGAAAAAGGCTGTTTAAACTTACGGTAATCGCACGATGGATGCTTAAAATGGCCCTGTGTACGTTCGAAGACATCTTCCTGATACCACAACTGCAGTCCACCGGGAGTCAATCTTCTCACTGACCTAAGAGAATAGGAAAATCTGACCTAATTCAGCAATTCTTGCCGACTTGAGATAAGGCCAGCTTACTGTGGTACTCTGTAGAATAACGTTTGAAGCCTAACAGCGAATGTTTTTACGGAAACTGAAGAACGACGGTGATTCCCTTTCTGTTTTAGCGCGCGCAGACGAAAATAAATTAATTCTGGCGCGTAAACAAATAGTAAAAAACAGTGATTGTAGCAATGGAAATTGATCCACGAAATATTAGTGTTGACAAGATGACTAGTTCTCCATTGGGAGGAGATGACAAACAAGGAGCTCTTTACTTGATGGATTATGACACTTTTGCAACCGCAGAAAAAAATCTCTGCGTGAAGCGGTACTTACAGTAGAACCCGCTTGCGTCCTGTCATGATTTATGTTAATTTTGCAACTAAATGAGTATGTCTTTGCTCAAGTCATGTTCTGAATATCATCCAGAAATGTTACATCATCAAGTATTGTTATTGAGAGGAAGAAGTTATGAAAATGACCTGACAAAATGTGGTTTATCTTCCCTGTACCAAAAAAGGCAATTACAGAAAGTCAAGTAGAGTTTGTAACAAACCAAATGAGTCACATACAGATCACTATAATCAAGCTTTGAGGACTGATATTTGTTCAAGTCCAAAGATCCACTGGGAGGAGAGTCATCTTTGACAATAGGGTTCCTTCCTGGTGACTGTAGAGACTAATTTAAGGGCTCGGTGAAAAATGGGCGTAAATGTCAGTTTTGACCTTGAAATCTAAATTGCTCCAATTTAGCTCACCTTTGGCACACTGGTTTTCATGTAAGAAACAGTTCTGCATTTATTTCATGTCCTGAGAGCTTCAATTCAAAGAATTAGCCTATCTCTTTTTCAAAAAACTGAACAGTAGTCAAGTGAAGAATAACTGCCACCTCTTCTGTTGTTTTATTTGCTTCAGTTTTAAGCAAAAGTATTAGGCAAATTCTTTACGTTTCAGCCCTCAGTCCAAGAAATAAACATAGAACCATGTTTCTCACATGATAAGCAAATCATCCAGATGCCGTTTGCTCCAATTTGGATTTCAATGCCAAATGCTCACTTACGCTCTTTTTCCACCAAGTCCTTGCATTCTTTTAAGCTTCATAACTTCATAGCATTAAGTGATGCTGTCTACTCAGAAAACATTGCTTTCATTGTCCATGTAGAATTCCACTTTCCCTAAAGCAATAGAATCTTTAGCTGATCAACAATACAAGATGCTTGCCTGCGGATCAGATTTCACTGCTGCTGTTACTGGTAAGGACCTTCCTGAGCCCGGTTGTTCAAAGCAGGATTAAGCTAACCCAGGATTAGTGTCCATTGTTAATCCTGACCAGTCTTATAGCCAAGCGATGAGGATTTTTGTAAATCTTTTTTGCACTATGTTTTGACTTTGCTTGCTATTAAATGGCCAGTTAAAATTAGTTTTGAAAACTCTTTTGACAAGAAAAATTGGAACCTTGATTAATCCAGGGTTAGCATTAACCAGCTTTTGAACATCTGGGCCCAGGCTTTCACTCCTATCAATTAGCCAGGTGTTTCTCTCAGCTTCCTCTACAGCTAATGAGTTCTATTTGCTAACAGTGTTTTCCTGATCCATACAGCTAAGGGGCAGTTGTACACTTGGGGCTCCAGTAGTGAAGGGCAAACAGGTCAAGGAAATGATGACTGTGATGTGCCTACCAAGGTGCAGTTGAGAGGAAGGGTAGTGGCAGTAGCCTGCGGATATTATCACATGGCTGTAGCAACTGGTGAGTCAATACCAAACTTATCTCATGGCTGTTGTGACTGGTGAGTCAATGCCAAGCATGACGATCTATGAAGATATTGGTAGTATTGTTTCTTCCTTTCCTCTTAGAGATTAGGACTGAAAACCCTAGTCCTCTCCCAAATGGCCACCCCACCCTACCCCACTGCAGTAGGATACAAGCAACATGTAGCTTGCATAAATCCATGGTAAGATCTCCAGGGTCTTATAACTAAGATATTATCCTTACATGTTATACATATACACACTGTAAGATCCCATAGGGTTCTGAGTTATCAGGATCCTACCCTGGATACTACAAAATTCTATAGGATCCTGTCTAAGACCACATGTGCAGGCAGTCCTCTTTAATATTAATATACCCCTCCTGGGTATATTAATTAATCCAACTGAAGGTAAACTTGCTAGTTACTGAGCATTGTCTAATGTAACGTTTATCTATATAACTTTGTAGATGATGGCTCTTTGTACACTTGTGGAGAGAGTGAGGATGGTAAGCTTGGACTAGATGATTCACAACTCGAGGACACAACACATCTTCAAAAACTTTTCATAAATGAACAGGTCACTGCTGTTGCGTGTGGTGGCAATCATACTGCAGCTGTCACAGCTAGTGGAAAATTATTCACTTTTGGACAAGGAGTCCACGGCCAACTGGGACATGGCTCTTCATGTTTAGAATGCCCTGCTCCTAAACAAGTGACCAGTCTAGGAAATATTCATGTTAAATATGTAGCCTGCGGCGAGTCTCACACAGCAGTTATAACAAAACATGGAAATCTCTATACTTGTGGAGATGGCCGGCATGGCAAGCTTGGAATGGGAGAGGAGTCATTCTCTAATCTTTTTAGACTTGAAAAAGTGACAAGATTTGATGGCTTTGCAGTGCAAACAGTTGCGTGTGGTGGGTGTCATACACTTGTTACAGCATTTAAAACAATGGACGTCAATGACGGTACAGACAGTGAAGCTGAAGCTGAGAAAGATATTCTTACGGCTTCCGTTTCCTCTACTAAAAGTCTCCAGGATGCGGTGGATGGACCCGCAGGATACAGGAGTGATCTTGCTGCCACTTTCCCTGCTGGAGGTGCAGCCAGGAATAAGCGCCGACAAAGAAACATAGAGGTACGCAGGGGAGTGCCAGCAAAACTAGCTACTCTACTGACAGAGGCAGCTGAGTGGCTGAGAAATTTCATGATGTGCAGCGTAATATAATAAGAATATAATGTATATAATATTAGAATATAATGTCAAGGTGGTGTGGTGTAGTGTCTATTCTGGTTTTTGTTGTCTTATTACTTCACAGTAATGGTACAGACTCAGTTACAGGCTTGGAAAAGTTATATATATCATACATTGAATATGAACACCTTACTAGTAGTAAAATAATAAAGCGTCTGCAAGTTTTATCTAATCTGCGAAACCATCAAATACAGGTAAGGTATTTTTAAAAAATATAATCCCACTTCATTCTCACTATGATTTAGCCTCAAATAAAGGATATTACTGACTGTGCAGTAAGATGGCATGTTTGCCTATTTTGCTGTCATTTATGGTAAAATGTCACAGTAGTGAGACAATACACATAATAATTGCACATGGAGCATATCTTTGTTTCCTTGTTTGTGACATTAATGTTGAACTGTTCCATTTTCTTCAGAGTCTTGGCAATTCAATAGGAGGAGGGTCTTTGCCTCCCATTAGCAAGTCAACATTACCTCCCCTGTCTCGGACACTCCCAACGCTGAAAAGGGAACCATCAAAGGAGGAGAAGATACCAGTTAATCCGCTGGACATGTCTACGTTACCAAAAATACCAAAAGAAGATCAGGGTGGGTACATTGTAATTTATAAACACTTGACTGCGTATGTGTGGTATTAAAGCATGAGGCTCAGTAAAGCTAGACAGGAATTCCCTGGTAAAAATTCTGCCCAGGATCCTAACAGGATCCTGTAGGATCTTAACCAGGATCCTGATAAGATCCTATATAAGATCCTATAGGATCCTATAGGATCCTGTTTAAGATCCTATAGGATCCTACAGGATCCTAAACAAGATCCTACAGGATCCTAAACAGGATCCTGGACAATCTTAAGCAGGATCCTGAAAGACTTTACAGGATCCTGAGTAGGATCCTAAACAACATGGTGCCATTTGGGATCCTGGGTAGGATCCTGTGTGAACTTACAGGATCCTGTAGGATCCTGTAGGATCCTATAGGATCCTAGAAAATCCTGTAGGATCCTGTATAGGATTTCTACCAGGGTTATTCAATAATGATAGTTTAGAACTTTTCGCATGTAAACTCCCATAATATGCAGAGAATTATGATCTTTTGTTGTCTTTGATGATGTGTACTTGACAATATAAACTGCATTTTCATCCTCATATTGAAGCGTAATTAAAATATTATTGATTACAGTATACACCTAATTGCAATATCGTTGTCGTGTAAAAATGAAAAACGAGAAAAGGGAAAAGCCAAAATTAGGCACACTGACTACATTCAGGAAATTGCTCTGAGGCCAATTTACCTTGTATCAACTCAATTGATACAAACTTGAAGTTTTATACTGCATGTAATGCTTAAGTGCCGTGAGAATTAGTACACTCTGAGAATTTAATTTGCTTGGCTAATAAATTCCTATTTGGGTTTTTTCTTTTTTCTGTTTTTTATTTTTGTCTGACAATGTTATTGCATTAGGTGTAGTCTAATTTGCTGTTGTAGTTGTTTCTGTACAAGTGAATGGTGGAAACTATGCTAATCTCTCATTCTCAAATTCAGAAACAAAGTTAAGATACAATGGTGCATTACAAACATGGCCACATAGCTAAGGCTCTTCTTATTGTGCTCTTTTTAACAACTTAGGAAGTGACAAGAAAAAAGATAAAATTTCAGCTGATAAAAAAGAAACACCGGTGAGTGTCTTTTCTTTTTTTGCATTTTTTTAAAAAATTAATTTTACTCTGATCATTACACCCCCACTCATCAAGGGCTTGATGTTCCCTTGGTATACACAATGAAATCCAAGGTTTCAAACTCACTGTCAGGTGGCTTTTCAGAATACGATACAGTTGACTCCCAGTATCTTGAACCTCTGGCTGACTTGAAGTGAATGTTTTTCCCTTCAGCTCATTTTACCTTTAATAACTGAAATTCACGATTACATGAACCTTTTTTGATTTTCCTTGAAAGGTTGAATTATCGTAATTCAACTGTGTGTACGTTTTTATTTATCCCTGAAACAAAAAACGTAGAATACTATAAAGTGCCACTCTTTGTTTTAACAGGAGTCTTGATACCTATGTAAACTACACCATACCCAGAAGTGACTTTCTTTGATTTGCAAACCTGAAAAAGAAAGGGGAAAAAACGTTTCCAAAGAGCAGCAATAAAATAGAGATAAAGATATTTATTTGCCTATGGCTAAAGGAAGTAAAATTTTAGTGCTTTGTATTATCACGTGATTGCTATCTATAGTGACCAAAAAGATTATATGAAGACATAGGCACATTTCCTGTCATTATTTCCGGTAGAAGTCATGTCGGTTCAGTATTGTTCATGTGATGCTCGGTATTCCGAAGAGAGTAACTTTGCTGTGTTTTCTGGCCTTGTCATAGATGTTTTCGTTATTTTTAGGCGCTGCTGTACCAGATAACTAGAGTAATGGGGTTCCTGCTGATTAGTATATGTAATCGCATGAGGCCGAGTAGAATTAAGGATAAATTTTCACGCGTATTTTCAAAGTTTTCACAAAATTGCCCGAGTCGTGCAGCAACAAGGGCGATTTGCAAAAACTTTGCAAATACAAATGAAAATTTATCCTTAATTCTACGAGGACTCAATGCAATTACTTGTTTATAACACAGAGGGCAAAATTTTCACAAAACTTTCCATCTATCATTGTTGAAGCACAATTAGCGGGCCCCCAGAATTAAAGTACCTGGTTGTAAATAATTCACCACACAAGCAGTTTAACTGCTGGCTCAGCGTACAAGACAAAAAAGACTGTCTATTATGCATATGTTAATCTCAAGAGTTAAATACAATTCTAGTTCGTTGACAAAACGCACTTAAAACTCAACCTAAGTAAATTTTATTTACCTGAGTTGCAAAGCTTTCTCTCGCTCACTGAACTAGTTTTCAGTAGTTAAAAAAAAAACATTTGTTGTTTCCCGTAAAACATTCAGGTTCACCTTTTGGAATTTCTGTTTGAGCTCTCACGTGATTTCCACACCAATTTTGCCAACCAGCCCGGTTAAAGCTCAAAGTCTGAAGCCATTTGTGTTGAACAAGGCGCTTACAAAATGCAAATCGCGTGCTCTTGCGCTCAGCCAAATGCGAGTAATTTTGGCGCTTGGCCAATCAGGAGTCAGTACTTTTGCCCTCATTAGACAGAAAATTAAGGAAAAATGCCCTCTGTCTAAACCAATCAGCAATCAGTAATTTTGCCCTCTATGTTATAAAAGTGATAACTCGTGTCGTTTATCAATGATTTTAAGTGTTTTTTTTTCTGTATATCTTTGTATTATTCTTATTATACAGGGTCCGAAATTAACTTTTTTATGCGGGCGCCAAGTGGCGACTGAAATTTTTTTTTCCGTCGCCAGATGGAAAATTCTGGTCGCCAAAAAGTGTCCGTAAACTTGTTGCTTCACGGCGAAACACGAAGCTTTTAAAGACATTTCTTTGCTCAAAACATATTCTTACTCCTGAACGATCGCAAGAGTCAGACTGCCATGAAAAAAAGGCATTAAGAGTGAATGTCTGTAAGGACCATCGATATCGCGGTCACAGCTCAAAATTCGATTTCGCTCATACTTTGTACATCGGTAGGCCCAAGTATTGCACATATGAAATTGGGGTTTATTTAATCAAATATTATTTCCTTTGAAAGAAATTAATTTTAAATTAGTTGCGGTATTTTTCGTCAACAACACGTACAAAATTGTCAATATTTACGTCTTTGCCGAGTGGGCTAATTGCGCGTTTCGATACATTTCTACAAGAATCTTATTTGATTAACACCTCCTAAGTCCGCTGAGTGTAGAAAGAGTCAACTAGCTACATTTCTAAATATTTTGTAATTTTTTGAACAGGTGCACTCACGGTGCCCCAGAAAAAGGTTCGACGGTACCTCCAACAAACATGCCAAAAATGCCCGCGGTACGTAACCAAACTCACCAGTAAACCACCAAAGCAACGCTAAAGGACAGTTTTCAGTTTCTGCTGTTCCATTTTCTTGGGATCTCCTTTACTTTTCCAACTAAAAATTCGTGAAGTAAGCGAAATTTTGCTATCCGCCATTTTGAAATGTGCAACAACTCGGACAGTTGAAAGATTGTACTCACCACAATGCGGTCGTCAAAAACATAATTTTCCACTAAGTAGAAAATGTAAATCGCCTTTGTATTTCTTTCTTAGAATACAGTCATTAACAATGTAAAGCCTTAAATTGTGTTAAACTGAACCAAGAAGAAACCCGTTGAGCAAATCAAAGGTCATTGCAAACATAGCCCTCTACTCACCTCATTCTATTCTTCGCTTTGATTTCCTCGGCGGCTGTCTTTCGTTTGTGACCTTACAGTTCGAATTTATACTTTTTCCCATTACGTCATCCATCGAAAGTTGCTGCTTACCCACGCTATTCGAACAAAAGTTTGATTTGCCAAGTGAATATAAATACTGTTTATACATTTCAGCGTTTCACCAACACACAGTAACGTAATACGATATCTTTTATGATATGTAAAAAGTTTCCATTTGTCACGCAATGCAGATTACACATGAACGGCTGAAATTTATTTTCCGTAAAATGAACTTTATTTTCTTCAGTGTCCCGCGAATGAGACAATCATTTTAAAGGTAACATCGTTTCGTAAAATTGAGAAATAACCAGTTTATTCCTTAGCCTTCTCGCTAGTCTTTTCTTTTCTTGAAAACGTTTCTAAAGTAAGCACGTAGGCTCTTCCTCTTGTCGACGGTGATCTAGTCACTTGTGCTCGCGTGTCTCACTCAAATCAACATCCTATGATATAAACTACACAATTTTAAATCAGCTACAACATACACGTTTGTGGCTGATGGCCTATTAAATGAGCAGTACTCAGGTAGTTACGCATATTTCCCTGGTATATTAAAGTATATATTAATAAAACGTACCGGTATTATTCAGTCCGAATGACTGGGGTCCTGCATATTCGAGTCCAGGATGAAATCAATTCACAGTTATTTCAAGCTAAAAGGTGGAAAGTTGAAGACTAAGTATCATTCCCATACCTGGGTTCGCTTGAGGTTTTCTCTTAGCTTGCTTTTTTTTTGGGGGGGGGGGGAGGGGGAGGGGTGAGTGGAGGAGTTTTCGGCGGGATGGGGGCTTGCCTCTTCCCCACAAGCAAGTTTTTTAAATTTACGCTTTAAAAATTTTAATCCTTATCAGTTCTGTAGCCGCTCAGTAGGTAGTATCCTTTCTCCGAATGGTATGTCTTGAACGATATGAGGGCTGATAATAAAGTTGAGGAAATGATCCACCTTAGCATAGTCAACTTTCATACGTCTTGCGATATCAACAGACACAACCGCCCCTCTTCCATGTAAAAGCTTGCGATGTCGTGCTATGTTAGCTTATGTTAAACCTGTAGCTAGTGATCCCAGGAATGTACTGCGTAAGTTCCTTAAGTGGCACTTTATCTGCCATAATTGACAGGATTTGCCTTCTTGTGCTCCTGTGTGTTGCATTCAAGTCAGCAGCTCTCGGCTAAAGCCTGCAAGAGTTCCACCTCTGCCTGGGTTCGCTCAGAGGGTACGTTACCACCCAATGTAGACAATAACTTATTGCTTTGACCTGGAGCAATAACTTCAAGGACTTCGCGGACACTTTGTTTTGCTTTACGGCTGTATCTTCGCTTTGTGCGTTCGTGTGCACTGTCCCACGGAACGGACAATTTGTGGCGCACAGGGCTGACGTCACGACATGCTAAGAATTCGTTCAACATTTTCAAAGATTCGTTCACTGTGTTTATTTGGCTATTGTCTGGTGACTCATCAAGATCAGATTCTTCAACATTCAATTCCTCAACCTCCGGGATAAAAATACTTTCCCTCCTTTTACCGCGAATCATTGGCGTTTCTTCCTGAAAAGTCAGAAATGGCACTTGTATCAAGACTACCTTGTTACTATTACTCTACCTTAGCTGATATAGGCTCAGGTTCAGACATGGAAATGTTGTCGTCGATCTTTTCTTTGTTCACACGTGGCCCTCTCGAACCACATTACACAAAAACTAAAAAAAAGCCAAATATTTCTCTGAAATCTGCAACCTTACTCCCACTACGTACTCCCACTACGTACTGCGTATTGTGATCAAGTGAAGTACACTTACCAAATTAAGTGCACTTAAAAGTTTTCCGCAATGTCGTCAAAAACTGATTCAGGCAAACTGCTTTCTGGGACACTTCTTCGTTACGGTAGTGTCTTTCGGCACTTGGTACATACTGCTTAAAGAAATATACCAGGAAGACGTCAGATACACTGCAAATTTATGTCACCGATGGAGATAAATTTCCTTAGACTTAGAAACTCCTTTTTGATAGTTGTTTCCACAGACATCTATCTATCCCAATCCATTTGTCAGTCTTAAAGATTCGGAAATTAAATTACTTAGTTCTGATCTTAGAGCAGTTTTCTATCGATTATCCAAAGTAATGGGTTTTTTTCTTGCTTTGGTTTTGCTTTCCTAGTTCTTACCCTCTTTGATTGGTTAAAAATAGCTTGCGCCACTTTCTTAACCAATCACATGTAAAACCAATCATCACTTGCTCCCACGCGTTTTCCCGCGCTTAACAATGCTTTGATTTCTGATTGTCTATTTAGTGTTCTGTTCCTTTTGTGATTGGTTGGAGTAATTATTTTGGTTTTGGTTTTACGACACTCATTTTGAAACGCTCTAATATATTACTGAATTTCCACAAAGGAGTAATTGTTTTATTTTGTGTGTGTGTTGGGGGGGGGGGGGGGGTCAGCGCTACTCAGCTAGTATAGAGACGTTACCAACCCAATATTTTGGCGCCAATACATGACGTCACCAATTTCTTTACTTGCCGACGTCGGACCGGAGATCGCCTAGGAGCTATTTCGACTCCAATACAAATTTTCCAATTATTTAAAGGTAAAGGTTAATAGATTTACCTGATCCAACTGGAACGAATTCTCCAGTTGCTTCCATTATGAGTTGAGACTGAGACAAGCTGAGGTCCCGGTCATCATTTCTCTTTGAGTCTTCACTGTGCCCCGAAAGTTTCTTTGGAATACTACACAGCCTTACAGACCTCCGCCAGCCAATCCTCAAACGTGCACGGTGTAAAGGACAGATGGTCATTTCTTGGATATTTGCTGGCGTTTAAAAACAGGCACTTCGCGCTAAAATAAGCTCCACTTCGGTTTCGCAACCACTAAACTTCAGCAATTTTTTGTGGCTCAGTATACTCTTGTTACATGAAACCAGAGGCACAATCTCACACGAACGATTCCTTGATCTTGCGTCAGGTCCACATTCACCACCGACCAAAAGTGCAAAGGTGCAAGCCATCTTTTCATTTGAAAATACCGTTTCGAAAATCCAGGAACTGTTTGTATTATTGACGCAGCGAGATTTACCTTTCGGAAATATGAAAGCAATTTTTACGATGTTCATTTCAGTAAGTAATTTAATTATAAAACCAAGGAAGATAAAATCTCCTCGTTGAAGCCAATCCAACTGTTTGTATTCGCCATCTGTTGTCATTTTCTTTTTTCATGAAATTGTTTGTTTTCTTTTTATGTCTTGACTTACTATGTAACAAACTGTATCGCTCTTAATCAAGTACAGAATGCACAAGCTTTAAACTGCAGTGTCACGGAAGACAATAGGGAAAAAATACCGTGTTGGTGGAAACATGATCTATTTTTGAAGGTAGTCATTAAAGACGCGAATCAATTAAACACAAATTTCACTTATATTGCTGTTTTTGAGGAAAAAGAGGTTTAATCAGGGAGGAAGTACATTATTGGCACGGAACTTTGACATTTTGGAACAAGGCGTACATCACCTTGGCAATATTTACACAGGTGTTATATTGTGTTTACAAAACTCAGGACTACAGTCCGATTATTCATTCTGATTGTGTGGTCTGCGAGTGCAGTTCCGAGACAGGATTTGAGGAAGATTGTCTTCCAAGAAGTTAAACCAAAAGATCTGATATGACAGAGAGGGCATCCACTGTAGCTGACGGTTTCAACAAAAGTTGATGTTTCACCTTCCAGCGAAATTCCAAAGGTCGGTGTTTAGTAATTCCATTCAGGGCAGTGTAAACAGCGCAAACTTTACTCAGTCAGTTCTGTTTAATATTTTAAAGATAAGGTACAACAAGTTTCTATTTGCATTAACAATCTGTACTTTGCTACAATTTACGATTTCGAGCCTTTTTTAAATGTTAAAATTTTGCGTGGATATTTTGGTTACAGTTTCAATATGGCGGCGATCAGTATAAACATGTCAAATTAGCAAACTTTCAGGATTGCGCTTCGCAAAAGTAGAAGAGATCCCAAGAAAATACAAGCCGAACTTAAAAGAGCTATCCCTTAGCTTTATCCTCAGTATAGTCTGGGGTTTAATTTCTGCGTACCGACAGGGTTTTTTGGCCGGTATTTTAGGCCACCTCAGACCTATATTAAGAAAGGCTTCAAAGTGGCTTCGAACAAAGGTCCACAACATGCCCGTTGAAAGAAAATAACTTACTTTTTTGCCATGGTTAAATTGACTAAGGACCGACCTTTAAAGTTATCGCAAGAAATGGCTTATAAGCTATTTTCTGCTCACGCGAGGCCGCCATAAACACTGCGAAGTTTCGGTTCTTCGAATAAGCAAATTTGGCCTTATGCGGACTCAACGGTTTTTATTTAATTACTCTTAAATAAGGAAATATTTAAACAAACTAAACCCGTTTCGTTTACTTTGGAACAATAGACTATCACTATAAAAAGTATCAGCGAAATCTAATTTTGACCTGTGTCCGCGATGTTAAGGACCATCTTTGATTTTTACTGACATTGACTCTTAAATGATCGTGTAGCTTAAATTGTAGTTGAAAAGGAGTTTTTGTTAAATAGATAGCTCTCTTAGTTTGAAGACTGAACATAACGCCACTTATCATTCACGTTATTTTATCCGGCGTTTTAATTGGCCGAGAGACCATTACGTCACTGCAAATAACTGCCTACGAATAATTGTCTGCTCATGCGCATTACGGTGCGAAGTTGTTTCGCCGTTTCGCTGCGAATAATTCTGCTCGTGCGCAGTTGAGTCACCTGTTCAGAGCTCAAACTCAAACGCGGGCAAGAAAGCCATTAAAGTGCGGAACTTCTCGATTTTTGACTAAAAAATTTGAAGAAAAAAGCGTGAATCTTCCTTTTGGACGTTGAACTTTTTGGTAAATCAGTTGATGTATTCGTTTAAAAGCAATTAATTACTGGCGAAAGCGGAATTTACTAATTTTGTATTTTTTGTGCAGAAAGTTTTGAACGAAATGAAAGCGCGCACTTGGTGCAGGAATAAATAATTGTGCAACAAGCGCAAAAACACATTGTCTTGTTGAATGATAAAACAATTATTGAACTCGATTTCGCAAAATATCGTGATTCGTCAGTGTCTCGCAGATCAATTATTTGCCTCTACCTTCGGCATCGGCAAATAATTGATCTGCTCGCCACTGACAAATCACGATATTTTGCTCAACCTCGTCCAATAATATTATTGTTTATTCTTCTGACTGTAAAGCGTTATCGAAAATTTGTAGAGCGTTTCGTTGAATATTCAGTGGCGAAAGGAAAGCCTGTGTTTATGCGATGCGCCCACGGTATGGTTGTCAGATGAAACTGCTGAAATGTCGATTACATTGCGTGGATTACAACTGTTGTGGAGGTCATTTAACAGGAATCTTACCTTCGTTTTTGATCTAAATTATTTTCTATGGAGATTAAAAACATCGAAAAGACAAGGGGTAAGTTTCTGCTGGAAATCAAACGCGAATTTTTCCATTTAAAATGAAATTAATTCCTTGAGCGGCGGTTCAAAACATTAACAAGGCGCTGAAAGTTAGTCGCCTCCTGGCGACTAGCCTTGAAATTCTGGTCGCCAACACTCAATTTTCAGTCGCATTGGCGACCAGCTGGTCGCAATTTCGGACCCTGTTATAAGTAATTTAGTAGGAGGACCCTTCTGTAAACCACTTTCAAGTGAAGTAGGTATCCTCAATGAAGATTATTATTTTTCATTTCACGCTCAGTAGTATTTATATGTTGCAGCACAATTTAAGAGAAATAGCGTTAGATCACAGCGAACAGCGATGTGTTCTTAGGATATTTTTGTCAGGAGCATCGTGATTATATTTGTGTTGAGTGAGAAGCATACACAGTCGATGAGAACATTCGATTTCCGGTTTTGATTACATAATCAGATCTTGTATAGTGCAATGTTTGATTTTGCTGATTTGACTGGAAATTCTGTGTTGGATCATTGAATTCAAGTTTTGTGGCTTCTGTCCATTGGCGATTTTTATTCAAGAGATACATGTACATAAAAAAGGATTGTTTCAACAAGAGAATAGTGGAATAATTTGTTCTATTTAGCCCCAGTGACCAGAGAAGACATTTTAATATTCTACTTTGAGAGTGGTAATCGAAGATTGACCACAGAAGAATAAAATTTGTGCAATTTGGAGTGCTAAAGGTAGTGTCCGTGATATCAAGAAGTCTAAACTAACAACAAACAAACAAACAAACAAACAAACAAGCAAGCAACTGAAAAAGCATCAACAATCACGAGATCTCCCGGTCCGTGGATCGGTTATTTTATATCATATCACTCATGACTTGAATTAAAGTAACGTTTTTATTTGTTTGCTTGTTTATTTATTCATATATTTATTAATCTGTGTATTTGTCTGTGTATTGCAAATATAGTCACTCAGAGATATTTTATTGTACACTTGTACCCTTTGAAAGTATTGCATAACTGGTATATACATCCCTAGTACGTACAGTGCAAACATCATGGAATTAATGTCAGTGTATACTCTTCTTTTTTTGGCTAGCAAGGTTGTTTTCTTTTGCGATTGCTGCTCTGCATTCCTTTTAGGTATTCATCTAAATTTTGTTAGATGCTTTGTTGTTAGGGTACTTGAGCCAGTCGCCATGGGCCCTCCTTAGTTTTTAGCCCTGTGCTGTCATTCGATCTTCATCTTCTTCATGTCACTCTTGACCATCTACTGCCAACTGAACTCGTTCATCTCCTTTACAACTGCAAGTCTTGTTATTTGCTTTGATTCAGGTCGCTAAACCAAGGAAAAAAGCAAAGGATGTTGAGAGCTCTTCTGGAATATCAGAGAGTGAAGAGGAGGATGAGGAGGACGACGATAACGAAGAAAATAATAAAAAGAAAGACAAAACAGCAGTTTCCAAGGAGGAAGAGAAAAAAGAAGACACAACAAAAGGTAAACAGTTTTATCACTGGTTTCTTACTTTTGTAAAGTACAGCATTATTTGCTGAGAAAGGTAGGATAAAGAAAGATGTTAAAACACTGTCACAATCATCTGGCATTTTCGGAATATGACGAAGCAAGATGTCCCAAGGACTCACAGCAAATCCACTTATGACCCTTTACCACACCCCAACCCACCCCTCCCACCCAACTACTCAGCTTGGTGCTGTTTTGCTACATTTCGTTACGTTACTTGTATCTTTGGCGGAGTGAAAACCAGATGTTTTGACATTTGTTGCTTGACACACTGACATGAAGACGCGAAGATAAACAATTGACTCTGATTACCCTTCGTGACGTGCGGGACGTCAGCTTGGTGCTGTTTTGCCACATTTCGTTGCGTTACTTGTATCTTTGGCGGAGTGAAAACCAGATGTTTTGACATTTGTTGCTTGACACACTGACATGAAGACGCAAAGATAAACAATTGACTCTGATTACCCTTCGTGACGTGCGGGACGTCAACGATCCCGTTGCCCAAACCTTTAAGCTCCAGTATCAACATGCCTGTTCTCCTCTGTTCCCCATATATTTCTTATAGCACTTGTTGGGAGAATTTGAAGTCTCATTGTTGGTGATCATTTGTTTAATCCTCATGACCATGTACAGGGTGTGTATGTTTCATAAAGTGTTCATACCGACTTCCGTACACCGACCGGTGTACGGAAGGTCATGGGTTCGATTCCCGTCGGGGACTCAGATTTTTTCTTTGTCCCACGCTCGCGACATGCTGAATATTCCATCTTTTCTTAGTGTTCATACTGTTAGAAGAAAATAGGTACCTGTCATTATTGGGGCTTAAGGTCCTCACCGATGAAAGGAGAAAGAGGGACTGTTTCGTTTTTATATGTGGAACTTTCTTTTTCATTTGTTCACTGTTTAGTCCTTGTTGTCTGTAGGTGAAGATTCTGAGGAGTCTATGACACAAGATGAAAGCGACAGTGAAGAAGAAGAGACTGAAGACAAAAATAAAACGGCAGAATCGAGCAAGCCGGCCACTTCAAAGCCAGAGCAGGATGACAAGAAAGCAAAAGTTCCCTCAAAGAAAGAAGAAGATGAAGAAGAAGAGGAGTCAGAAGAAGATGAAGAAAGCGATGAGGAAGAAGAAGACGATGAAGAGAGTCCAGGGGAAGAACAAAAACCTGACAAGAATAAACAACTCAAAGTTGTGGGTAAGAAAATTGAAGTAACAAAGGTTGAGAAGAAGAAGGATGAAGAAGAAGATGACAATGAGGAAGAGGAGGAGTCTGAGGAAGAGGAAAGCGAGGAAGAGGAGGAGGAGGATGAAGACAGGAAGAAGAAGCCAAAGAAAGAAACTGAGAAAAAGTCTGAAGCCAAACAAAAAGGTAAAAAGCCTGATTCCAAGAGAAAAGACGAAACTGAGGAGGAAAGTGAAGAAGAAGAGGAAGATGAGGACGAAGAGGAAGAAGAAAGCGAAGCAGATGAACAAACAGAGGATGCCAAAAAAGGTATCGTATTCCGTATGTCTGATTTGTTTTGTATTGTTGGGAGGTCCTTGAGGTGACATTTCAGTTCAGCCTGTTGTCAGCTGTATGCATAAATAGTATGGATTGCGATGTAATTAGCTATAACGGGTATGATGTACCCGGAAATTATCAGTGATGGACATTTTATTGTTGAAAATAATGTAGAGAATTTATACAGAATTACTGTTGATTTACTGTTGATTATAGTAGTAGTAGTATACAGAATATAGTACTCGTAGAAAGCACCCCACTGAAAACAAAACAGAAAAAAAAAACGAGAGATCGCCTCTTACAACACAGAAAACTCTTTAATCAAAAGGCATCCCGATTGTCACGAAAATGGGCCCGTTGGCTTATTTGTTAAGAGTATCAGCAAATACAATTTATATCACGTTTGCCGGCAGTTTTGAGTGTATTAATTATAGTTCTTTTCGTCTCACATTGATAAGATTTTCAGTCGGCAGCTTGCTACGTGGTAATCTTAAAATTCAGGCTCTTTTTATTTCTATTTTGTCAATGGAAAATTTCGTCCAACATTTTCTCCTCCCAGACATAAGCTCTTCCCTCATCCTTGCGGAGATAAAAAGCTGTTTGAGTAACAATACGCCCTGGTGTGATAATAAATAAAGAAACATGGTAATGGTGTTGTATATTGTGTCTCATAAGCGCACGAGACAAATAGTAAATGGTAAATATGCCCTAGCTCACCACGAGTCTCCCAGTAGCTCAGTGGTTAGAGCGTCCGACCGGTGTACGGAAGGTCATGGGTTCGAATGGGTTCGATTCCTGTCGGGTACTCAGATCTTCTTTGTCCCACGCTCGTGGCAAACGCCCAGGGTTTTTATTTATTATCAAATTTTTTTTACAGTACCTCTACTTAGTAATTATGTAGTAGGCGTGTTGTTAGCAGCGTCCTTCAATCACTTTGCGAGTAGGAGACTGAGCTCGAGAATGGCTTTCGAATGTGGAATCAGTTTCGTTCTCAAAGCCCCTCTTCCCTGTTGCTCACCAGTAAAGATGGAGCCTTCATGAACAAGACTGGTGTTACAAATGATAGTTCATGCGCACTAGGTTTAAAAAGGGCTCGTATTCTAAAGGTCCTTAGTAACATTAAGTGAACAACAGTGCACTGGCGCTATAGTTCTAAGAGAAACATAAAAAAAAAAAACATAAAAACATAAAAAACTCTCACTTGAAAAACGACAGAAATCAGGCATCAGGGGGGGGAAATGTAAAATGTTTATGAAGCCATTGTCAGTGGGAGCACACTTTCAAGCTGGCAAAGTTGGCATTGTAAACGCTTCTAAACGAGAAAAACAAAAATCTCAAACTTTAAATCTCCAATTTCAAACAACCGGGTGACTTTATATCCAAACGATTGACTAACAGCTTATTTCTTACGTACCTGTCTCTCTGTTTTTCCAGATAAAAAGGCCAAGGAGAAAATTAAAACCAAGAAGAAGAAAGATAAAAAAGAGAAAAACGAGAACGAGGAAGACTCTGACAAGAAGAAATCTGATGATAAAAAAGGCAAAAAGAAGGACAAGAAAGCGAAGGTGAATCCTGAATCCTCTATTTTAGGAATTCCTTCTACATCAACCAGGGCAAAATGAAGAGTTTTGAGCTTACGCAATGTGCAGAGAGAGGAAGGACTTAAATAACCTCCATTAAAATGACAAGATCACCAACCATACACATGTAAGAGATTATCGGGGGCATCCAACGGAGAAATTAATCTTAATACTTAAAATGTCGTTTTTTCCTTTGTTGGATTGTTTCACGGTCTTTTAAAGGTCGATCTGTTTTGGATACTTTAGCTGAAAATTTTAAGCTGCAGAAATGTTTGGGGAACGCAATCTTATCCTCCAAGTTTCTGAGCTGCTTTCGGCGTTCCGAAAACGCTAGGTGACGGTTACTCGTTCTCTAAACACCATATTTTCGAAAACGTCACAAAAATTTGAAGTGACATTTCGCCAAGAAAAGATTTAGTTTTTATTACAATTAAAACCGAATATCTCATGCGATTTAGGCCTTTCAAACACAATTTGCCCCGTAACGAATGTTGTATTTAAATGTGCAGAGAGGGAAAGGGTTTATGCCAACTTTTACTGAAATGGCAATAGCACCAACTCTGTTGTTCTTAATAAGATGTGCAGAAAGGCTGGGAAGAGGGTTTAAAACAACTTTTGTTTAAATTAAAACACTACCAACCACGTTGTGCTTATCTGCAGAAAGGGAAAACGGTTTTAAGCAAATTCTATCAAAATGACACCACTAGTCACCATATTGTGCTTAATTACATTTACAGGAAAAAGACAGCGATGAGGATGAAGAGGAGGACGAAAATGAGGGTGATGCTGAAGACAACACTGAAGATGACGAAACAGACAAAGAGAAAGGAGATAAGGAAGACGAAAACAGCAAAGACAAAAAAGAAGACGGAGCTGGCAAACCCGAGGCTAAGAAAAAAGAAAAAAAATCAGGCATATGTGTCATTTTCTAAAAGAAAAAGTTGAACATTGTAGGTTTGGATCATTGTTGAATTTTGACTTAGTGAATAGCTCTGGACGGAAAGTCAACTTCAGATTTTTAATACGACTTGTTGAAATACAAATGAAATATATGACTATTTCTGCGACAAATGTTTTTAAAAGTCATCTTGAATTTTATCAAAGAAAGATATTTCTTTGTTCCTAGAACACAAACGGACGACCATGTGTGGACAAAGTGTTTTTAAAAGTTTTCTAAACTGTTGTTGTTTTCTTTGTTTAAGGAATGATACTGGTTACTGTCTGCTGTATTATTGTCGGCGCTTTCCGACTGACGGTGTAAATAGTGTTAAGAAGGCAACGTTAGACAAATTTATAAATGCTCTGTACAGATTTTATGTAACTCATTTCTGTTGAGAAGTAAGTGCTTATTAAATAAATTATTTTTCAACTCCCCTTTCGCTGTCAACTGGTTTGTTTTTTACTTATTTTCGATGTTCGTGGTGGCCTGATGTTGACCAGACAGTCCCTGGTTTTCTCTTTTCGTTATAGAAGTATACAAAATAAACTGCGTTTAGCACGAAAATATTTAACAATTTATTGACCAACGCGCGTTGGATGTAAGGTGACAAATAATCGCCCATTTCACAGTTGTGTACTTAGCGATCTGGCCTTTGAGTGGTGCTGAGGCTAAAGGTAACTTTGTTTTGATAAAAACCTTCCTGCTTTTCACGTGTAAATCGTGTTGTTCTTATGCTAACAACTTTGTAATGCAATCTTGTTTCATTCGACTGAGGATGGCATCAGCGATGCCGAAACATGTCTTGTTTCAATTAAGAAAAAAAACATGTCTTGTTTCAATGTCTTGTTTCAATTTTAAAAGTGTTGTGTTGTTTCTTAAAATAATCACTTGTTACCATTTGACATTTGCAAAACTAATCGTGATTTTAAAACAACATTTCGTCTGGTTGTGTTAAATCAGTTCTGGCAACTGTTCGGCAGTTTAAATGCAAATAACGAAGACAAACAAAAGACATCCGAGAGACTAGGAAAGTTTGAGGAAAAGACAAATTCCGGACTTGCAGCCCTAGAAAAAGAGAATAACAAGCTCAGTGCCTTGGTCAAGGAGATCGAGAATAAGAATCTGTACTTGGAAGCATATTCTAGACGGGAAAATGTAAAGTTCGAGAACATCCCAGAGGAGGATCCGAAAGAAGACACGGAGATGGTGCTTCGCTCTTTTCTAGAAAGGGAACTAGGCTTCAGTGATGCTGCTAATATTGAAATACAGCGAGTTCATCGCCTACTGAGGAAAAAAGAAAGAAGAGAAACCCCGACCCATCCTTGCCAGGTTTCTAAGATATAAGGACTGTGAAAAACTTTATTCGCTTGGTCACCGTTTGCGAGGAACCGACTTCAAAGTGTACCAGGATTTACCATTCGAAATTGTAGAGCGTAGGAGAACTCAGATGGAAACATTCAAGAAAGCTAAAAGCAGCAACATTCCTGTGGCTTTCAGCAAAGCTCAACCTGATAAACTGTACATCAGAGGGAAACTCTGGCCCGTTGGCAAGCCTCTAGAACTGTGAGTGTGTTTATTTACAGGCACTAAACCCAGATGAGTTTAAAATATCTTTTATGTAAACACTTCAATCGCCCAATCTAGTAGCTTTTTAGCCACCCGATGCGCCATTTATAGAGAAATTGAAATCATGTTTGGCGGGCGGGAAACAAAACGGCTTCTGGTAAACGATTATCTCTCTTTTTTCTTTTTGTCGCTTTGCTTGGGTTTTATACCGTTAAACCAAGCAAGTAAGCCGTATACACAAATATGCTCTCCGGCAGAAAACTTTTTTATTCTTTTGTTGTATGTGGCGCTTTTGTTTCCTTTTTTTTCGCTCCTGTGTTTTTGTGTTTTTTTCTTTTGTGTCATTGTGTCAGTGTAATCTGCAGTGATTGTGGAGTTCTAGCGCCGAGGCAGGAAGGAATTATTCAAAGAAACAAACCAAAATATTATTCATGGCTCTGACAATAGCTTCGCTAAATGTCAGGGGACTAAGAGATAATATAAAACGTAGAGAGGTGTTTAATTGGCTTCGAGCAAAAAAATTCGCAATTTATATGCTACAAGAGGTTCATTCCACTGAATACACTAATCACGTATGGTCGGCAGAATGGGGTTATCAAACTATCTTCAGCACCTACAAGAGCAATAAAGCAGGGGTATGCATACTTTTTAACAACAATTTCAATTTGCAAATTGAAAAGCTCTTTATTGACCCCTCAGGACGTTTTATCATCTGCGACATAAAAGCGAATGAGAAATGTTTAACCTTGGCTAACATTTATGCTCCAAATGAAGATGACCAAGCTTTCTTCCTTGATTTCTTTGAGCACCTCACAGACTTTGAATGCGATGATGTTATCATAGGAGGCGACTACAACCTCGTACTCGACATAGAAAAGGACAAAAAAGGCGGCCTCGCTAAAACGCATCAAAACAGTGTTAAAATCATACAAGAGTTTTCAGAGAAATTAGATCTGGTAGACGTCTGGAGGGTGCTGCATCCAGAAACTAGTAGATACACATGGAGACAGCGCCACCCAAAAGTACGCTGTCGACTAGATTTTTTCTTAATTAGTCAAAGTGCCGTCAACATCACTTCTCTTGCAGACATTGTTCCCGGTTGCAAAACTGACCACTCCATGATTACTTTAAGCTTATTACTGCATTCCAATCCACGTGGACCGGGCTTCTGGAAACTCAACACATCTTTCCTAACTGAAATTGATTATGTCAACCAAATTAAGAGAACAATTCAGGAGACTAGAGATGAATATGAAGATGACGATTCAGTTAACCCTTCACTTCTATGGGAAATGGTAAAGTTAAAAGTGCGCGAGAAATCACTCCACTACTCCAAGATTAAGAAGAAACAAACCAACCAACGTGAAAAAGAGCTAGAACAAACAATTGCCAAATTAGAGGATGATTTGGACAATAGATACGCAAACGACCCGCAATTATCTAACCTCGAAGAACAACTTAACAAAAAAAAGCTTGAACTTGAGAACATCATTGAATCTCGCACTAAAGGTGCAATTCTGAGATCTAAGACTAAATGGTATAACGAAGGAGAAAAGAACACCAAATATTTTTTAAACCTTGAAAAACGACACTTTAAACAGGGGACAATAAGCCAAGTTAAAATAAATGACAATGAATTTGTTACCTCTGACGAAAAAATCTTATCTGAATGTGAGTTATTCTATAAGAACCTTTATACATCTAAACATAAGGCAAGCAATGATCATGATACAACAGTTTTTTCGAGCATGGAAACGACAATGTCCTTCATGACTACGAACAGAAGGCATGTGAAGGGGTGCTAACGGGAAAAGAAAGTCTAGAGGCTCTAAAAGACATGGAATCAGATAAGACCCCTGGTACTGACGGCCTACCAGCCGAATTTATAAGGTTTTTTGGAAAGACATATCTACTATCCTAATTAAAAGTCTAAACTTCGCCTATGAAAAGGACCAACTCTCAATATCCCAGAGGAGAGGAATCATCAAGCTCATCCCTAAGAAAGATGCAGAACCCTATTTTATTAAAAACTGGAGACCTTTGACCCTCCTCAATTGCGACTACAAAATAGCGGCTAAATCAATTGCCAACCGCTTGAAAGTTTTCCTCCCTAATCTTATCAATAATGACCAGACGGGCTTCATAAAAGGTAGATTCATCGGAGAAAACATTCGACTCATTGACAGCGTCATTTGTTACGCCAAAGAGAAAAACATACCCGGATTACTCTTGTTTTTGGATTTTGAAAAAGCATTTGATACGATAGAGTGGCCTTTTATTAGGAAAACTCTTCAATACTTTGGTTTCGGAGCTAGCATCATAAAGTGGATAAATCTTTTTTATTACCGGCCAGAAAGTTGCGTTTTAAACAAAGGGGTGGGCAACGAATTTTTTTGAAATACAAAGAGGCGTTAGACAAGGCTGCCCTCTTTCGCCTTACCTTTTTGTTTTAGCAGCAGAAATGTTAGCCAAGGCAATCCGTAAAAATGACAATATCAGTGGTATTCTCGTAAACAATAAAGAAATTAAGTTGTAATGTTCTCAAACTAACGAAAGAATGTCAAAACATCCAACGGGATGAACAAACACGTGAAACAGTCCGCCATGTTTTTTTCAGAACCCCCAACGCATGCGTAGTGCATGCTTTAACAGGATGATGCAATACTCTGTTCCAGTCTCAAACGTATCATCAAGTGACTGTGTTACATCTCCCCTTCGAAGTACGTACGCACGTACTGCACGTAGTCTCTGAGATTAGTAGGCCTTCGGACAACTCGCCCACTGGAGGTTTGAACTTGACGATCTCCATCTTGATCGGGAAATAATGAAGGAATCTCACCAGCTTCTTGGGGTCGGGTGACTGCAGAAGAACAAGGACTTTGTCTTGCTGGTTGTTCCTGCGGTCGGGACGCGGGCGTAGCCGGGAAACCCATCGGCGAGGTCATGGTTGCAGGTAATCGCCTTTCATAGGTCTTGAGCAACTGACTTCTGTTACGTCTCTTCTCTTGACCGTTATGATTCACCGTGTACGAGCGCGGGCTTGAATGAATTCCAGTAAGCATGGCAGGTTGCCATTCATTTCCGACTCTGACTCTTACGGCTTCTCCATGGTTGAGAGCTGGAAGTGGCCTGGTACCTCGGTTGTAGTACCTGATCTGCTTGAGCTTCTGTTGCTGAAGTTGCGGGTGACCATCAACAACACGAGGACGAAGAGCGCTAGATGTAGCGGGCAATTTACTTCTCAGCTGTCTACTGTAAAGTAACTGGGCTGGCGAAAAGTCAGTGCCAGTGAAAGGGGAGGCACGGTATTCCAACATGGCCAAATAAGGGTCACGCCCTTCGTCAGCAGCTTTCTTCAACAAACCTTTCAGTGTTTGGACGAATCTTTCACTCTGTCCATTGGCCTGGGGGTAACAGGGGCTGCTTGGGTTTAACTTGATTCCCCAATCTTGAGCAAAACGCTTGAAAACTGCACTGCTAAATGGCATGTTGTCACTAACCAGTTCCAAGGGGATGCCATGCCGAGCAAAAATAGACTTGAAATGCAAGATCAGAGTAGCTGCAGTTTTATCCTCAAGAATGGAGATTTCGGGAAACTTCGAATAATAGTCAACGACGACCAGATAATCTTTGCCTTTGAGAGTCATTATATCAGCACCAACTTTCACCCAGGGGCGTTCTGGTATGTCATGTGCAATCATTGGCTCTCTGACGTTGCTTGCTCGGTATCGTAGGCATATCGGGCACTGTGAAACCATCTCCTCAATGTCTGAGTTTATGCCAGGCCAGTATACCAGATGACGCGCTCGGTTCTTGGTTTTTTCAATTCCTAGGTGTGCCTCGTGCAGAAGGACTCTGATTCCTCTCCGCATTGCCTCAGGGATGATAATGGCCTCCCCACGAAATAGCAACCCCTCTGCCTCATGAATCTCCTCTTTACAGTGCCAGAATGGGCGAACTTCCATCGGGAGCAAATTTCTGTGTTGTGGCCATCCCTCACAGACGACATGGAGTAACGTTTGAAGAGTATTGTCCTGGGCTGTCGCTGCTTTCAGTTCAATGAGTTTCTGGTCACTCACGGGTTTGTCAGCCACCAGTTCATGGACCATGATTTCCATTTCTTCCTCCAGCTCACTGCCTTCAGCGGTATCCTGGTTTTCCAGATAGGCCCGTGATAAAGTGTCCGCAAGAAACATGAGACGACCAGGCGTATACGTTACGCGAAGGGAATACCGTTGGAGCTGGAGAAGCATGCGTTGAAGTCTAGGTGGAACCTTGCTAAGGGGCCGGTTGAAAACAATTTCCAGTGGACGATGATCCGATTGAATTTCACACTCCTTGCCATAGACGTAAGGATGAAATTTTGCGACAGCAAAACAGATAGCAAGTGTTTCCTTCTCAATTTGGGAATAGTTCTTCTCTGCACTTGTCAGAGCCCTGGAGGCATAGGCGACGGGCTGGTTCTCTTGTAAGAGGCAGGCACCAAGCCCGGATGATGATGCATCCGCTTGAATTGTGACAGGTTTCTGAACATCGTAAAATCGAAGCAACGGTTGACTGGATAGCACATCTCGAATCTTCTGTAGCGCCTCCTCGTGTTCGGGCATCCACTGCCATTGGACATCTTCTTTCAGCAAAGACCGAAGTGGCTGGGTGATATCTGACTCGTGTGGAATATACTGTGCTAGGTACTTGACTAGGCCCAGAAGTCTTCTCAGTGCTGGCTTTCCATCAGGAGGAGGCATGTTTACTATCGCCTGTACCTTGGAGTCGTCGGGACGCAAACCATCTGCCGTTACGATGTTGCCCATGAAATGAACTTGGGGTACTCGAAACTGAATTTTGCTCTGATTGAACTTGACATTCTTCAATCTGGCTCTCTCCATCACTTTCTTCAGAATTTGATCGTGATCTTTGTCATCCTCGCCTGCTATGATCATGTCATCTATGATGCAGTGAACGCCTGGGATGTCTCCAAATGTTTCAAAGTTCCTCTTCTGAATAATTTCGCTAGCAGAGCAAATTCCAAAAGGCATTCTTTGGAACCGTTTCCTGCCCCATGGAGTGTTGAATGTGCACAGAAATGAAGACCGTTCCGTCAGCTTGACTTGCCAGTATGCATCGCGTTGATCCAATACAGTAAACACCTTCTTTCCACTGAGTTTGGCCTGAACTTCCGCTGGGGTAGGTAGGGTAAAATGCTCTCTTTTAATGGCTTGATTGAGCGACTTAGGGTCTAAACAGATTCTGATGGATCCATTTTTCTTCTTTGTGACCACCAGGTTGTTGACCCAATCAGTGGGAGAGTCAACTGACACTATTACACCTTTCTCCTCCAGCTGTACAAGAGTTTCGTTTAATTGATCCCGTACAGCAAAGGGAAAATTTCGCGCTGGCTGTATCTTTGGCTCCACATCTGGTCTCACTTGGATGTCGTACTCTTTCTCAAACTCGCCCAGACCACTAAACACGTCGTGATAGTCTTGGAGAAACTTCTCTTTCGATATCGGAGAATACTCTGCATGACGAAGTTGCTGAATTCTCTGCACCAAGTCGAGCGACTCACAGGCTGATCTACCCAGGATGGACAGGCCAGAGTCCACAACGTAAAACTTCAATTTTTGACATGGGCGCGCTCCTATCTTACAGTCAAGCATGACAAAGCCAGAAGGTTTGATGATGTTGTTTCCAAATGCAGTTAGTACAGCATGGGTAGGGAAAATTGTGGATTCACCGAGATCTTTAGCATTGATCACATTTGCGTCAGCGCCAGTGTCAAGTTTCATCTCCACCATCTTACCATTTCCAATATTTACACTGACATTCCAGGCATCTGATTTCTCAGTATTGATTCCACCAATGAACAAATCATCACATGGGCCATCGTCCCCTACGTTATCTGCTTGAAGAATGTTGAGTGACTTCCTTTGGCTAGGATCTACGGTATTACGAGACATACACACTCTAGCAAAATGATGTCTCTTGTTGCAATTTGTGCAAGTCTTTCCATATGCCGGACATTGACCATAGGGGTGAGAACTACCACAATAATGGCACATACCTCGTTGACTGCCCTGTTGTTGGAAAGGTGGAACATGGCGTTTTGGTTGCTTCTGACCTTGAATTACATCAATGTTACCTCCAGACGGAGTGCTTTCTTGTCTCATGCGCTGAAATTGCTTTGTTGAAACTTCGTCCACTCGACAAATCTCGACGGCAGCGTTCAAATCCAGATCTCTTTGTTTGAGAAGTTTCATCTTTACACGCTCACTTCGCACGCCAAATCGATCTTGTCGCGAATCATCGTGTCAGTAACGTCAGCAGAGCCGAATTCACATCTGCTTGCCTTGGTTCGCAGATCCGTTAGCCACGAGTCGACCGGTTCATCCTCTTGTTGATCTCTTGTCCAGAAAAGGTACCTCTCGTACACCACATTCCGATGAGGTTCCACATATTCACGAAATTTCTGAAGAACATCACTGTATTTCTCCTTGCTTTCTCCGGACCTGAACTGGAACGTGTCAAAAATTGTTTGAGCGTCGGGTCCAGCTATGTGCAACAACAACGCAACCTGAACTTTTTCCGGCTTCTTGAACGCTTCGTGAGCGGTGCGGTACACTTCAAAAGACTTCTCCCACTTTTTCCAGCCTTCTGCTACATTCGGAACGTCAAAGTTCATCGGAGAGGGTGTGGGAAACTCCATTGCAAAGGAGAACTCACCGCTGCCACCATGTAATGTTCTCAAACTAACGAAAGAATGTCAAAACATCCAACGGGATGAACAAACACGTGAAACAGTCCGCCATGTTTTTTTCAGAACCCCCAACGCATGCGTAGTGCATGCTTTAACAGGATGATGCAATACTCTGTTCCAGTCTCAAACGTATCATCAAGTGACTATGTTACATAAGTTGAGTCAATATGCAGACGATACGACATTAATACTAGACGGGTCGAGGGAATCCTTAACAGCTTCCCTCAAAACATTGGACGATTTTTATGAAATTTCCGGTCTGAAGCTCAGTGACAAAAAAACAGAAGCTCTTTGGATAGGAGCAAACTGCGGCAACGAAGAAATATCACTCCCTGGAAGAAACTTTAAGTGGCCAAAACACAAGGTTAAAGCTTTAGGAGTTTGGCTCTCAGTTGACCCGGAAGCAACCGCAACCTTAAACTATGACGAAAAACTAGATAAAATTCGGAACATTTTAAGCAGCTGGAAGTACCGCAGACTCACTCCGATTGGTAAAATAGCGGTTCTAAAAAGCCTGGTCGCCTCTCAACTTGTTTACGTGCTGTCTCCCTTACGCACAAACGCGAAAGCCATCAAAGAAGTAAATAAACAATTCGTCTCTTTCCTCTGGAATGATAAAGGCGACAAAATCAAACGAGACATAATGATCAATGATTATTCAAATGGCGGCCTTAAAATGTTAGATATAGAATCTTTTAGCAGGTCTCTAAAGGCTACATGGATCAAAAAATATCTCGATAAAGAGAACCGGGGAAAATGGAAACTTTTTTTCGATCTTGAGTTAGAGAAATCTGGAGGAGCAACAGTCCTCAAAAGCAATCTAAACACGAAAGACACCATCCAGACTCTCAAGATTAATAATCAATTTATAAGTGAGGCTCTGACAATTTGGGCAGAAGTTAATTTTGAAGAAGAAATAACTTCTGAAAGTCAATTTCTCGATCAAAGCCTGTGGAATAATTCACTTATTAGAATTAACAACCACCCCATTTTTTTATCGAGAATGGTTGCAGAAAGGTGTTTTACAAGTGAAACGTTTGAAAGATGGCTAAAACTATTTCCTATCCTTAACTGACCTACAAAACAAATACAGCCTAAATGCTTGTCCTTTAGGGTACTGCGGACTTTTGTCTGCACTTAAATGTCTCTGGAATACAGTTAAAAATAAATGTACTTTAAACAATGCTAACTATGAAAGCTTTTTTGCACGATTGTTGAAATCCAACAGAGCAAGTCCAATCGTATACACCAAACTCATATCGAAAAAAAGTATATCTCCTACCCAAAATCAACAGAAGTGGATAAAGGACTGCAATCTAAACAGTCATGAATGTATTAACTGGCGTGAGACATACCTACTAGCCTCCAAATGTACTAAGAGTACAAGGCTCGTTGAATTTCAATTTAAGCTTTTACACAGACGATTGTCAACTAACGAATTTCTAAACAAAATTGGAATTAACGATAACCCAAAGTGCTCCTTTTGCGACCAAGGACCAGAGACACTTGTACACCTCTTCTGGTCTTGCCCTAAAGTGGCCTCTTTTTGGGACAGCTTAAACGCACGGTTAACTCTATCCCAAATCCTTCCGGAAAATTACACAATGAATATCTCTGTTGCATTAGGACTGATGCTGGACTCTTCCAAAAGTCATCAACAGCTAAATTTCTGTTATCTTATGGCTAGACATTTTATATGGATTTGTTAAAGAAAGGAAACTTCACCTCAAGTAGCAGGTTTTCTACAATACCTTAAGTCGATGTTTGACATAGAGGTCAAAACGGCGCACTCTATTCCAAAAAAATGGGATCTCCTGAGCACCTTATTTTAGAAATCAATTATGTATGTAGCATATGTATATTTTATTAACCTCCCCTGACGCGAATTCCTTGGTTGCCTTGGCGTGGGAGCCTTCTAATAACTGAGACTTGCATTGAGATTTCCGTTTGTTGTGTGTGTGGCAATCAAATAGTGTGACAACTAATCAAGTGTAGTATGACAAGCAGTGTAATTAGTTAGTAGTAAGTGGTGTGTGTAGTTTCAGTGTAATAATTATGCAATGATAAAAAAAAGCATGTATACCCCAAATGTAAGTTATCAGTAGTATTTAGGTGTAATTAGGTGTATTAGTACTAAGGTGTAATTAGTATTTACAGCTACAATCAAGCGTACGTTTATATATTGTAATTTAACTCCTGTGTTAATTGTAGGTTATCGTTTTTGTTGTAATTACTTATATGTCTTACTTGTAATAAATAAATTTTAAAAAAAAGAAAAAAAAGCTGTCCGGCAACATAACACGGTGTCGGTAGTCCAAAACTTAGCCTGAAATTTTCCATGAATTGGTACCTCTTCTTCGAAAATTTGTAAACCACACGAGATCGTAACGTTTTGGGAATCGCATCTTTCACACGGAATAAGTCCTTGATCTTGTAGGGAGCAAAGACCAACTTGATGTCTAGGTTCTTGCAAAAGCGTTGGGTTAAGCGTCTAATTCTGCGCTGGGCGATACTTGAGAACGGGCCTATAAAAGGTAATTTGTAGTAGTGCGTGTGAGTTTCATTTGGACTGGTTACTACGGAAGCACGCGAGGTAGAGGCAAAGAACTTGCTGAGGTATTGTTTCACAATGCTGTTCACAAGACGGGATGGAAACTGATTCTTCTCTAAAATATTACTGAGCTCCTTAATGTTGTTGTGGAATCCAGTCCAAGTGTTGTTGATTTTAAAAGTCCTGTCCACTTTTTTCGTATTTAACAACGAAAAGGATGCATTGGAATTTTTCCAGTACATAAATGGCAAACACCCCAAAACCAGGTTCACCATGGAGACGGAGGTCAACCACAAACTACCTTTCTTTGACGTTCTCTTAGATAATAGTAATCCTGCCCAATCTCTCGTCACATCTGTTTTCCGCAAGAGCACCTACACAGGCCTTCTCACCAATTTTCTCTGTTTTTCACCTTTTTCCTACAAATTAGGTTTAATACGAACGCTGGTGGACAGGACTTTTAAAATCAACAACACCTGGACTGGATTCCACAACAATATTAAGGTGCTCAGTAATATTCTATGTAGATTGCATTTAGATCACACCGACTAGCGGTCCAATTTGCATTCGAAACTGAAAATGGATTTATATCATCGGAAACATGTTTTTCAAACTTAAAACCGTGTGTCTTTGTTTAAAGATTATTTATTATTGCTTTCACTTTCATGCTCTATTTTTACAGCAACAAGTTTGGGATAGAAAACCATTCAATTCTACGCGTTTTATTCAGGATCACCTTCCGACGAGTAGTTACGTAAAGTGCGGTCAATTAAGTTTCGTGTTTTGAATTACTGTATCACTTTACTCTGCGTTACAAGTAGACACGAGTTTGGAAATACGTGAGTAAGAATATGATGAATTTCTCCGAAACCCAGGTAATCGTAATATTATGTCATCTATAGCCTGCGTGCAGACGTCTCCTATTTCCTTTCCTTTGCTTTGCAAAAGAAAGGGACGCAGGCTAGTCATCTAAGGTAATCCGGAATCCGGAATCCAGGCAATTTAAGCCTGTGGAATCCAGAATCCACGACTTTGGAATCCGGAATCCAGCTCATGGAATCCGGAATCCAACCACTGGAATCCGGAATCCAGCTTGATAGGAATCCAACCTGTTGTGACACACTAATGGACATGGCAGCAAGGCCAAATTAAGAAACCCAGCTGCTATTGCGGTGAAAGAGGATAAGCTGCACGTTTTTGACCAATGAAACGAAGGAATTAGAGTGGTCAATTTACGAACACTTTTCTGCCATACTTCCCAGATCGCACAAGGGGACGCCCAAGAAAGCGAAAGTGAGGAAGAAGATTGCGCCTTTAGACGTATCCGTAAAGTCTATGTACACGATCTTTCCCTTATTTCTGAAGCTAATGTACCTGATCTGGTGTTACCATTTACCATATGTGTGTCTGCACAGGATAACGTTGAACTGTTTGTATCGGATGTTCGTCTTGGCAAGATTTTTTCAATTTCTCATGTTGTGGACGAGGAGGAAACCACCTCCGTCGGGCAGTTAAAAGAGTTATTTTGTTTTGATCAATCTAGGTAATTTTTTTGATAGAAGCTTTACGTGCAGGTACTCACGATAGAAGCTAAATGTAGAGGTACTCATGATAAAAGCTGCACGGGCATTTACTCGTGATAGAAGCTGCATGTGCAGGTACTTAAGATAAACCTCATTGGTCTCAACGCGTGACGAGCAATACCTGTTAGTTGGAGACTGAAGTGATTCATGTATTCATCTTTGTCAACCGACAGGACGATTGAAACTAAGAACAATTTTGAATATTTCATGCCTCATGGGTATTGCAGTAACAGATGGTGGAACAGTGTTTTTGTCTTCCAGCAAAGAACACGCACTATTCAGTATGAAAGAAGAGATGCTTAAGGGTACAGTTCGAGCTTTCTCCGTCCTGTCATGACCGAAACCCAAACAAAGGTGAGTGGAGAAACTGCAGGTCATCGTGATGGTGTCAAAAGTCGATGGAATATGCCGTCTGCTTTGTGCTTATATCGAAACACTGTTTTCGTATGCGATACTGGTAACAAGGCAGTAAGAATGTTGACGTCAGCAAAGGGACTTATCCCCCTGCAAAGTAGGATCGCCCAATATGCAATCTTGTTCTACCTCGACAAGAAAGCCAGTCGAAGAATTAGTTGCATTTCTCTCAAATCACGAACAGGAAGCTGTGGAGAGGACAGGCAAGCGGAAAACCAATGGCCCCGACATGACAATACCTCGATGTACCCAACAGTCCTTCCTCATAGTGTTAGAATCACTGACCAGCCTTACCAACACGTTAACGGAGGTTGGGCATAGCCACCTTCTCGATAGGATCTGTTTCGAAAGTATGACAACTTTGGTCGTGGAATGCTTTTCAAAGGAATGCAAGCAGACCACGACATGCCTACAGTGGCTAACTACGCTTACAGAAGAGCACGCTGCATCGAAGGCGATGCGCGTTTATCAGGTGGATTTCTCATATTTCACTGGGCCCAATTCGTTTTTTCCGGAAAAGATAATCAAAGGTGAGCCCCCCAAACATCAAGACGCGACCAAAGAAGAAGGCAGTAATAATCGAAGGAACAGGTTCCAAAGAAGAAGACACAAGACGAGGAGCTGTAATGCGAGAGTTTGTTGGAGAGTATGGAGGAGGCCTGAGACAGGAAAATGCCCGCTCAAAATCGAAAGAGCCAACTGGCACCCTGCCTTATGCCCTTAGTATGTGTCCCACTACCATCACAGCCTCGTCGGAGGAAAGGGAAGACGCCTGGAACAGGTAACTTTCGGTATGATGTAATTTAACAGTCTAAGGCGCCGTTTACATGAGTTATTTCATCCCGGGATGAGTTTCACCCCGGGATGACCTTCATCTCATCCCGGGATGACGTTCATCTCGGTGTCTGGTCATTTACCTGTAAGCGTTTACATGATTTGGAGCAAAAATGGGTTCGCCCCGGGATGATTTCATCCCGGTGCTGAAGACCGGGATGAAATCATCCCGGGGCGAACACATTTTTGCTCCAAATCATGTAAACAACAACAACAACAACAACAACAAGCTTTATTTGCATGACTATAAGTACATACAGTATTGCAAAAGTGTAATCCCGAGATGAAAGTCATCCCGGAATGAGATGAAGGTCATCCCGGGGTAAAACTCATGCCGGGATGAAATAACTCATGTAAACGGCGCCTAAGATTCGGTACGATAGTTGGTGCATTGACTTCCATTTACACTTTCATTCTCAAGGTGGTAGAATTTGCAGTTATAAATAATCTCTTAATTGGCAACAAAAATCAGCGATTTAAAGATAGCGATATTTTATTTCATCACGTTTATTACTGTATCATGATCAGTGTTCCTGTTCTTGTTTCAAATATTTCGAATTATTACGGACCTATGATTAATTTAGTAAGATATACTATTTTCCCGCTATTTATTGTGAATTTGTAACTGAATTTTTACATTTCCGTGCTGTATAGACTATAATTATAATATTTCATAGAAACCGAGCTACTTTCCTGGTAAAAAAAGAAAAGTTATCTTACCTTCTAATATCAAAACTGTTATTAAAGTCGTTTCGTTTGGAAAACAGAGTACAAAGGAAAAGTTGGAAACCAGAATCCGGAATCCAGCCACTTTTGGACCGTGGAATCCGGAATCCACGGACGTGGAATCCGGAATCCACGGACATGGAATCCGGAATCCATAGGGTGGAATCCAGAATCAAAGGCTCTCTTGGATTACCTTACATGGGCCGATAGGAACCTACAATCTCGGGTATTTCATTTATTTTTATTAATTTTTATTTACCGTAAAGTTCCGAAAGTAACGACCCTTGTTACAATTTGAATTGGCAGCCTTTGTGGGTCGCTACTTTCGGTAGGTGGTTTTCCGCCGTTCTACTTTTTAAGATTTGGGGTGATTTTCCGCCGTTCCGCCGTTCCACCGTTCCACCATTCTATAGTTTAGGGTCGGAGTCACGCGATGCGAAAACATCTCAGATCGGCGAGATGGAGCTAAAATCGTTCGAGATTTAAACTTTAATGAATATTTACAGTCCGTGGTGAAAAATGGCAACCATCTACAAAGAGAAGCTGGTTAAAACTCCAACTACTGCTCAACTTAGCGATATAACCCGTCAGCTTGGATTCGACTTAGAGACCGCTGAAATCCACGAGTATAGAGGTCAGTGTTATTGCACTCTTCAAGAAAAACCAAACACCACAGTTAATTGGTTCACACAGTCGAACGTCTCCTTACCGACACCTCTTTACAGTGAAACCCGGTACAACGAAGTGCCAAAGGACTGGGAATATGGGGGTTCGTTATAAACGAAACCCGTTATATTGAATTTGTGCCAATTGTGGGAAACGACCCAAATCTTCGTTGAGGGTTCCCTATTTATACCACTTTGCAAAATTCAATCACGTAAAAATATTGGGCCTTTCGTTTTATCAGGGTTTGGCTTATGATTACTTTCCTTTAAATATTAAACGGTGTTGCACCGCGCAGCATTCGGTTATAAAATCGTACAATTTATACTACCCAGATTTGAACGATCAAATGAAATTCGTGATTTAAGTTCTGCACGCATCTCTGTTGATCGATTACGCGTGATGACGTTTATTCATTAAATCGGGGTAAGTTTAAAGTTTCGGCTTCTGGACTGTGTTCTTTTATATATCTTGGAGGATTTCGCGATACCGGGCCGGGTTCGTTAGATCAGGGTTCTGTTTCGTACGTTTGACTGCAACTTTGGCCGGGTTGGAGAGAACATCGTTCGTATTTAATAATTATAAAGGGGACTTCGTTATATCGGGGTTCCACTGTATTAAGAACAGTTCACTTGACCCGGGAGCGACACCAAAACTCGAAGATATTGAATGTCAACCTCCATACACAAACACGACATTGCGTGTCTACACCAGCAATAATAGAGCATGTGGCGCACACCAGGTACCTGACTGACAATAATAAGCAAATGGCGCAGACCAGGGACTCACCAGGCATCTGACTACATAAAGGACTTCTAGTTGACAACAACCCTAACCACTCGCTACGCTCATCAACTCAAAACCTGCTCGTTGTTCTACCAACAATGTCAAAAGTTGGAGATAGAGCCTTCCAAGTTGTGACACCTAAACTATGGAACTCGATGCCCAGCAGTATACGTTTTGCTAGCTCTTTGACTACAACCTTAGCCAATTTTGTTGGGAAGGTTGTCACATTTTACCATGCTTTTGTTTCCCTCCCCTCCCCCCTTTTCAATGTTGGATTTCAAGAATGGACTTTTCTTCTGCAGTATTGTCTGGCAAACATTCAACATTGAAACGGGGGGTGGGGGGACCGGTGAATAGAGACAGAGACTAAGTTATGACGGCATAGTTAGACAAGATGAATAAAATCTTACTAAAATTCTGTTCATGGCCAAACCTTCCCAACAACTTGTGACGAAAGTTGTCTGTAAAAATGTGGGTGCGGTCAAGAGGAAACTAAACTCGACGATATCGTTCCAAGGCAAATGCCTATATGCCACGCATGAAACTGAATTAGAGCAACAGTATGTGTAGAGTTGTAGTTTAAGGTAATATAAAATGGCCCAGTTTTGTAAAATTGATAGGTTGGAAACAGTTAAAAGAAAGCCTTAAGGAGGTGCTGTTGTTATTATATCTTGATGTTTTTGAAATCTTTTGAAGTCATTGTACTGACGTTTCCTCGGTCAGATGGGAATAGAGACAGTCTGCTCCTGAAGAAAAGGCACTGCTGTGTTTCGTTAGCGCATGCGATCATCCATTATCGCGTGGGCTGATATGTTGCAATTGCTGAAAAGGAGATATCGTCCATTTACCAGGTCCGAAAAATTTTTCCAAGCGTGACATTGAGCTCACAACAGATAATCCGGTGTTTGAAACGGCTGACACGCCAATTGTTTTCATTAAGCCACGCGAACACTCACATGCAGAGTGTCCGTTGGATATGTATTTTTTAACTTTTGGCGTCAAAACAATTGCATTTGGCTCCTCGTGGACATCGCTTTGCTCAACTAATTTTTGAACATGCTGAGCAATTCGTAAGAAGTATATCACATCCATCCACAGTAATTTGCGAGGGGTCAGTCACATTGCCCGTGATGTTTTGACGCGGGCTTGTTATCTTCAAGATCGACCATCATGATCATTACTCCACAAAGGAAGGACATTACTCCATTTATATTTGCTGAAAATACGGTGTTTGAAGTTAGCTGCAATTGAAGTAAGCTCTTTTCTATAATCGTACTTGCCTAGGGATTCTGCCGTATTGGAATAAAGGACACTCACAGGTCTTGAAAAGGTGAAATCTCACAATACTCCATATAATTGCGACAAATTTTAAAATTCCTTTGTGGTAAGTAGCTTTTAAATACAATGTTTTATGTATGGAGTATTGTTGGAATGGTCGCTAACAGTAGTACTTAAGAACAAAACGGTGAAATATATCGAACATTTCACATCTTAATAACACATTTCAATCGAAATTATAGTTAAAAGAGAGCTTGTTTTTAAATTTTAGGGCAATTTGCTATGGAGTAATGTCGCAGTTGATTGTTTGTAGCGCTCAAAATAGCCCTCGTGTGATTGACAGGCCACGCGAAAGAAATATGTAAAAATTAAACAAGCAACTCGCAAAGAGATACTTTCTTGGGCGGCCAATTTCTACGAAGTAATCCGGTTTCTTCTCTCTTAACTGAAACTCTCCTTAAAAATCCGATCAGCCGATGATGTTGATATGTTGCATTTTTCAGCAATTTAGGAATACTGAGTCCTGGTTGTCGTCGCAAAAATACCGCTGATGCTCTTTTTGCGGGAGGTAATTTTTCCAATGAACACCATTCAGTTGTTTTTTGTGGTCGCAAAACCAATTTCCCACTAAGTAATTAAGTAGGTATCTTGAATCATACAAACGTGAAAGAAAACAAGGTCACTAAAATTCTCGAACGATCTGAACCCACTTTAGGTGCACAGCTCTCGGCACGTGTATATCTCCTTCCAGTGAATACATGTTTCGTTAAGAAAAAATCCACCCTTTTCTTTAATAACTCAAGCGAGATGGCATTATTCCTTCCCTGATATTGTCACGTTCATATAACAATTAAGCTCGACTAAAAAGCTCTTAAAGGTTTTGTAAGGTTACTTTTCTAAGTCAACTAAGAACATTTGTGAAGTAAAGTCTGTTACTCGTGACACTATGTTGGAAGGGAAGTTTTCGACTAACACTTACTGCTGTGCACAAACCACAGTGACAAACAGATTATGTTGACAGTAAACATTTTCGTTTTCGAGAAAAGAAAGACACCCGTTGAATCTACACGGCTATGCTAAATACAATCCCCAGCAGATATTTTGTCTGGGAATGTCACACACGTCTCTTGTCACGCTAACCATCATACATTTTCTTGCATTTCGCAAAATCTCTGTTTGCTGATCCAGATTCCAGCTGTAGGAAGAACATTAATAATACGTTTGCCACACGCGAGATGAACACTGTACCGTGTATACTTCGGATGATAAAATGAGGAAAAGACGTTCGGTCATTTACATACAACCTTAGCCAATTTTGTTGGGAAGGTTGTCACATTTTACCATGCTTTTGTTTCCCTCCCCTCCCCCCTTTTCAATGTTGGATTTCAATGGACTTTTCTTCTGCAGTGTTGTCTGGCAAACATTCAACATTGCAACGTGGGGTGGGGGGACCGGCGAATAGAGACAGAGACTAAGTTATGACGGCATAGTTAGACAAGATGAATAAAATCTTACTAAAATTCTGTTCATGGTCAAACCTTCCCAACAACTTGTGACGAAAGTTGTAGTTTAAGTGTTTTTCATTAGTTATTGGACTTTGAGCTCTTACTTTTTTAGTTTCTCTTTTCTTTGTTTTATCATTTAATTGATGTAAGAGCATAGAGACTCTTGTTTTTATGCTCCAAATTACAATTATTATTATTATTATTATTATTATTATTATTATTATTATTAGTATTAGTATTACACTACACTAACCCCGCGGGATATGGCCAGGACCTTACGCGACATGCGCACAGCGACACCAGGGCAGTGTTGCCATGGAGAGCTGTGTCATTCTTGTTGGGACGCAGCAGTATGGCGTGATCTCTATCTCTTCAGTGACCTCTCTTGGTATCCATACTGTAACATTGTATTCTTGTGCTAGGGTTCCGTTGCCCCAATTACTGTTAGGAGTGGCAGTGGAAGAAAACCGGTGGGGCTAAAAGTTTTTAGTCCTGAGACATATTGGGGTCCCTTACACGAAGCTTTGAACCCGCCAGTGGTGACCGTCCGTCTTCACCAGGATTCACTATCAACAAATCATAGAACAGTTACCTCTTGGACAACTGGAAACGTTAAGCCTTAACGGTATAAACATGTGCGAGAAACAAAATAAAAACCAATCCGGAAAACAAAATGACAAAGACACCTTTCATGAACAAGGATAGCCTTCAACGCAGACGACGTGTTGGAGGCTAGATCAAACAAGAAAGCCTGTGGTTTGTTAAAGATGGTCCTTACAAGGTGAAGTTAATTTGTGAGCCACTAAAATTAAATCTCTTGCAGAACTGAATTGTCCTACAGCTCTCATGAACCGCTTATTCTCTCAGGCAACTGAAATTCCAACAAAATCGATGTCCAATAAGCCATTCTGCCCTGGAATATTCCGCAAGGAAAAAAATAAAGCTGAACACCCATAAACGTTCAACTAACAGTTTCGTTTTATCTAACAGATGTCATTGCCCAGTCGCTAGAGGCAACGTACCAGAGGCTGCAGGAGATTCCAGACCCCAAGTTACTGGTAAAATATCCCCGGACTTCCGGGTATCGACCAGTTGGCGAGGATAACCCTTTTAACGCATGGCAAGTGGCAGTATTTTGGTGTTCTAACTAGAGCGTATTAGAATACTCGAACGTCTCATATATTTAACCCTATCTGTTCACCGTCATTTCATTTCACCATTATTTAATCACCTGGCTGGTGACAAACTGTCTACAGTCGAAGCTCTCGTAAGCAACCACCTCGGGAGTTCAGAAAAGTGGTCGCAGCTAGAGCTGGTCGTTAAAAGAATGAGCTCTCATAAGCGACCACGTGATGCAACAGTAGAGGGTGGTCGCTTATGAGAGCTTTTAGCATAAGGACTGAGAATTGCCAACAGCGCTTAATAGTATTAATATTGTATAGTTTATTATTGCTTATCACAGAAGAAGATAACGAATGTACTGGAAACAAACCATAGGCGCTTTTGTTGCGTACTACTTCAAGAAAATTTGATCAAGACGTGAAAGCGTTCATTGAAGTGTTGTCTGAAGGGTCGCTTACGAGAGCTTGAAAACAAAGGAGAAGACCAGTCGGTAATTCACAAACGTGGTCGTAGTCACCGGGAGCCGTCGCTTACGAGAGCTTTTAATTATATACAGAGTTTAAATGACAATTCAAACGGGGTTTCACAATGCTGGTCGTAACTAGAGCTGGTCGCTTGCGAGAGTCGTTACAAGGAGAGCTTCGACTGTAGTTGTAATGCAGGCTTGTCCTACATGATCTCCCTATTTATATTTCTCTAGGTATTGGCGCTGTAACATTACAGGCGCACCAAACGGTAAACTCCATGGGAAAACAATCGCCATCAAAGACAACATCTGTGTAGCGGGTATTCCTATGATGTGTGGTTCGCGGGTTTTGGAAGGATATATCCCGGATGTTGACGCGACTGTGGTGACCCGGATATTGGATTCTGGTGGATGCATATCTGGCAAAGCTGTTTGTGAAAATCTTTGCAGTAGTGGAGGCAGCTTTACGTCTGCTACTGGGCCCGTGCTGCATCCGCGTGACCACACACGGATGACAGGTGGATCATCTTCTGGGTGTGCAGCTTTGGTAAGATTAAATACTACCGCCATCTTCATCTAAGCGTGGCCACTTGTGGGTTTCAAACTTTACTTGTGTTGTAAAGGTTTATGTGTTGTCATTGAACATTTGAAGTTTGGCAGGCGGTTACATGACCTTGTAGACTGAGAAAACAGCCGACGTTTCGCGAGGTCGCCACTTGAGCCCTCACAAAACGACGTCTGAGTAACGAGCGCAGAAATTCCATACTGATGACGTGCACTACCCAGATCTTGAAAGTGCTTCTGATTGGTTGAAAGAAAATTCCCTCGCGGAACAACCAATCAGAAGCACTACCAAGATCGGGATAGTCCACGTCATCAGTATGGAATTTCTGCGCTCGTTACTCAGCCGCCGTTTTGTGAGGGCTCAAGTGGCGACCTCGCGAAACGTCGGCTGTTTTCTCAGGCTACATGACTTGGCGTTCAAAGTAAGTTGTTTGTCATGAATTTTGAGTGAAACTGAACTTAACTGTTGTTTAGTGAATTCTTTTTAGCGTTTCAATTAATGTAACTCTTCGAAAATATGTCTCGAAAACAATCTAGTTTCTTGTCGACAGTTACGAGCGCGCAAGTTCGCGCACGTCAATGCAAACTTCAAATACTTCAATGCCAAAACACGCCATGTTTGATACCAAATTATTTTTTCATCTGACGTGGCCCTGCTCAGATGAAAACGACGGTAAAATGAATTAGTGGTGCAAGTTTTGTATGAAATTAAAACAACATTCTTCATAAAAATGAATTTCAGGTGGCAGCAGGTCACGTGGACATGGCTTTGGGTGCAGATCAAGGTGGCTCAATACGTAATCCATCCGGGCGCTGTGGCATTGTGGGATTGAAACCCACTCTCGGGCTCGTTCCATACACAGGCATCTTTCCGATGGAGTTTAGCCTTGATCACGTGGGGCCCATGGCACGAACCGCGTATGACGTAGCTTTGTTGCTGGAGGTTTGTTAGTTGATGTGTAGTCTAGACGCGGACTAAAATTGGAGACTCTAACAATGTAATATACATTTTTGGGTTTGAACTTCACAACTATTAATTTGAAAAAAATAAGCCAAGAAAAATCAGAGAACTTGTTTATTCCGATCTAGGTCAATGGGTAGATGGCTGGTGTGAGGGATAAACAACAACTTGGAAATTACTTTAACTGATATTCTCCGCTTTAATTCCGAACTCTTTCAACAGACTAATTAACGCAATGAATGGTTCGCTAGAACAGAAAACAAAATAACGAAATGACTGAAAAAGAATAACTACAAATGTAACTACAAAAACAAACGTTGATAAACTGTCCAAAGTCACTGTATCTTACCGATAGTTTTTAACCACGGAATTAGACTTCATCGGTTTGTAGATTTAACAACGGCAATGGCAAGCAGACTGAATAAACTGAAAAAGATTTCTTGAAATGCATATATTTAAACAAACTTAGGCTTGTCCCTGCGAGGTTGCAGAATTACTGTAATTTAAGGAACTAGTCCCTAAGGTGGGTTACGGAACAATGCGATATTATTACGTCGTCCGAGACAGCTGGTTTGCAACGCTTGCCCCCAAAATGTTTTGACTTCGATCAAAGGCTTTACTTTGATCATTTGCTTTGAGAACTGTTTGTGTATGGTTAAATGTTCTTTTTCACTTGTGGTTGTTTTCGAAGATGTATTTTAACTGATTTGGCCCACTTATTTATGACAATTTGTTTTGTGTTGGCAGGTTATAGCGGGATCAGATGATGGTCGTGATTACCGCCAACCACATGGTATGCGGGCGCCAGATTCGTACACGAAAAAGGTGATGCAGCTGTTTGTAACAGTTAGGTTCCAAGCATGAAAGATAAACCGTACAGTTTAAATGCACAACAAATAAATTAAATAAAACACTTGAAAAATACACACCTTAAAACTGTCCATCTGAGAGCGTTTTTGTTGAATTTGTATTTTATCCTTGCTTCCCAGGGACGTCATGACGCAGTTAGTAGTACACTTACACCTCCTTTTGTGACCAGATGATCGTATTTTCGAATCTTGTCGAAGCCTCAATGTATATGTTTCTTCTCAACTATTTACGTTACAACAAAACTCCGTCTAGCTTTTGTTGAGACCTGATAAGAATTTCGATGTTTTTTCTTTTAATCAATCGATACACTGACGAACACTTCATACCATAACGTTTCATTAGATTTATATTTAAATTTTTAACAGATCATTTTCGTTGATAGTGCTACGCGCTTTGCAATTGCCACTTGCACAAAGTTTTTGTTTAGGTTTGACCAAATTTTGACATAGAGCATTTTTCAAATGAGAGTCGTAAGACGAAAACCAGAGTTATTACTCTAACCTGCCAACAGGAACAAAAAACGAAATGAACCAATCAGACATTGAAGCAAATACAAGTAAACGGCATCCAGCGCGGGAAAACGCGTGCGAGCAAGCCTGATTGGTCGAGAAAGTGGCTCGAGCTTTTTTAACCAATCAGAGAGCGAACCAAAGCAAAACTAAACCCAACACAACATTACTTTCGACACTCGTTTGAAAACTGCTCTATCTTTTTCACAACCATTTCCCGGCTTCCGTGTCAAATGACTAATTAATGGAGGAGCTGTGCAAGGCTGAGTTGTCAAGTTTCACGAACACGCTGGCGACTCATCCTCAAGTCATCATTGTTCCTGAATTTCAGCAAGAGAGGATGAACTAAGAGAGTGAATCCCCGTGCTCCATGATAATTATTTGAAATTTATTATTAGTTCGCACCCATGCTGCGAGGGTTATTTTTATTTGTCGTTTCCATGTCATCAATCTAAAATTACATGACATCATGCTAACTGACCAATGGGGTGCCGTCCTTAAAATAACCACGCAGTATGACACAGGACCAAAAATAGATTTCAAATAACTTTCATCGGAAGAGGCCCTTGTATGGGGTATTCGCTCTCTTGCTTCATCCTCTCTTGATTTCACTTCGGTAGCCAACAAAAAGTTGTCGAAAAAATTCAAAAACGGTATTTATGAAAAGTGAACTACCTTGTTTGTATAAATTTATTGTATTATAATTCTAATATTACAATTCTATATTATTGTATTGTCATTCTATAATTCTACTGTATTGCAGCTGACAGGTGAAATCTCTCACCTCCGCCTCGGCCTTCTCAAGGAGGGTTTTTCTCGTCCCCAGTCCGAACCCGATGTTGACGAGATGGTCAGAAAAGGAGCTCAACGTTTGGCTTCGGAAAAGGGCGCTTCTTTAGAAGATGTCTCTGTGCCAATGCATTTGGACTGTAAGTTTTATTGTTTTGCTTTGTCTCATGCTCCTCTACGTGATTGGGCACTGTCTTTAAAATCATGTAGCTAGGTCATAGCACAGTAATAGTTTAGTAGCGTTAGACGAGGTTTTGTAAACACAGGCAGACGTAACGTAACATTTGTTTGACATTATTTTATTTAAAAAATGAAAATGCTCAAATAACTTGGTGCAGACCACGTGGGAGGCTGGAAGAAGCCACCTAAAACTTCGAATTCTTCCCAACTACATCCAGTGTCTGCATCAGATTATGTGTGGCTGACAATGATAGTTTGAACAACAGTATTTGGCAAATGAAGTCGGCAAATGACAGAGATCCACCAAGAAGAGACCGAGATGACCAGCAATGCTGATTTTGAATAAAACGAACATGGGTGAAAATAATGGTTTAACAGTGAACAACATTGCTTGGCAAAAGACGACAGAGGCCACTAGGAGGAGGGGTTGATTCACAGTGGCGATTACAATAGGGGTAACAATTTTATTTTTAAAGCATTAAATGACATTGTTCGACAAATGATAAGGACCCATCAAGAAAGAGGAGAGTTAAAATTGCCGGTGGCTACCGTAAAGTCGCACAAGAGCCAAGGAGGTTCACACGGCCGGAGCTTATCCCGGTTTCTGTAGCATGAAGCAACTGAGAGTATTGCTACTCCCCCCATGAATGGGATGCTAGTCCATCACAGGGTTACCCACAGCAGTATGTCGCCGATACCCTTTTATACACCTGGCTGAAGAGAGACGATGTGGTAGGCCTAGCTACAAAAATCGGGACTTTTTTCGGGATTTTTAGAAAACTATAGGATTTTTAGAGATTTGGAGGGATTTTTAGAAGTTTTGGTGAACATTTTTAAGGTTTTTTGTTTATTTGTTACATAAAAGCTTGAAACTTAGAAAAGTTTCGCCATAAGCGATTGTGACAAATCTTTTTGATGCCCCCTTGATGCCCCCTCACTGTATCGGTCGGCGGTTTTACCCATAATCCAGCATTCCTTGCTGTCCGTGAGTTCAACATGGCGGGCTCTGCAGAGCTTGTTGATTTGGCTGAGACTGGGGGCGCTAGCAGAAAGCCCACGAAAGCCATGGAATTTTCACCACAAGTCACCCAATTTTTTTTTCATGGGATTTTTAGAGATTTTTAGGAGTTTTTATGGGAATTTTAGAGGTGAAACAGGAGATTTTTAGAACATTTTTAGCGAAATTCCAGAAAGATTTTTAGGCCATTTTTCGGGATTTTTGTAGCTAGGCATCGATGTGGGGTAAAGTTTCTTGTCTACGGAAACAACACGATGGCAGGGACTGGGCGTCGAACCACCGACCTCCGGATCTGAAGTCCAACGCGGAAACCACTACACTACCGCGCCCCCACCTACGAACTCCCCTTTTTACCCCTCGTCCAAAGTACAAAACGTTTTTAAAATTTGGTTTTCATTTCCTTTTTAGCTGTAGTCATATATGACGCTTTTTGTGATGGATGGTGTTGTCCAGACAGATTCTTTGAAACAAACGGTAGGTCTTAGTCTTATCCGTAATTTTTGGGCAGGTTTGGGGTCCTTTGTCCCATTCAGCCATGAACGACAAGGCTGAGTAACACAATGCGCATGTTCCGCCCAAACAAAAATTGGCCCCAACTAAATTTAGACAGAAAATAAATTCAGCCATCTAATAAGGCAGAGAAAAGTCTCAACCATCTAAAGTAGTTGTGTCCGATGGAGATCATTTGGATATGGACGCCATTTGGAAATTCCTCGTTTATTACCGCTGGCCAATGTGAGCGTTTTCAGCGTTGTCCCATGATACTCTTTTCTTGAATGTCTTAGATTGTTCTGCTGAATTTATCTGAACAAGGTATCTCCGGTTAAAGTGCCGGGGGGAAGTACTCCTGTCAATTTAGAATAGGTGTGTGCCGCAAAGGTTCTCAAACCCTGACCCTATTTAAGGATGGAAAATCAAAAATTGATACCCTTTTCAAGGTCGAAACCCGGAAAAGGACACCCTATTAAAAAGAAATTCGATAGCTAAAAATTGTGTGAACAGGTCGTTTTTATTTACGATTTTATTTCTTTACTGTAACTTGGAAAGTTTAGCTTTAAGCATAGAATACTAGCCTAAGCCTAGTTTAGTTTAGCTGGGACAAAAAAGCTATAAAGGAACCATACCTAAGGATCACACCGGGACTACAATACCAAAAAGGGGCAAAACGCATACCATATTTAAGGACGGAGGACCTCAAAAACCTTACCCCATTCCGCGGCATATATCTCTGTGTATGGTCTTTCGTTATCCCCTGTTGCTATCCAGCCAACCATTTCGACAGTGAAAAAAGATCTTCTCAAAAATCCAAGATAAGTTTGGGGGACATCAAGTGAAAAGTAAAAATTTAAGCATTGACTAAAAAGGCGTTTTCACACTCAGTTTCTTTTTTTTCATCGTTAAAGGTTATCAAGTGACCAGTCTTCAACATATGTTTGCTCTTGGATTAAAGAGCCGTGCGAACGATCTTAGTGCTGATTTGAAAGTTGCAGCTGTTAAGGGAAAATATTTACGAGATAGTTATCACGATGCATTCTATACCAAGGCTCGAAATTTGATGTGGAAATTACAAGGATTCTTCGAAGAGGCCCTGACCAAAGTTGATGTGCTTATTATGCCCACTACACCAAAGAAAGCTAGACCTATACCACCTGCGAATATAACCTTAAAAGGTAATGTATGGCAGCCAATTAAATGCCAATATAACCTTAAAAGATCATGTTTGGCTGCCAATCACATGCCAATGTAACTTCAAAAAGTCATGTATGGCAACCAATAACATGCCAAAGTAACCTTAAAAGGTAATGTAAGGCAGTTAATGCCAATGTAACCTTAAAAAGAAGTGTACAACAGCCAACCACCTGACAATATGACCTTAAAAGGTAATGTATAGCAGCCAATCTCTTGCCAATGTAACCTTGAAAGGCAACGAACATCAGCGAACAGCAGCAAAGGGCCGATGTGAGTCAAAGGCAAACTACAGATTTGCAGACCTAGAGAACTAGAACTGCAGAATTGTAGACTCTGGTTTTTGTGAAACTTCATTAGGTTCCGGCCAAACAGATTCAACTTCATTCAACATTGTTGAATATTATTTTGTTCTCTGAAAACTTTGTTGTACAATGTTGAGTAAGGAGGCCAAACGAATTTAACATCGTTAATTAGCATTATGGAATTAAACTTATTGAACGTGTTTGGCTAGCCTGTGAAACGATGTGAATGTTGTTGAACTATGTAAATGAGTTTCCTACACGTGCATGTCTTTAAAAAAATGGATCTCGACAGAGCATAATGCCGGAAAAATTGGAGCATTATGCCTGAAAAGCACTATACCGACGAAAAAGCCTAGAACGGCTTTTGGCGTGACAAAATGTGGATGATGTAGTTAAGTCTCATGAAAACTGGTTATCTACAATTCTGTAGGTCTTGTATGTCTGCATGTGTCACACTGGAAAACGGCAGCTGGACGGCGGCGAGGCTTAATTATTTCTTTTGCTGCATTATTGTTAAAGTGCATAGTTTTTTTGCCATAATGAATTCTCGTGTTATCTAGAGCGTTTCTCCTAAATTTTGTTTTGGTTTGGTTGAATCTTTGATTTTCGTGCCCTGCTGAATTGGACTAAAATTTGGTTCAAGTTTGAGCAAGAGGGACCTGGGGCGAGCAGTAGCTGTGACGTCAAATCAAAAACCAAGCATTCAATGCTGCTTAGTGAGTTAGCTGTGTTTCTCTCAATCAGATTAATTTATTTGTTGATTCAAGCTTTCTTGTCTTCCAGTTGATTCAGAATAAACTCATAGTTTGACTAAAATCAGCCGAAACAGGTTATGTTTTGTTATTGTCAGGAGTGAACGCACGAGTTCTTCTGAAGGAGAACTTGCTATAAATACGTTCTTTATTTTTGGGCATAGCTTTCATGCAATAATTTTGGGCATACCGCGTGCTGAAATACGAAGTTATTCCTGCGTATTTCGTACCGCGTGTAGCAGGCTACATAGAAAACAGTTCATGTGCATGTAGGAGGGCCATATTCCACGGCAGTAAGCCGAAGTTACTTAGTGATATAACTAATTGATCTTTTTTTGTATACATAGAATACCTTACATCTTGCAGTGAAAACTACATCAATACATGTGCGTTTAATATGACTGGTCACCCAGCCCTGTCAATCAATGCAGGCTTCAGTGAAGGCTTACCAGTTGGAATGATGATCGTGGGAAGAAAGTTTGATGAAGTCACTGTTCTGAATGTCGCCTACGCCTTCGAGAAGATCAGAGATGACTTAAACTAAGCGGCTGTTATGTGTTTCATCGACATGTAAGAAGCATAAACCTTGAACGATATGACTCAATGCTTTTATGGGTAGTGGTAAAACTTGCTTCTCTTCTCAGACATCGTGCATGTGATAATGACACAGCATGCCATACCAAAACTTGCTGAATGAGGACATCTTTAATGGTAATAATCGGTTCTACTTTTTACACGACTTTTTTTCAAGTGCTCAGGTGTATATTATTTAAACCTATGGAAGATCATCTCAACCCATGACCTCTGCGATATCGGTACAGCGCTTTAACCAAATGACCAGCTGTCATTTCAGTTGGCTTGCTAGCTCACTTGGTTAGAGCGCTGCATAAAGACACACCAAAAATTCCATCACAAAAGATGGAATGTGATTATATCTACAAACCAATCAACAGAACAGTCGGTTGTTTTAATCATCAAGGAGCACAGGAGTGGTTTTGCTTAACCATTAAGACGGGCTTTTAGTCCACCGTCTCCTAGCAATGCAGAAAGAAAGGAATTTTGTCGTAGTAGGTTGTTTAAGGTCACTGGACGATTGATTGATACGTTAATAAGAGATGGGGGTGGGCTGTGAAGAGGGCTGATATTTTGACCGTCGATAATTTCGTGTTAATTTCGTCGAATCAAACCATTTAACGGTGAGAACAATCTTAGTAGACTTCTGAAAAATATATATATTTTTATATGAAACATTACTCAAGAAAGCCTTTAAACCTGTGCGTTTAGTTGCGGATTACCTTTCGACAAGTAGTCCCGCAAGTATTCAGGTAACGCAATTTTAAACACTGAAAATACGAGGGCTGTAGGAGAATTCAGAGGTTTAAATTATAGCAACTACGGTTTGGTTTGACGTTCTTGCGGGTTTTCTTTTTTGCTATATGTACTTTTTGCTATTTGGAAAACAAAAAAGTGTCAAGAATTCAGTAGCTCTTGAACCTTATGGCTTATTAACTTCAGCTTGTAAGGGCATGTCTTTGATAACGACAGGTTTTCCTGTTTTCACTGAAATACCTGCCTTTTTCTTCGTATGTGCCATATTCGATGGAACAGCTAAATAAGACAGGACTCAGTTTGATTTCGAAGTAGAAGCCCCCTTTTTTGTTTCTTTAGGGAATTTTCAGCTCAATTTGTAGCCGACGCAGTTGAGATCAAATTCACAGCCTGCGTGGCAAGCGTTTCCGTAGGCTTTACCGCCCGTTTGAGGCATTCGCTCGCCCCATTTTCGCGCGGCCAAAAAGCGAAAAATACTTCAAACCTGTAGAACGGCTCTGGGGACGAGAATGGTAGAAAACCCTTCGGAAACGCTTGCTATTCAGGCTATCAAATTTATGACCATCTCTTCTAGAATTGGCTCAAAGTAGCTACTCAGTGCTGAAGATCTTTTCGACAACAAGTCATGGCCTATGACTAATACGCGGCTTATTGGCACGAAATATTCTTTACGGCGGCTAACCATGGGAAAAACACAACGAAAGACAACTATCATTTCTTTACAAGTGTTTATGTCCAATTCCCAATTTAAGATGTTTACTTCAAAAAAATCCATGTTTGGATAAATTTTCTATGATAAAAGACTAGGCTATAGCAATGATGAATGGAACAGAAGGATTCGAACAAAGGAAACATTCTTATTTTATATACATAACGAGAATTTCATACCGTAAACATTGGAAATAGAAGTCTGTATTTTCTATATTACATGTGAAAAAAAGCGATATAGCTTTTTTCACATGTGAAAATATAACCAATCAGCATCTAGCGTAAAATTTCCCCAAGAATCATTAATGGTTTGAGAAGCTGTATCAAACACTTGAAAAAGTGTTTCATCAGGTATCCAAACACCTCGAAGTCGGTTAAAAAACTCGGCTGCGCCTCGTTTTTCTCAACCTACTTCTTGGCGTTGGATATCCCAATGAAACACTCTTTCTCGTGTTTGATATAATACTACAAATCCTTTGTTGCTCAGCCATCCATAATTCCTTTGAATTTGGAGAGCACGATACGAAAAGGGGGATTCCTCTGTTGCTCAACGAAATTGCAAAGAACTAGAAGACAATCATTATGACTTCTGGATATTCGATGGAGATGTTTATTTCACTCGTTAAAAATGATTACGATTACAAGATGCCTTTAGCTTGGGATTAATTTCATTTTTCGTCGACGTCTTCTTTAATCTAGGCATTACTTTTAGAATATTTATAAAAAATGCTGTAGCACTTTTGTTAGTAATCTTTTGATAGTAAAATAAACTATCATTCAAGATTACTTTTAGAAGTTAGTTACGCAAGCGGCCATAACCATAACGACCATAACCATAGCCCTGGCGGGAAGGCGTGACGCTGCTTGACGATTGAGGACATACACATCCCCGCTTACGTGGTCCAGTGGTCCTGCAAAAGGTTAAATCAAAAGGTGGTATTTGTAAGGTCATTTTTCAGAAGCTTAAAACATCATCATCATCATCATCATCATCATCATCATCATCATCATCATCATCATCATCATCATCATCATCATCATCATCATCATCATCATCATCATCATCATCATCATCTATAGATTTAGTTATTGATTGATTGATTGATTGATTGATTTGTTATTTTTTATAATCACCTGCCGGTAGCAAAGTGAACACAGTTAACTAAAAGCATGATCGGCGACGAAGAGAGAGGACCCTAGTAACGAGGTTCCAGACAATGGTCCATAAAACCGTTTTTTCTAAAGAAATCATGCACTACTAAGAAAAGCTACTCGCCTTTTAAATAGCATATCTTTCAAAGGAGTACGTTTTGGACTTCCCTCGTCATGCAAGCGGCCATAGCCGTAACGACCATGATAGCCATAACCATAGCCCTGGCGGCTACTTGACGATTGGCTACTTGACGATTGAGGACATACACATCCAGACGATTGAGACGAACTAGAAGATCCTCCATATCCATAGCCGTATCTTCGCTTAACTGGCCCAGTTTTTCTGTGAGAAATAAAATAAATATTCTCAAAGTATTAAATTTCGAGAAATTCTCGTTATTGAGTTATCTTTAATTATCACTCAGCATTAAAGATTTCAACGGAGAAAGCAGTGCACACTAGCACAAAGACAAGTAAAGCAAAAACAACTGCTCAGTCTCTGGCCGCTGTAACATCTACTGACGATTCACAGTTCACGTGACTCTGATGATGACTTCCGCTCAGGTTGTCGAAACCTCAGTCAATGTCATCACAGACAGTCCCCGGACGATCATACTTCACCGACTTATGATATGACTCCTGGGTTCAAACCATTTACAATGGATTTTTTTAAGTCGCTTGCTAAATACGTAATATTTCAAATCGCTTTCTTAAACCACTGCAACAAAATAGTAGCCTTAAGACAAAACGTTTTGCATAGGTACGCTACCGGATTTGTATCACTAGTCATGGGAAGGTTGAGTGTCAAGGTTGAGAAGCTCATCTAAACCAGTCATGTAAAAATAATGTGGAAATAATTTGCCTTGTGCATACACGTGTTTGAAGTGAGCACTGGAGCCGCATGTAACACTGCCTTTGCTTTCTAGATTTCATAAATTGTGAGTGAATATATCATATGTGCGGAGCTGCCGCGTTTGCATGTACGAAGGCCAATTGTTTTTTATTGAGTTTCGACTCAAGAACGTCAATAAACGCATCGCACAGACAAATGCGAAAACTAGACGCGTGTGCTGCAAGGCTTTTTTGCGAGTTACAGCTTATTTAGGATCATCCAGTTAAGTCCATTTTGCCTTTTTGCTGGAATTTTTAGTGATGCCGCTCAAATCAACCGTTTCCTTGACACCAGAAAAGTACCAGATTCAGGACACAGCCCACCTAATGACATAGTCTACTAGATGGCTTCTGATGGCTTACTCCCCAGCCATGCGCTATCTACTGTAATGAGCACGGCTGCTCTTTAGTATGTGGTTGAGATTTCTTGGTGTGGCCATTCAAGTGCGATGTCTTGCAATAGTGTTACCTCTTTTAGTATTTTGCAAAATGAAATTTGGGTTAAAATCTATCTTGAATTTTGATTGAAGGCTAAACCGCGTCAAGAGAAAGATGCTTGGTTTAGTCATATTAAATGTGTTGCTGCAGTAGGACCATTCAAACGAAAACTCTTAAGCAGCACTTTCCGTTGCTGCAGTTTGCTTTTCAGTATAAATTTGGCACCAGGTTTTTCTCGAATTTTGAGTTAGGGCGCTTGCAGGTAAACGGGTCAATATATCAGTCAGTTTCATACCCTTTATCTGGAAGCATCAACAGTGCCAGAGCGACGATCAGAATCCCCAAATGAAGCTTCATCTTAAGCAGCTGTGAAAAGGAAAATACTCTTGTGATATATTTGACTTCATGTTTTCAAAGTCAACTTAATTAGGAGTGGAATTCAATTAAGATTGCTACTAGGTTGGCTACCTGAAAATTCTCAAGCCATAATGTTCATCTCTTTAAGTCCAGTTATTAACTTATTCTGAAACCATTAATTCAACCAAATTGCTATAGAAGAAGGGAAATTTAAATTGCCAGGGCCTTCTTGCAGCGATCGAATGATAGAGCAAGGCTCAATAAAGAAGGAGATACATTTGTGTGGAAGTTGTCCCCGATGTTTACCCCAAGCTCGCGATGTGAACGTCTGTTATGCCTTAGGCAGACTAGTAGCCTGCGAGCAGGCTCTCTATTCGGGGGGCAACGCAACGTGAATTATTTTCTTCGAGAGCGCCGAAGGCGCGAGTTTCGGCGAGCGAAGCGAGCCGCTGGGCGAGCGAAGCGAGCCCGCGGTCACCGCGGGCTCGCTTCGCTCGCCTTCACTTCGTTCGCCGAAACTCGCGCCTTCGGCGCTCTCAAAGAAAATAATTCACGTTGCCCCCCCGAATAGAGAGCCTGCTCGCAGGCTAGCAGACTAGGCGCAATCCGCAAGATATTCAAACCAGCGTCCAAGTGATCGTCCTCTATTCCGTCCATAAGTTTGCTAGAGCAGCAGTTAATAACAAAATAGCCGAAGCTTGGAGATTTACCAAATTTACGGCCGCCATGGTGCTCACGTGATCAAGTAAACAATTGAGCACTGCAAGCACTAAGCATTACGTTAAGTCAAGAACTTTTTATTATAGATGAATTGTTTCTCTGTGGAATGAATTAAGGACTTTCTTAAAAGTTAAGCGAAACCGTTTGATCTTTTAAGCGTGAACTTAAAGCTTTCCTTTTGAATAATTTTCTGTCGATGTGCGTTAAGTTAGTTGTATTAGGTTATTGTAAAGTATTTTAGTTAGATTGATCTTACACATATATTGATTTTAGTTTATTGTTTTGTATTGTTCACTGAAAAACTATGCAACTGAGCAACTGAGCAAGTTGCACTTAGCAGGAGACACAGAACAGCAGACTGAGACCACTTTTTGTCAAGCTAGGAATTTACTGATTATATATTTCCCCCGAAATAAAATTTAACATACGATTTTTGTCAAACTTTCACAAGTTGTAATCTATCGTGCAAAGTTTTGAAATATAAGATAAAAAGATATAGGTCCCCACGTCCGTTTACGAGATATCATCGTCTCAAGTTACCCCATAATTTCATGCCATTTCTCCTAACAAACTGTTTATTTGATCAGTTTACGCTACTCTCCATAGGAACAGGAAGCACGTAATTAAAGGAATCTTGAAACAATGTACTAGATGTAAAATATCGATAACAAGGAACAATTTACTAGATGTTTTATGGCAGATGCTGCTAGGGGACTGTTCGTTATTTATGCCTAAGGGGGGGCCGGTGTTTAGAGTGGGGGGTAAAATTTTCAAAATCAATGAAAAAGGGGGGTGTTTTTTTTTAATACAGTAGAAATAAGAGGGGTAAACTTTTAGAAACTGTTGTTTCAACACTTGTGTAGCCGTTTTGCAGACATATTTAAAAAGTTGATCTCTGTTTCGAGAATTCTATTTCCAAAGAACCTGGTCTTTATAGTTTGAAGTTTAAAAAGCCAAGAAAACGTGACGTGGAGTAGCGTTATTTAAAGGTTCCAATATATAACTTATTAAATCCCTTTAAAATACATGCAATCTGATATTTTTAGCAAAACCCACACGTGTCATTTGCCGGGGCCAGTTGTAGTTTACAGTATTATAGTGCGTAGGTATGTAGCCATCCTCAAACAGCAAAACTGGTTCAGGCCTTGCAATGAACTTTCCTACCGTTGATTTCTCTCTCGAATCGGATCTTCTCTGGGCGCACTTTAACACCGGCGCTGCAAATTTACTTTCCTTGCTGAGTGCTTCCATACTGTACGATCACAAATGACCTTGCACTTGATTTTGGTTTAACGGCACGCGGCCAGAACACATGTTGTACGGAATTTCGCAGTTGTAAGCACGTCGCGTCCTGAGGGTAGGGAAGGGGGGGGGGGGGTAAAATTTTGAACCTGTCACATAAACGGGGGGTAATTTTTTAAAATACCCACTTTCGGGGAGGGGTAAATTTTTCATATGCCTGAATTGGTTGAAAATCACCGACCCCCCCCCCCCTTAGCCATAAATAACGAACAGTCCCTAGCATCAGACAAAAATTGACTTAAAACCTTCCTCTCGTGCGTGTTCTCGAGGTCGCGATTTCATATCCATGAGTAACGCGTTTCTAGTAATAATTTTTTTTTCGAACATGTATTTTTTTCTAACTCTTTGAAAAAAAAGAGAATGAATGGTAGGTCAAAAATATCTAGAATAAAAGGTAGGTCACCCTGCAATTTTAAGGGTAAATGACTTTTCTTTTCTCTGGTGAGCTTAGTCTCATAGTAAACCTATTATTCCCTCGACGTGCGCGCGCTGTGAGCGCGCGCTAATGACGAAAATATTCGTGCGCAGTAAGGATGTGCAATGCAATACAGGGCAATGACCTTAATAAGATTTTACGTTAAAAACAATGGTAAGAATTCAGAGGATGCGATCACTCAGCAAACCACAGTGCTAATTGCTTCAAGCTAAGTTGAAAAACATTTACTTAACTTTTTCGTTTACTAAGAATCAGGCGTAACAGATGAGGAATAGACATTGATAGTGTACTACTGTTGCGGTTCATTATTCCTTTCAAAAACATTTTCCTTATTTACATTTCATTCCGTGATTTCTCCCCAGATATTAATATGCTTGGCTGATTTTCAAAGAACGCAGTTTAGGTTAAAGCTTCATTTGCAAATAAAAAAAGTGACAAACCCGATAAGAAGAGAAAGATTTCAATCTCTGTTAATCACAGAAATTTCACTGAAAAATTATTCTTACCAGTTGCAGTTTGAAGTTAAGTTGCGTCGAAATTTCGAAAGAGATAACCCCTTTTGTTAAGATAGAATTTATTTCTTAATTAATACTGTCAAAAATTTCTCTTTTTCTCCACAGTATTTTCTCTGTTCTCTCACATAATTTTTGCGGGCGTGTACTGACGCGTGAACAACTATGCAACTAATCAAGCTACACACAGTAGGAGACACAGAACAGCAAAAGACCGCTTTTTATCAAGTTAGGAATTTATTGATTACATAATTTGAATTCTGGGAGTTTACATTTTAAACAACAATCCTTTGTTGCTCAACCATCCATGCTTCTTTTGAATTTGGTGATCACAATTCGAAGAAAGAGAACAGAAATTGCAAAGAATTAGCCTACAAATTAGGAGAGTCATCTTCGATCTTCCGGCATCCTAGCACGTAATACTATGCCGGCATGCTGGGCAATCTGTTTAAAACAAAAGATTGCGCCCATTCCATTTTCATAGGAAAACAATGGGAAGCACTAAGATTATTTGCTGTTAAACTTAAAAGTTCTCCCGCTCATTACTGTCGTTTAGTGTTTGGAGCAGTTTGGAGTTACACCAAGATTTGAAAGAAATAATTCCTTTTATTAAGATCGTTTCCATTTTTGATTTAATACTGTTAAGCATTGATTTGAATTAACAATTGCGTAATGATAGTTCATGCATGATTCCTTTCAAAAACATTTTTCTTATTTAAGTGTCTTTCTGTGATTTCTTCCCCGCCAAACATTAATTAATATGCTTGGTTGATCTTCAAAGTACGCAGTTAAGATTAAAGCTTCATTTGAAAATAAAGGAGTTATTATTCCATGGAGTTTAACGTGTGTTGCACTTTGTGGAAACCCTACTTAGAGGACTACACTTGCTGACCGTGGCTTGACTTGAAAATCTGTTTGTTACTCACCGTTCCAGGGACCCCTTTCTTGAAAGTCCCGGTAACTTTTCAAGCCCGGAGCTATATTTTAAAATCAAAGTCTATAGAATAGTGGTGTATCTTTTAGCCCACAAACCAGACTTAGCTTTAAAAACCGACAAAATTTGAATCTTTTTAAAGGTAAACCTTACGCTCATAATTAGCTATCCGAGCCCGAAAAGTTATCGGAACTTTCGAGAAACGGGCCCCAGTATTTTTGTCTCCATATCTCCGTCTAAAAAACTGAAGAAAATTAAGAGGGCAGTTTTGTAAAGATTGCATCTTTGCTTGCTAGCCCAAGCTAATTATCCTACCTCTTTCAATCCGTTTGATTGTTGAATCTGCTGGACAAGTAATGGTCAAGAGAGAGGAATTCAAGAAGAAATTCACGCTGCCGTGTCAAGTTGTCAGCTTTAACGTGCGCTCCTACTAAATACAGGGAGTAACTCATCCGTTGGTATAAAAGGTCACCTAACGGTGAACCATAACGTCACTCCAGAATTTCCATCACAAATGATGGAATGGGATAAAAGAAACAAATTAACAAAGCAATTGACATATTCTATTGTAGGTTGTTATAGTCATGCAAATAAAGCTTGTTGCTGTTGTTGTTGACTCCAAGAAGAACGGGAGTGGTTTTGTCCAATTTATTTTTTATTAATCATTTTCAGTGAAATGATACTTCTTTCTCCGTATACGCCATATTCGATGGAACAGCTAGCGAAATACGACTGGACACAGTTTGATTTCGAAGTAAAAGCCACGCTTGTTTTTCTACTGAACTTTCAGTGGTGTGGTTAGTAGCTGATATAGCTGAGATTACTGGCCATCTCTTCTGAATTGCCCCAAAGTAGCTTGTCATTTACCAAAGATGTTTCCTTACAACAAGACATGGCTCATTGGCGACCAAGCAAGAAACATTCATCACATAGGCTAATCATGCGAAAGGTAGGGAGATAATTATTATTTATTTTTTAATAAGTTTTTTCGTCCAGTTTAAGACCTTTACGTGAATAAAATCCAGGTTTGGTTCAAGTTTCTGTGATTAAAGACGAGGAATATAGTAATGATAAAAGCAAACACAGGATTCGAGTGTGAGAATAACAGAACTTCATTGTAAACAACAACGAAATGCTTTGTTGCTCAGCCATCCATAATTGTTTTGAATTTGGAGATTTCGATACGAAGAGAGAAATTCCTCTGTTAATCAACGAAATTGCAAAGAATTATTCTGCAAATTAGGAGAGTCCTCTTCGATCATTTACCACTTTTTCTAGTCATAAATCTGTGCATAGGTTTTCTTCTACTTTTATGCCACACATTTGATCCACTGTTAGGTATATAAAACAAAAGAATGTGGACATTTAACAACATTGTTTGTTTGTTGTTATATGTACTTTTTGAAATTTTCGAAGAGAATAATCCTATTTTTTAAATAAGATCGATCTAGTTTTGATTCAAAACTGTCTTACAAGAACATAGTTTTCCTTTTCTTCACTGTATTTTCTCCATTTCCTTACACAATTATTGCTGACGTGTTACGTGTAAACAACTGGGAAGAGCGCGTTACACACAGTAAGAGAGAGGTTAAACCAAAACATAAAGAACCAGATGAAGAAGAAATGTTCTTAGTCCACGAATGCTGCGGTCTTATTTAAATGCCATTCCGTGACTTCTTCCAGATAATAATATGCTTGGTTGACTTTCAAAGAACGCATTTCAGGTTAAAGTTTCATTTGAAAATAAAGGAGTTACTAAGCCCGAAGGAAAGCAAAAGTCCATGGAGTTTAATATGTGTTGCAGTTTGTAGAAAACTACTTACCACCTGCATGGTACAGACCGTGGCCTTCTTTAGATGAAGTATTACTGTAATATGGATATAGAAATGTATTCGTTCTAGAACGTTTCAATAACTTTGAGTTCACATTTTCGTGTTTAAGAACTAAACAACAAGAACGCACTGAGTTTTGCTAAGATGGCGTCTTTGCTTGCCATGCAGCCAAAGTTAATTATCCCTACCTCTTTCAAGTGTAAACGGTGAAGAGAATCTATTAAAGAAGAAATTCACACTGCCGTCTCCGAGTTGTCAGCTTGAATGAGCTCTCCTAGTGAATAGAGGGAGTGACGTACCTTGTTATTAAAAGAACGCTAACCGGTGAACCATAGCGACACACCAGAATTTTCATCACAAATGATGGAATGGGATAAAAGAAACAACACCCGAATAAGTGGCACACTCAAGTTGTTTTTGACACACTCCAAGAAGCACGGGAGTGATTTTGTCAAGTTTATTTTTCTTTATTATTCACTGAAATCGTCCTTCTTTCTCTGTATGTGCCATATTTGATGGAACAGCTATTAAATACGACTGATCGATTTTAGATCGATTTTATTTTTAAAGTAATTCTGGCCTATTCATTGCGTGAACAACTATGCAGCTGCGGCGCAAGTTACACTCAGCAGGAGACAGAATAACAAGTTGGGAATTTACTGATAATTAAAATTCTGAGAGGTTAATCTGGGATTCTAATAAGAGTGTACTTTAGGCAAAGGCAAGAGTTTAGAGGATACGATCATTTGGCAGACCACATAGCTCTGATTGCTTCAAGCTAGGTTAGAAAACATTTACGTAATACTTTTCGTTTGCTACGAAGCTTCTAAGGGCTGCGTAACCAAAAGATGATTTAAATGCCATTCCGTGATTTCTCCCCAGATATTAATATGCTTGGTTGATCTTCCAAGTAGACAGTTTAGGGTTAAAATTTGAAAATATAGGAGTGATTAACCCGAAGGAATGTACCATTCCATGAAGTTTAGTATGTGTTTCACTTTGTGAAACGGCTCTACTCAAACACCTACATGTTGCTGACCGTAGCTTGGCCTAGTCAAAGTGATTTTTGTAATTTGAAAATCTGTTTCAGTTACCTCACGTTCCAATAGTTTTGTCTCCGTATTTTCGTCTAAAGAACTGAACAAAATTAAGAGGGCAGTTTTTTAAAGATTTCATCTGCGCGCCTGCTGAAGCTAACTATCCCTACCTTTTTCAATCAGTTTGATGATTGTATTTGCTTCGCTAGTAGCAGTGAAGAGTCAGTTAAAGAAGAAAATCGCGCCCCTGTCTCAAGTTTTCGGCTTGAAAGGGCCCTCTCAGTGAATACAGAGAGAGAGAGTCCTCGGTTGTTAATAAAAAATCACTCATCGGTGAACCATAACGACACACCAGAATTTCCGTCACAAATGATGGAATGGGATAAAAGAAACAAATTAACAAAACGATCGGACTATTCTATTGTTAGATGTTTTTAACAGGCTTTACGCAGCAAGGGAGTGGTTTCACGTATTTTTGACTAAACATTTTTATTGAAATCATACTTCTTTTTCTGTATATGCCATATTAGATGGAACGGCTAGCTAAACACAACTGGACAAAGTTTGATTTCGAAGTAAAAGCCACGCTTGTTTTTCCACTGAATTTTCAGTGGTATGGTTAGCAGCCGATATAGTTGAGATGAAATTCATGACCATCTCTTTCAGAATTGCTCCAAAGAAGCTTGTCAATGCTAAAAATATTCTCTACAACAAGTTATGGCTCATTGGCGACCAAGTAAGGAACATTCATTACGCAGGCCAATCATGCGAAAAGCACGGAGGTAATGATTATTCATTTCTTAATGTTTTTACGTCCAATTTAAGACCTCTACTTAAAAAAATCCATGTTTGGTTCAATTTTCTGTGAATAAAGACGAGGAATATAGTAATGATAAGTGCAAACTCAGGATTCGAGTGTGAGAATAACAGTACTTCATTGTAAACAACAATGCTTTGTTGCTCAGCCATCTATAATTGTTTTGAATTTGGAGATCACGATACGAAGAGAGCAATTCCTCTGTTAATCAACGAAATTGCAGATAATTATCCTGCAAATTAGGAGTGTCCTCTTCGATCATTCGCCACTGATCCTAGTCATAAATCTGTGCATGAGTTTTCTTTTACTTTTATGCCATACATTTGATCCACTGTTAGGTATATATAGCAAAAGATTGTGGACATTTAACAATATTGTTTGTTGTTTGTTTGTTGTTATATGTGCTGTTTGAAATTTTCGAAGGGAATAATTCTATTTTTTTAAATAAGATCGATTTTAGTTTTGAGTCAAAACTGTCTTAAGAACATAGTTTTCCTTTTCTTCACTGTATTTTCTCCATTTCCTTACACAATTATTGCTGACGTGTTACGTGTGAACAACTGGGAAAAGCGAGTTACCCACAGCAAGAGAGAGATGAAACCAAAACATTAAGAACCAGATGAAGAAGAAATGTTCTTAGTCCACGAATACTGCGGTCTTATTTAAATGTCATTCCGTGACTTCTCCCAGATAATAATATGCTTGGTTGACTTTCAAAGAACGCAGTTCAGGTTAAAGTTTCATTTGAAACTAAAGGAGTTACTAAGCCCGAAGGAAAGCAAAAGTCCATGGATTTTAATATGTGTTGCAGTTTGTGGAAACGTACTTACCACCTGCATGGTACAGACCGTGGCCTTCTTTAGATGAAGTATTACTGTAATATGGATATAGAAATGTATTCGTTCTAGAACGTTTCAATAACTTTGAGTTCACATTTTCGTGCTTAAGAACTAAACAACAAGAACGCACTGAGTTTTGCTAAGATGGCGTCTTTGCTTGCCATGCAGCCAAAGTTAATTATACCTATACCTCTTTCAAGTGTTAACGCTGAAGAGAGTCTATTAAAGAAGAAATTCACACTGCCGTCTCCGAGTTGTCAGCTTTAATGAGCTCTCCTAGTGAATAGAGGGAGTGACGTACCTTTGTATTGGAAGAACACTTACCGGTGAACCATAGCGACGCACCAGAATTTTCATCACAACTGATGGAATGGGATAAAAGAAACAACACCAGAATACGTGGCACACTCAAGTTGTTTTTGACACACTCCAAGAAGCACGGGAGTGATTTTGTCATTATTAGTCACTGAAATCGTACTTCTTTCTCTGTATATGCCATATTCGTTGGAACAGCTGTTAAATACGACTGATCGGTTTTAGTTCGATTTTAAGTAATAATTTTTTAAGTAATACTGGCCTGTTTATTGTATAAAAAATAAACAGCTGCAGCGTAAGTTACACTCAGCAGGAGACAAATATTAGTTAGGAATAACAAGTTGGGAATTTACTGATAATTAAAATTCGGAGAGGTTAATCCGGGATTCTTATAAGAGTGTACGTTAGGTAAAGGCAAGAATATAGAGGATACGATCATTTGGCAATCTGCATAATGCTGATTGCTTCAAGCTAGGTTAGAAAACATTTACGTATACTTTTCGTTTGCTACAAAGCTTCTAAGGACTGCGTAACCAGCAGATGAAGGATAACAGTTGATAGTGTACAACTGTTGCTGTTCTTATTTTAATGCCGTTCCGTGATTTTTACCCAGATATTAATACGCTTGGTTGATCTTTCAAGTAGACAGTTTAGGGTTAAAGAGTTTCATCTGAAAATATAGGAGTAATACAAGGGGGAGGGGGAGGAGGAGTACTTCCCGAAGATTTGGTTGGGGTTGTGCGGCTCGCTTCTAGAAACCCTTACCCTATTTCAGACCAAAATATGTGATTTTCCCTATCCTATTTCAGACCTGACCCAAAATTTGATACCCTATTTCAGACCAGTTTCGTTTGCGTAAACATTTGAGAAGGGCTTCAAATTCCCAACGTTAATCAAACCTCAGTTCTTCGAAGAAGAAAATTAATAAAAAGACAGCTTCTTGTAAGAACCATACCAGATCTCATATCAGAGTGCATCATCCTTACCCTATTTTAGACCAAAATGGCCAAAATCTATACCCAAAAAGGCTTAAAAAAACCATACCCTTTGACACTGCACATACCTATATAGCTTATATATATATAGCTTTACTTGAAAAAAAAACCAGGTTTGGTTCAGTTTTCTATAATTAAAGACCAGGAATATAGCAATGATAAAGCAAACACAGGAACAGGATTCGAGTGTGAGAATAACAAAACTTCATTGTAAACAACAAATGCTTTGTTGCTCACTCATCCATAATTCTGTCAAATTTGTAGATCTCGATACGAAGAGAGCAATTCCTCTCTTAATCAACGAAATTACAAAGAATTATCCTGCAAATCAGGGGAGTCCTTTTGGGTCTTTCGGCATCCTAGTCACAAGACTGTACATAGTTGGTTTGCTTCTATCTCAGTTCATGCCATACGTTCCACTTCTGGGCATATTGCTTAAATATAATTTAAACAAAAGATGATGGTTATTCCATTTTCATAGAAACACAGTGGAGAATACCAAGGATTGTTCAGTTGTTTACGTTCTACATAACTACCTTTAGCGGGTGTAGCTTGAAGTGAAGTCAGTTACTTCGAAATTTCGAAAGAGATAAACCCTTTCATTAAGATCGCTGGCGTGTTCTGATGCATGAACAAGTATGCAACTGAGCAAGTTAAACACAGCCTGGAGACACACAATAGCAAAAGACAGCTTTTTGTCAAGTTAGGAATTCTGAGAGGATAACCCAGGATCCCAGTGAGATTGTACTTTAAAAACAAAGTCGAGAATTTAGAGGATGTGACGATTCGGCAAACTACATAGTGCTGATTACTTCAGGCAAGGTTATGAACATTAGTACGTAACTTTCTCATTTGCTATAATGCTTCTAAGAATTGCCTAACTGAGGAAGAAAAAATTTGATAGTGCACAACTGTTTCGGTTAGTGATTCGCTTCAACAAAATTTCTTATTTAAATATCATTTGGTGATTTCAAAGTACGTAATTTAGGTTTATTTTAAAATAAAGAAGTGATTAACCCGAAGGAATGTGGAAACTCTACTCAAACGCCTAAGTGTTGCTCCTGACCGTGGCTTGACCTTGTGAAGTAAAAAGCATAGCGTAAAGCGTAGTGTTGTAAAGATTTCATTGCTATTCACCTTCCCAAGCTAATTATCCCTACATTTTTCAATCAGTTTGATGGTTGAATTTGCTGCACTCGTAGCGGTGAAGAGAGTCAGTTAAAGAAAAAAATCGCGCTCCCGTCACAAGTTGTCGGCTTGAATGGGCTCTCCAAGTGAATACAGAGAGTGATTCATCCGTTGTTAATAGAAGATCACCCATCGGTGATCCTTAAAGACACACCAGAATTTCCACCAGAAATGATGGAATGGATTCAAGAAACAAATTAACAAATCAATCGGAACATTCTACTGTAGGTTGTTTTGAACACCCTTCAAGAAGCACGGGAGTGGTTTTACCTAATGAAATGACACTTCTTTCTTCGTATATGCTATATTCGATGGAACAGCTATTAAATACGACTGGACAAGGTTTGATTTCGAAGGAGAAGCTACGCTTGTCTTTCTACTGATTTTTCAGTTTTTGGGTAGTAGCTGATATAGTTGAGATCGAAATTTACTACCACCCCTGCTGGAACAGTCCCAAAAGTAACTTCTCAATGCTGAAGATCTTTCTTACGATAAGACATGGCTTACTGGCGCCCAGCAAGAAACATTCATTACGAGGGCTAATCATGCGAAAAGCGCGAAAATAGTTTTAATATCCAGTTTAAGATCTTTATTTGAAAAAATCCATGTTTGGCTCAATTTTCTATAATTAAAGACAACGGGATATATAGTAATGATAAATGCAAACGCAGTACTCGACTGCGAAAATAACAGAGCTTTATTATAAACAACACTGAATGTTGCTCAGTCATCTGTTATTGTTCTGAATTTGGTGATCACGATACGAAGAGAGGGATTCCTCTGCTAGTCACCAAAATTGCAAAGTAGCCTAGATATTAGGAGAGTCAAGTACACAAGACTGTGTCTAGGTTTGCTTCTATCTCAGTTTGTGCCACACATTCCACTGTTCGGCAATTTGCTAAAGTATCATTGTAGTCATTCCATTTTGAAAGGAAACCAATGGGGAGTTAAGTTTGTTGGTTGATAAACTAAAATGAAAAGTTTTCCACTACTGTTGTTTAGCGGGAGCAGTTTAAAATTACGTCGAAACCGCGAAAGAAATAGTCCTTTTTATTTTAAGATCGATTCTATTTTCGATTTAATACTGTTAACAACTTCTGCTCAGGTGTGAGATGCGAGAACACTATATGCAAATTTGGCAAACCACACAGTGTTGATTAAAGTGGATTGAAAGACATTTACTTAACTTTTTCATTTACAAGCTGAGTTTCTAAAACTTACGATCCAGATGAAGAGCAAATGTTTAGAGCCTCTAAATGTTATTATTCTTGATTCCTTTCAAAAACATTTTCTTATTTTGGTGTCATTCTGTGGTTTCTCCCCAAATATTAATATGTTTCGTGGACCTTCAAAGTACGCAGTTTAGGTTTGTCTCATTTGAATTTATTTATTTATTTCAACTTTATTTCACACTGTTCACAGAATTGATTTAACAGTTACTGTTTTAACACATTTACAATCCTTTACTATAAGGAAGCGTAAAAGAAAATCACATTTTTAGGCGGTATGTGCACAGAGGCCAAAGGAGCGAGAGCTTTCGAGTTGGCCACTGTCATGTTAGCTGTAGAATTAGAGCCCAAGATTTCTAAATATGGTAAACTAAATGGGCATTTAAGCTGAGTTACCCACTAAGTTTACATTTTGTAGATATAAGTACATAATTATTAGGACTAGCACATATAAAGAAAAGAAACACACACACAGCCTCACACAAGCACACACACACACACACACACACACACACACACACACACACACACACACACACACACACACACACACATAACATAACATATATATGTTGAATGAATTTAAAGGAGTGATTAACCCAAAAGACTGTACAATCCCATGGAGTTCTCTACTTAGGGACTGCATGCTGCTGACCGTGGCTTGACTTAGTTGAAGTAATTTTTGTAATTTGAAAGTCCGTTTGTTACTTAACGTTTAAGTAGTTTTGTCTCCATATCTAAAAGAACTGAGCAAAATTAAGAGCATTTGTTACTTAACGTTTCAGTAGTTTTGTCTCCATATCTAAGATAGCGCTTCTGCTCGATTTCTTCGCTAGGTCAATAGTTTGCACGTTTACGTTGTAGGATACTTGTCAAACTACAAAGGTAAACAAACATCCCCTTGATAAAAGTATTTCAAAGCTAAAAATTGGATATCAGCCACTTTCAGAAAGGTATGCGCAGTGACTTTTAAGCAGCTACAAGTCAATTATCCATACCTCTACCAATCCCTTTGACGGTTGTATCCGCTACACAAGTAGAGTGTCAATAGCCCCGCTGTCCCGCTGTGTTATGTTCAGTTGTCAGCTTGAATGTGCTCTCCTAGTGAATACGAGGAGTGTCTTACCTTCTTAGTAAGCGATAATGGTATCGGTGAACCATGACGACACTTCAGAATTTCCATCACAAATGATGGAACGGTTGATCTTAATTGGACAAAATAGGATGTTTGTTTCTTCGACCTCCAAGCAACACAACAGTGATACGGTTTGATTTACTTGTCATTCATTCCACAGAAATCTGGATATTTCTTTGTATAGGCCACACTCGATGGAACAGCTCTCAAAGGAAATTTTACAAATTTTCAGTTCTTCGTGTGTGTAAGCAGGGTGAAGGCGTCTGTTAATCCTCTACTAAATTTTCAGTTGCACGTGCAGTAGCCGATTAAGCGGAAATGCAAAGCCATAGTCATCTCTTCATACATGTGTTATAAATTCACAAAAGTAGCGAAAATTTACTTGCCAGCATTGCTGCAGAAATATTTAGCAAGTCATGGTTTGTCAGCACTGGGCACAAAGAACCGTTATGCTATGGCCAGCCCAGGGGCGGATCCAGGGGGGAGGGGGATTGAGTGGCTAGCCACCCCCCTCTTTGGGCTCGTTTAAGCTTGAAATTAAGTAAGGAAACTATCACAGAGGCGATTTTGTCTTGGATTGTTCCGATATCGTTTTGTCAGGTGAACCCCCTCTTCAAAAATCCGGGATCCGCCATTGCGGCCATGCGAAGAATACAACAGAATTGACTTTCTTAGACTATAGGCAGTCTCTCTTTCCGCTGAGGGATAGTCGAGGAGCTGACGAAAAAGCGAGCAATCGCGAAATCGCCTGCCGCGTTGAATCGTCTGCCGTGCGCGTGGAAACGCGTGTCTAGCCGCTAGTTTAGTGATCGTCGAGCTGGCTAATTTTCTTTTTACGCCCACTTCAAGATGACGAACAGTGGTGATTCCATTATCTTGAACAACCTTTTACTTTTTCAGGTTCATAAAGCGTCAAAAATTCAAAATTAAGCATTCTTTTACTGTTTGGATCTAGCAATAGGTCGCAATATTTGTTTAGATAATCATTCAGTTGATTTTTTTTAGTAAACGACCATTGGTCGCATAATGTCCGCATAATATACACGTTAAAAAAGGCTAGTTCGAGAAACTGACATTTCGGCAGCGTAAATTTAGAGAAGCAGCAGAGAATTTTTTGAATCCAACCGATGTTTGAATTGTTTAAACAGTTTTTTTTCTTTTTCTCTTCTTTAAAAGTTAATCGGCCGCCATCTTGAAGTGGGCGTAAAATGAAAATTCACTCTAGCCGGACTCACTACACTAGGTGATCGACACACGCGTCATGTGCTTGCTCGCTTGTTTGTTTCCCTCGACTATCTCTGAGTGGAAAGAGAGACTTCTCGTCGTCTGGACTTTCTCGCATTTCTCAACATTTAACAAAAAGTAAACGCTCAGTTATGGAGTCCATCGAGTTTGAGATGAAAACATCATAAACTGTTTGCGGAGTTGCAAGTGAATGCAAGTTGGAAATGCCAACTTGCGTACACAGAATTGCGATAGGTGACCAATCGGACTCGCAAGTAGACGCAAGGTCAATGCAATTTGCAGAAAAAGCCATTCCATTGCAGTGTTGCGCGCGCGCCTGTAGTAGGGAAAAGGTAGAGGTAACGATTATTCGAAACGGTGATTATTCAAGGCACGGCTACTACTAGATTTCTGAATCAAGTGCAAAAATAATAATAATCATAATAAAAATAAAATCACAACCAAAAATTTCAGACAACCATTTTTATTTCCAATCCACACTTGTACAAACTGATACAAACTCCTAGAAAGAAACAAATGCTAACCCTATTAAGTAATGATCACTTAACTTGTGAATGGTTGGCTACGAAGAAAATTGCACACTTGTACAAACTCACGCTAATATAACTCTGAGAAAAGAACAAAGGTAAAAATGGCTAAAGAAATCATTCCCGGATTTAAACGGTTAACTTCAAGCTAGGAGAAATTTCAGACGAGAGTCTTTGTTTTCAATTTACACTTCTGCAAACTCACACTAACTCTAAGATACAAACGAACACTAAGCCTATCCTGCAAATAACGAAAAGCCAAACGTAAATGGTTAGCTTCATGGCGAAAATTCAGATCAAACAGACAAACGCTAACTTTATCAAGGAAATGACCAAAACAGTCGTCCCTGAGTGTTAATGGTTAGCTCCGAAGCGAAATTTCAGACAAGAATCTTGATTTCCATTTCACTCTTCTACAAAGTGGTGCTAACCCTAAGAAACAAACAAACAAACAAACAAGCAAACAAACAAACCTATCAAGGAATGGCCTCAATAATTATTATTTTATGTAAATATTTCCGTGTGGGTTGGCGACATTGGTGAGGTGATTATGGGAGTTACTGCCACAAGGATCATGGGTAGGCCGGTTGGTGCGTGTATTGCCATCAAAGTAGTAGTACTCTTTCAGTCGAGCATTGCTTGTAGAGCGAATCAGATCAGCACCCACGGACATGCCACCGGGGTTCCCAGCAGTGTTAAAGATAAGCTGATCTGGAACGTAGTTGTGGCATTTGTTAGCAACATTTTTGATGACGCGACACTGTAAACTTCCGGCTTGGAATTTCATCAAACTTCCTGTTCCTTCCTGGCAAGCGATCCAGTGGTTGATGTTGGATTTGATCATAAACTCGTTTCCGAGGTTTTTCCACTGATTGAAGTCCATGGCGTTGTAGTCAGTCTCACTAAGAGGGGCTGTAGTTGATACAGGGATGTCACCATATATGTCGGCCAGTTATGACGAGGGGTGTTGGCGTTTGACGTAGAGCCGAAATTCCTGTATACGAGCAATGCAACGCGAAATCAAACACATCATTTCGTTTACAGCATTTCGTAATCAGTATTTTTATCGTCGGAAAAGTGGACTCATGCATGAGTTATTTGTATTTTCTGTTTCTTCGCATTACAATTAAATATTTAATTAGTCTATTTTAGTAGGTTTTTCCATTACGGTCAAAATATTTGTTTTGAGGATAATGACAAAACGTTGTAGTTTTTCTGCGGAATTTAATTTTTGCGATTTGTCCTCGATCAGCAAAAAAGAAAAAAAATGTTCTTTTTTGTTTGGTTAGAAGATGTTTCCGCTTTTTAACGTTTTTCTAATTAAGGACCCTAATAATCAGTCTGAACATATAATAGTGACACGTGGGCGATGCCTACTTTATGACCCTCCTATCCACAATGCTTCTGCCTAAACTATTGGAGGTCGGGACGAAAGTGCCTGGTAAGCTATAGTAAAACGAGAACCTTTCAGAAGGGTGGACATTTCCAATGAGTTTCCACTAAAAAAAACAAAAAAAAAAGCTATTAGCTACACGTGGTTTTCTGTCTAAATATAGTTGATGATAATTTTCTTTTTAATATCTTTATCAATTTTCTTTTTCCCTTTAACTCGTGTACAAACACCTGGTCACTTGTATTTACAGTGACGTAAACATTGTCTTATTAAGCGCTGTTAGTGAGGACGACATAGTTATTATAAGTTCATCTAGTTACTGCTCCATGGTTTCAAGGTATTTCAGTAAGGCTGTCATGAAACATGTTCCTTTAACTAAAGGCCCTGAGCAAAGCAAAATATTATAAAAACGTGTTTTACCTGTAGTTCGTGAACGTGTAGCTATATACTAGAGTCCAACCTCCACCATCTGTTTCTTGGTCGCAATAGGCCTGGGTCGGGTTTTTGCCGTCAGGGTTAATCCAGTACACACCTGACTCTGTGTTTTTACGTCTCTGTTTGATTTCTTTACAAGCCTTAGCTGCATTCTTTTTGTTCAGGCCTTCAAATCAAACAACAACAATTTGGCGATTTTTAGAGGTTCATAACTTCTTTCCAAAAAGGTTATGTAATCAGAAATAGGGTTAAATAAATCTTTCCATCCCCCAATCAGCAAATGTTAAAAGTTTGTAAGCAGCAGGTCTCATTTGCTCGATATCTGCTGTTCTGTGAGCGCGCCCTTATCTCTGTTCCACTGCGCGACGCTCCTCGATAAGGCACCGGAAACGGGAGAAATGACAAATGTTGCGGGCATTTTCTGCCGTTGCGTTCCAAAAACAAACCAAAATTACCGGAATTTTGGCTATAAATGGTAAGCACGCAAGCCTAGTGTCAGTATTGAAAACCACTTCAATCCTGTTGGAATATCTTAAAAACGAAATACTTTATTACTTACCGTACAGTAACTTCTTCTCGTTGCATACTGGCTCCTTCTCCTGAACTGTTCAACAGAAAACAAGCTCCATTAAAATACGGACAAAAATGCATCATCCTTGGGCTTTTTATCAGGTTGGTTCGTATGTCTTTGTTGTCTTTCCTGGTGGGAAGTGTTTTGTGGGGGACGAGTGGCTTCGGTCGTTTTTAGAGTCAAACGTATTACTTTTAGTTTATACTTTTTCCTACAGCTTGTCAATCATGTTAGACATTTGAGTAGTAAGTAAAAGTAGTAGGGGTGTTTTGTGGGGGAGGAGTGACTCCGGTTGTTCCAGAATCAAACGTGGTAGTTTTAGCTTATACTTTTTCCTACAATTTGACATTCATTTTCTACACTTGAGTAGTAAGTAAAACAATTCTCTGAGCGTGCGCGACCACCCTAATACCCAGGCGTTCCATTCTCGATCACTCGAATTGGCGGGAAATTTCATTACACCACCAAAAGACACGCAACTTGCCCCTACGTTCTAAGGCGCCCTTCGCGTCGGCCTGCGAGGGGATAAAGTGCAACCATAGCTTGGGGAATGCATTGGTAAATTAAAAGTCTTGGATTCTTTGCTTTTATATTGTAAGTTGGATGTTATTTATATGATAAATTCTTTTACCCTTTGTGTTGATAATTTTTATTTTATCTCCTCGCTTACAAAAGATCTACCGTTTTGATGGTAGGACGAGGCAAATTATAGATTCAAAATATTTGGCATTGCATAATTTCTATCTCCACCATCATGTGCCTCGGTTTCATACAAATTCAACATCATTCAACATTGTTGATTGCACTTCTCCTGTATGATGTTGAACGAAGTGGTCAACCGAATTCATAATTGTTGTTCACACACGTGTACATCTTACATCATCATTTAACAAGTGACCAAACGCGTTTAACATGTTGAATTTAACAAGTTGAACGGTTTTGAATGGAAAAGGGGAGCCTGTTTGTTGAGGTATTAAAGACGCTGCCTCCTAATACAGATGTATTTTCGCAAAGGTTATGACTGTGAGGAAAAAGCAGGTCTTAGCAAGGGTTATTTGAATCTAAAAAGAAAAATGTGGGTAACCACGCATTTTTAAGATAATTAGGCATTCATAATTCTAAAAAAGGTTTAATGAATGTGTGGCAATTTCTTTCCGAATTTAAGCTCAATTACCTCTGAAAAATGCGTAGTTACCCCCTATTTCCTTTTTGGTTTCTGATAGCCCTTGCTAAGATCTGCTTTTTCTACATAGTCATAAATCACGCTAGCCTGCGAGCAGGCTCTCTATTCGGGGGGCAACGCAACGTGAATTATTTTCTTACGTGAATTATTTTCTTCGAGAGCGCCGAAGGCGCGAGTTTCGGCGAGCGAAGCGAGCCGCTGGGCGAGCGAAGCGAGCCCGCGGTGAAAATTGAGAGCCTGCACGTATCCCATTGAATTTTGAATCCGGCGCGTTCGTCCACGAACGCAGCACTCTGATTGGTCAAAAATGACAGGCTCAATTAATATGAGTAATTAATATGCATATGGCTCAATTAATATGCATAAGTTCCTAATTTTTCGGGCGCAAGAATTACACACACGGCTCGACAAAGAAGACAATTTTACGAAATAAATACCAATGTTTTCGCACATCGTCGCCAATACTTGTCCGCGACTTCCATCGCGATTTGAAACTTCAAATAGATTTTCCGTGGACATTCGACCCGATTTTCCAGTTCCATATTTCACCAAAAAACTACAACTGCAGATACGGCAATGTCCACTTGCTTTGTTGACAACTTTTTTCGGAGTTAAAACGCGTTCTTCCGATCCTTCCATGAAGAGCCACAAAGATCTAGACGAAATCCCGGGAAAACTTCCACGTGCATCTTTCTGTCATGTTTGTTTATATTTTTCTCGTTCCTTATTGGCTAGTTATTTGACACCGGAAGCGTGGCGAGTTGTCAACAAGTTGTCACATTTCGAGGGGCCGGAATTGAAATTCAATGACTCACGTGCAGGCTCTCGTTTTTCACCGCGGGCTCGCTTCGCTCGCCTTCACTTCGTTCGCCGAAACTCGCGCCTTCGGCGCTCTCAAAGAAAATAATTCACGTTGCCCCCCCGAATAGAGAGCCTGCTCGCAGGCTAAAATCACGCCAAAATACTTTTGTATTAGTAGGCAAATTCCTTAAGAAACTTGAATATCTCGGACCAGTCCCGAGATGCGCAAAACGTAAGGGCAGTACTAAAGGAGACACCGTCCTTAAAAGAACGTCTTCTAGCTTTGAAGAAGAGGGTATCTTAATAACAAAAGACGTATTACGAAAAGGGCCAATTGACTCGCCTCGGATACTTTTCTTTATATTCTTTTAGCCTTTGTGTTGATAATTGTTATTTTCTTACCTCCGCTTCCACAATATCTCGTGTTTTTGATGGCAGGACGAGGCAAATGATAAATCCAGAATCCTTGGCATTTCATAATTAATATATAGGCCCTTTTATAACAACATCTTCCAGTTTTAGCGAAGCAGAGCTCTTCTTTGACAGTTTCTCCGATGTCCAGATCCTTGGGATGGGACGCTTGGAGCATCCCTGGGTACTTAGCACCACAAGACGGTTCGTCCAAGCATTCTCCTCCAGTAGTGTCCCTGTACAAATGTCGAGACATTTTTTGGAAGTCTTACTTATTTTGTTAATATCATTAAAAGGAGATTAAACAAAACTTTGTTAACAAAGCAACCAAAAGCACTTAATTACGTAATTAGAAGCAAATGTGACTTTTTAAAGATGGCGAGTCAATATCACTTGGTTTATTTTGAGTTCCCTGCTTGTGCTATGGGCTACCCAAGCATAGTCGTTTGGGTAGACAGAAGTTCCTGGGGATCACTTTCTCTAACTTTCTCATCCTCCTCTTCACAATCTTTATTCCAAAAATTAAACGAACTGATTGCAAGTTCCCGGTTCTGCAAAAGGGCGCCCGCTTTGCAAACTAACCCTGTTTTACACTCGTGACACGGATAGTAGTTTTTGCCGCGGTTGGTCACATTTCGCTTTTTCAAAACTTTTGTTTCACTTATTGAATCGCTCTTTGACCTTTGTACGTTTATTGAATAGGAAATTTCAGGTTTAGAAAATTAAACTTAAAATAAGGGAGTTGTGAGAAAATGTCTCGTCTACGAAGGCAATTTTTTGACATGGTACAACTAGATATATTTCAACCAGGACAACTAGTTGAAATTTTGCCCCACTAAATTTGACCTTTTTCCTCTTGTACCAGTCATCCAAACAGTTTGGATTATTCTCACGTTAAGTAGCGTCTTGGACGTGTATCTCCACAACAAGAGACTTGAAAATAAAAAGTTCTAGTTCTGTTTACTTTGGGGTTGAGTAACCCCCTACATTCAAACTTCTTATATATACCGTACTTGCTATAATCTCCCCAAAACTTCTTCAAAAATTGAAGAGAATGATATGTGCATGGGCGCCTGTGATTCGCGCCTATGCTTGAAGGTGTTACTTCTGTAGAAGATCAGCCAGGGATTTGAAGGTTTTGAAGATTTTATTTTGCACTAGACTTAACGGCTTTGTTCCTTCATCGATCAGTTCGGGAAGCGTCTGTAGTTACAATCGTAGTCAACTGAATTCAGTTAGAAAACAAGTTACTATTTACATCATCGCTATTGAAACGGCAAACAGTTCTCAACTGACAATTTGTTTTCCATAAATCGTTAAAATCCCCTGATCCGAACTTGTACATCGGCGACTGAACAACGAAATGTGTCCGTTACAAGTGAAACTTTTTCTTTTAAATTCTTGTCACTTTTTCTTTTAAATTCTTTTAAATTCTAGATTGCCCGAGCTATTCTTCGATAACAGACAGGTTCTTTTCTAAAATAGAACCTAAAATCCCATTTCTACGACTATTATCACATGAGACCTTATTGTCGCATCTAATGAATTGTACTGATTATTTTATAAATATTCAATTAATTTCATTCATCTCGTCATGCTTTGAACAGAGAGACAAACTAGTTACAATGGCTACCTCTCTGAATGGTTAAAAATAAGAAATGGTTGTAATCTCTTTAGTTATTTTAATTAAGTAAGAAATTCATAATTAAATTTTAAGTGGCTTTTGCAACACTGTAATACTTTGTTATAGTCATGCAAATAAAGCTTGTTGTTTTTGTTGTTGTTGTCACCTAATGTCACCTGACCTTATTTTTTCCCGCCTCGCTAAGCCGAGGCGATAACTGACAATATGGAAATTTCAGGAAATTGTTCGCACGAAATGCAAATCAGCCTGATTAGTCTAAGTTATGGCAATGTACTCACCTGCTGGCTATTTGCTCCCCTGCATCACCAGTGAATCGGTACCAGTCCCTTTTCTTGATGCGGGTCCTGTCTGATTTTCTCGTCAACTTGTTTTAACTTGCAGCTCGATCAGCTCCATCAAGTTCTTTGTAGTTATTACATGGGTCTTCATCGGTAACGACTAAAAATGATGATATTACATCGTATGAAAAGTATAGTATTTAAGACGGATTCCGCTCAACGTACGAGCAATAAGTGCAAAAAATATTTACCAAAAAACTACTCATAGCACGGTAACATTTTAAATGCTATTTGAAACATCTCACTCTAGCTCACTTGCCCAAGTGACCCCGCGATGAAATTCTCAAGCATTCTCAAGAAAATTAATTTCAAATCTCGTAAAAGTATGCTAAAAACGGGCGCCATTTTGTTTTGAACTGACATAAAGCGTCTTTTTAATTGAAATATGGATAACTTCAAATCCAATTTTCTCTCGCGGGGTCAGCTTGGGAGCAAAAGTAACGATAAGTTCTTCTTATCTGTTCTCAAAATGTGACAGTGCTGCAAGTATTTTTTTGGTAACTTAATTTTTGCACTTACTGCTCGAACGATGAGCGGAAATCGTCTTAACAATTATTCTACGAGGCGCGCCTCGTTGGTTATAATCACTTGATATCCAGCAAGCAGGAGTAGAATAATTGTTTTATTAAAAACGAAATCACTAATTACTATAAAATCAAGAAAGAGAAAAAAAAAGAGAGAGAAAAGAGATAAAAGGGAACAAGCATCGATCACATGATTGAACGAAAAAGGCGCCAAAACCTTGCGAAGTGTTGCAGCGTTTCTTTGCAAAGCTGAATGAATCAATGAAACTACTCTGAAGTGACTGTACGAGCACAAGTTTTGGGAAAAAATCTTCCAATTATCGGCTTTGATATGTGGTACGTCTTTGATTTTTCGTGAAAAATTGTTGTAATCATCGTTCAAAGCGAATTGAAGCTTTACGATCTCACCGTTGTAGATGCTGGAGTTGAAATGAAGCTGAACAAGTTTGTAATCCGTTCGCACAACGGAGCCACCATGTGCTTGTTTGATCGAACTGAAGACAGAATTAATATTTAACTTAAACGATGATTTCTATGCAGCTCACTGAAGCAAGGCTACGGGAGTGAGGAACATTAGAATTCACCAGCTTACTTTTTTAACGCAGACCACAAAACGCACTTGTTCTCATTTTAGAGGCCGCGAACGGAATGGTAATAAAAGAACAACACTCCAACACCTGAGAAAGCGATTCAACTTATTTTACTGGCATCCGATTTGTATCTGAACATTTGGAGCCGTTGGAAAAAAGGGCTACAACGAGTGCAGGTAAGCCAGTGTCAATTTTGCGTGATATAACCAAAAAAAACTGTCGCCCTTTCTGGTAGCTAGCTTGTTCAGTGCTTATAGATTGCTTCATGATTTTTGTAATGACTCGCCATAAAAGTGTGGCAATTTTTATTAAATGCTTCTCTTGCATTTTGCTGTGTTTTGGTTTTACGTATTGTCTTGATATTTCCTCGACAGCCTTTCGCATAAAACCTACTGTTTGCAAAATTTTAATGATCGACGTGACGATCATCATCATCATCACGATCATCATCATCATGAAAATGAAATGGCTTCATTGGTATAAAAGACCTCTCTTAATAAACATGAACGAAAATCAAAACGAAGAAACAAAACCTTTGTACTTAAATCAACGGAAAATCAAATTGGATTAGTTATAAGATTACCATTGTTCGGGTGAGGAGAGGGATGCTACATCAATAACTGTTACTCTTTTCTAGCAACACACTATTTTTAAACCATACTTACCGGAATTTTTCAGTTCTAACGCGAAGCCCACAATCAACAGCAAAGGAACAAACTTAGCCATTTTCTCACCCTGCAATTCATTTAATCAAAATTAATATAATATTGAAACATTTTAGTTTGTAAAGTTTTAAACAAAATTAAGGTAATTAACGAGTTCCTATCTAGTGGAGTTCGATTCACCTGGGATGGGATTCAAGTACAAGTATGTTGTGTTTAGTAGCTTCAAACGGTTGTACAGCTTTCAGATACTCCAACTTCTCTCGAGGTCAGCTCTTAATCTTTGAAATAGAAAGAAAATTCTCCTTCTCTTCTTATAAAGGGACTGTCAAATGCCCCGAACGTTAAGAGATAGGACTGTACAACGTCGCTTTTTAATCATAACAACTACAATACTCTATGGCCAAAAGCAATCAATGTACACAAATGAAAAGAAAAGGGTAAACACAAACCGAAACATTCAAAGCAGCGCAAACCGAGGTAAAAAAGGGAAATAAAAGCTTCTTATGGCCCTCAAAATACTTCACAGACAAAAGAGATTGAGATATCACGAGAAGCGCTAGCGGATATGAAACCATTTCTTGAGATAACGGCTGAAGCTTCTGGGTCGTGTACACATCAATCGTCCTTGTTTGACACTCTGAAGTCTAAGAATTTTTGAACGTACATGTTTTAAGTAAGTTTTCATTTTGTAACTGTTTGCTAACATAAATAAGCTAAACGATGAGAAGAAGTAATTTTAGCTTACTTCTCAGCTATTGATTGTCAGTATGCTATCACCAGTCAGACTTTCTGCAAAGGAGATAAGACCGAGTTTGCTCCCCTCGGATTCGGCAGTAATGCATCTGCGATGTAGGCTACACATCAATGGAAATTTTGAAGTAGGAGGAGGGAGTAAAAGGCTTTTTTGAGGACCGGCATCACAAAGGCGTTTTTTTTTAACAATACAACTCAATCTGAAATGCCCTTTGTGTCCAAGACCAATTCTAATAGGCCTTGTAAACATTAAACCCTACATCTTTAAGCAGGAGGAGAGAGTAAAAGGCTTTCTTTAGGACGGGACACTTTTGCAGCCTTTCAAAGTGAACAAAGCTAACAATGCATACGGGTTTCCGAAACTGATTTTCCGTTTACGAACGACACTCTTAGGCTCGTTCTTGGAAAACTGTCCCATAAACTACCATAATCTTATTCCCTCTTATTGTTCGTCGGCCTTGAAATTAATATCAATTTTCGAGCGATGTCTTTCGAGGGCGAAACACAACAACTACAATTTAAATATTTCGACCCACTTGCCCTTCCCCCACGATCTGTGTTCGGAATATTGTTTTTCTTGCGGGCTTTTTTCTCATTATGGCCAAAAACAAATAGTTCTACTCTTCGCAACTATGGTGAACAGAACCGTGAATTAGTTCCGTTGATTTCAGAAAAGGAAATTTCATTTGCATGTACTAAAGATAAGATTACTTTTAATATTAATAATTATTTCAGGTTAGAACCAACGAAAACAATAGTTTAGCCTGAACCGCGTTAACAAAATGGCACGAATTACCTTCATTACATTTCATGTCGCTTTCTTGGACTTCAAAATACTTAACGGGTAAAAAGCAATGCGTATAATATAAAAAGTGGCTGTCATGCCAAACAGTCATGCAGGTATGAAAATATTTCTTGGAAAATTAGATAAAGCTGCTAGGTCGTGCGCATAACAATCGCCCTTGTTTGACTGTCAAGTCTCAAAAAAGTTTGGAAGTTCATAATTTAAATTAGCTTTCATTATGCAGCTGTGTGCTATCATTATTCACTTATTAAATTGACGAGACGAAAACTAATTTTACCTTACTTTTTCACAGCTGTTGAGTGCCAGTATCACAAGTCAACTTTCTCCAAAGGAGATAAAACGGAGTTTGCTCGCCTCTAATTTAGTGGCAATGCCTCTGCGACGTAGATTACATGAAAATGAAAATGTTACAGTAGGAGGAGGGAACAAAAGACTTTCTTGAGGACCGGTATCACAAAAACCTTATTTTGAACAATGACTCAACTTGAAATGTCCCTTGTGTCCTAGGCCAATTCTAATAGTTCTTGTAAACACTAAATCCTACCTTTTGAATTAGCAGGAGTGAGAGTAAAAGGCTTTCTTTAACGCCGAACACTTTTGAAGCTTTTAGTTAATACACGACCCCACAAGCATTGTGCTTTAACTTTCTATCGTGTTTAAATAAAGGTTATTCATTCATTCATTCAACAAAGCTTACAACGCATACGGGTTTCCCAAAGCGAAATTTTTGTGATATTTTGTTTACGAACGACAATCTAAAGCTCGTTTGAGCGAAACTGTCCCCTAAAGTACCATAGTCTCATTCCCTCTTATTGTTGTATTGGCCCTGAAATTGATATCAATTTTCGTGCGATGTCTTTCGACTGAGCAACACCACGACTTCAATGCAAATATTGCGATCCACCCGCCCTTCCCTCACGATCTGGGTTTGGAATATTTTTTTCTGTCCGGGCGTGTTTGTCTCCCAGCGACCAAAAACAAACGAACAGTTCTACTCTTCGCGACAATGTTGAACAGAACCATGAATTCCGTGAATTCCAGAATAGGAACTTGCATTTGCATCCTCCTTTTAATTTGCATAATTATTTCAGGTCAGAACAAAAGAAGACGATAGCTTAGACTGAAGCGCGCTAGCAGAATGGCGCGAATTACCTTCATGACATTCCATGTCGCTTTCTTGGACCTAACATTACTTTACAGGTAAAAAACGATACACAGCAGATATCACAAAAGCGGCTACATGGCAAACGGTCATGTCGATACAAAAACATTTCTTGGAAACTAAGCTGAAGCTGCTTGGTACAGGCCGTACACATAACAATTGCCCTTGCTTGACACTCGAGTTTAATAAAATGAGTGGAAGTTTATTTTTAAATTAGCTTTCCTTGAGAAGCTCTTTGGAGAGAAATAACTAATTTAACTTACTTCCTCACAGCTGTGGAGTATCAGTTGCACAAGTCAACTTTCTGCAAAGGAGATAAGATGGAGTTTGCTCGCCTCTAATTAGCCTTTAACGCTCCACTCTTCTTTGTCGACACTCAAAAGCAACCGTCGAAAGGCCCTTAGAACGAAATTCAGGTCTCTAGAATGACATTTACCTGAGCCTTGTCTAGGCGTTCAGATAACGGCGCGCGAACGAAAAATATTGATAGCGGAGAAAACAAACGGCCCGCGCATTGCGGGCATGTGCGGACGTCTGAAACTGATAAATAAATGTTTTGAATTGGTTTTTAGCCGACTGTTACCGCAATCAGTGTTTTTATAGTAAAACGCGATTTGCTTATCGTAATTCGAATCAGTGATCGAGCAATGGAAAGTGAAACTCGCTTTTAAAATGAGTTTAAAAGGGTGCCTCCCAGTCAATTCAAGTTAGTTAGAAAAAAGCATGACCTAATAAAATAAAATGAGTTACCCATGTAAAAAAGTAATAAAGCAAATTTGCAATAAAAATAAATTCTGACCGCACTAAACGGAAAGAAAACTACTGCACTGAGTCAATGATTTGTGCGACTCTTGGCTGGAGTCATATAAGTACTGACAAGAGCCATAATTGGGGACGGAGACCGTAACTAAATACCTTTTTCATTTGTGGCGTTGGCCGCATCAAAAAAGACAAATGTGCTATTTTTAGAAAAAAATTGCGCCATCGCACGTGGCACACACGCGTGTATGTTGCGAGGGCTCCGCGCAAAGAAAAACAAACAAAATGGCGTCGGAAATTACCTTCGTTGGAGAAGAAGAAATTCCGTTTCTGTTATCAGTGTTACTTCCAAATTTGAGGCAAGCCCTTGAGAAGAACTTTCTGGATAGTGACTTTGAATATGAGGATTATACAAGTAATTCCGATGATGGCAGTGAGAGTATTTTAGACAAATCCTGTGGCGAAGATGCGTCGGACATGTCGGACGAGGATTTCCCCGTTAGACGGATGAAACGTTTTGCGGGCAAAAAAGGCGTCGAACTACCAAAAGAATTTGAAGGCGAATCAGGCAGGAAAACGAAAAGACATCCCTAAAATATACTTCCTCTGAGGACGTACAGAGAATGAAGGGCAGCCACAAAGACTGTAAAGTGAAGGAAAGTAACGCACTGATAAGCTTAAATCATTTTCACTTTTTCCACAGCAAAAGAACATAGTAACATAGATTCAAACTACCGAATCAGGAAAGAAAACGTTTGCCGAGATTTCTCAGTGTATGTCTTCTGAAATAATGTTCGCCTTTACCGAAGTGGCCGAAATGAAGACAAAAATTGTGAAAAGCGCGCTTTATTTTCAATCAAATGCTCTCGTGGTGCATTATCAATCGTCGACAAATTAGAGAACTGGAAAAACATCAAGAGAAAAAAATCCATCCTCTATGAGAAGGAGAAAGTTGAAGTTAAACTACATGCTCCCGTATTGTTGAATATTATTTAATGGGCAATTTACGAATCTAGAAGGGATACATAGTGCAGCGGACGTGGCAAGGGTTTCAGCGAGAAAAATAACTTTGTATCAAAGTCAAGGTGATTCCATTCAATTGCATTGCTCATCCTTGTGCTTGTGCCTTCACTTCGGAGCAGTTTCATTAATTACAAAAACAAGTACTCTACTCGGGCTTTCTGGATATCAAATAATTATAACCATTTTGGCGCTACTATCATATCCAGCGCGCCCTCGTTGTACGCAAAATTGCGTGTACCCACGCGCGTTTATGACGTTGTGGGTGGCGCAATTTTCTCTAAAAATAGCACATTTGTCTTTTTCGATGGGGCCGCGTGTACCCCGCGCTTACGGTCTCCGTCCCCGATTATGGCTCCTGGTACTGAAAGGTGACAGCCTGTTAGATCTGTCAAAATGATTGCGTGATTTTATCCACGGGAACGTGCTGTAGGTAATTCATTTTTGCTTTTTCGTCGCTAGTTAAGATGTTGAGCTCCCAAACAGCATAGTTTTTTTCTTTTCTTCATAAATAGTTAGAGTATGTTCTTAGTTAACTTTAGTCGGATTACTGAACGTAAGCAGAAAAGCGAAGTCCCTCCGGAGGTGCACGAATCATCACCACATAATGGCATTATGCCAATCTTGACATTTATGTTAACTTCAATTTCTTCATTTTCCGATATGAAAAAGTAAAGGAGTTTATTGCTCTAACCAAAAATCAAAGCTACTTTTGTTTCATCTTGGTTGGTGAAATATTTGGTGCTTTCGGAAATTAAGTGGCTGTCTCCCTAAGATCCTCATAACCCAAATTGGTCACAAAATAGATTTCCTTCAAATCTTGTATGTGAATTGCACTTTGTCTGGGTACTTTAAAAGCACTTTTCGTTTGGGCTCTAAATGCTTTCTTCAACAGTTTACAAGGGGGGTCCCCTGGTGGACAAAAATGCACATTTTATTGCTACAAAAATGCCAATTTTCAATAACTTTGGTAGCTCCTCACAACAATTAAAATTTGATGCAGGACAAAATTCTACTGTTGGTTGATAAGTACAACTCTTCCTTATCCTACAGTGTTACTGACATTTCCATGTAGTTGTTTTGAGTAGTTAAAACAGTTCCTTTTAACAAGCCAATTTAACAGCTTTTAAAAAAGTAGGAAAAATGGGTAAACAAAAATACATGTTATGAAAAAGTGAGACCTCGTCTAGCAAATTCCTTGCAGTCATGGAAAGTTAAAGACTTGGTCTTAATTATAATAAAATAAAATCGTGCGGCCAGACGGTTTAAAGAACGTGGCGCCGCTTTGAAACACCAGTAATTCTTAATTATGCAAATTACGAACCACAACCTATGAGTGGAATTTAAGAGCAACTGTGATGCGACCAATGCTCCCTTACACCAGGAAAACACGAAAATAGTTTCAAACTACAGCAGGACACAAATGTAAACTGGTAACATTTCGCATATAGCTTTAATTAAAATATACAGCATTCAAATAGCTCATTAACTATGTTCAATTCCCAAGATAAACAAGTTATGAAGTACATGCCACTCGATGATTGCTAATTGTGCTTTACAAAACAGCCATGATCTAGAACTATTAATCTGAGAATAAATCAATAAAAGCAAGTCATATTGCCTATATCACAGCCTGTGTTTTGCAAACTTATTTAGCGAACACTTAGTGCCATGCAAAACAATGAAATCAACGAAGGGCATCTTGTTCTGTTTACATTTGCACCCATTACCTCAATTTTCTGTCATCTTCGATCAAATATATAGATCCATGCGTTTCAGAGATCATCTTAGAAGCGTCAAACAGTCGGTTTTTAAGAAAATTCTTCGTTCAACAACCTTCATTTACAACAAGCTTTCCCTGCATTTAGTTCTCTCGTGTCATATTATTCTGGCAGTAGCCGCTGACCAGTCACTAATGTCAACAACAACACCGGGTACTGCTCCATTTTGCACTCGCGTTTTGGCTCTTAGCTATCTAAAATTTGAATTCATGATCCTTCACGAATTAAGAGCTCATGGGGAGAAGAAAAAAATTTTTGTCCTTAATTTAATCTCCAAGCACACAACCACAATGAAGACCATGGTTTGGCTAAGTAAAATAACTCGTACAGCTGGGTACGTCGTCATAGATTTGAAAATAACCTTCCTGTTTTCGACTTCTGGGGCTTTGAAAGGTTCCTTCAGTTTTGAGAAAGTAATCAGGTGCAGTTAAGAGACCACCTTAACCCTATCTAGACCGGGCCTTCTTTGGTCTTCTGAAGCCGTTGTGGGGCAGGCCTCCAGCAAACTCCGATAGCAATAAAGCAATGAAAATGAAACTTAGAGGGTCAAAAGTATGTCCAAGAATTTTGTCCAAGAATGTCTCCTTTGAGATCGGCAAGGGATACTGATGACGTCAGATTTATGTCATAATTTCCAATTGGATCCACCGTATTGGATTTCGTGATTTCCCTAAGACTTCGGAAAGCCACCCAATTGACCAAAAAGTGAACAAAAATAATAAAAGAACTCTAAAATTATCTAATAGCATGACACCTTCAGTAAGAAAGTCATTTTTGTTTTCAGTTAAAACAGTACAGTACCAAACAGTTTCAGATGAACACGCCTGTCAAAGTTTGATTGCCTTAGCAACGTGAATCTCACTGTACATTGACCTACCACACTAATTTGTTCCCAACAAATTTTTCAATGAAATTTTGGCGGTGCTTGTTCACACATTAAAAAAATAATAGAAAGAGTTTCAAGTCCCCAAAGGCAGAGTCCGTGCACTCCCCCCCTCCCCCATTATAGGGTTAATTTAAAATAAAGTAGGGTTTCAAGGAAATCAAAAATTCCTTCGGCAATGACAGTAGTAAATGACTGGAGACAGTATTCAAGAGGAAACGAGTTTCTGTTCTAGGTAACGGGCGTCTACTGTACAGGTAGATTAAGAGTAGTCTAGTAGAGATAGAACTTATAGTAGAGTAATTTTTGCGCGAGCTCGAGTATCTCACCCGCTATTCAATCCCTAATAAAAATCTGAGGATACTCGTAGCTTCCACTGATTAAGCCTGGTTCTCATACCACCCAGCTGGCTAGTCTGTGATCAACTCCGGAAGGGCATGTGCTTAAACCCGGAACGCCGGAACGCTGGAACGCCGGAACACTTAAACCTGGAACGCCGGAATACTAAAACCCGGAACGCTAGAATACTTCAACTCTAAATGACGATTTAATATACAAAAGATCGCTGAAAACACGAACAATTAAGGTTAAGCCACGCTACATTATTAACATTACCTTCTGACTCCCGCCAAAACCTGCGCACAGGCTAGTTAAGATTCAGTGTCTCACCTCTTTTTCTCTGGACTTTGGCTGGGACTAAAGGAAGGGAATAACAGTTTATCACTTTGTAAATGTTACTTTAAACGCTTTAAGTCAAAGAGAAAATTTCAGGTACATACGCTTACCTTGCTGGAGAGTCCTCCATGTCGATGCCAGCGCGAAACAGCCCAGCAATCAAATAATTTATAATAATAATGGTTGGCGGGAAAACGTAAGGCAGGGGTTGGGGAGGGGATAGTGAGGAGAATGGTTTTGGCGGGAGTCAGAAGGTAACATTAATAATGCGGTAGCGCGGCTTAACCCTAATTGTTTGCCTTTTCAGCGATCTTGTGTATGTTCAATCGTCATTTAGAGTTGAGGTATTCCGGCATTTCGGGTTTAAGTATTCCGGTGTTCAGGGTTTAAGAATTCCGGCGTTCCGGGTTTAAGTATTCCCGCGATCGGGGTTTTTGTATTCCGGCATTCCGGCGTTCCGGCGTTCCGCGTTTAAGTACATGCCCTCCGGAAGTGACATTCACTATGTTTGGCGGTATTAACTGCTAATCTAGAGAAAGCGCAGCAAAACCAAGTCGGGGCGAAATTTCAAAAGCAAGACGTTTTTTGGGGTATCGTAGGTTCATATTTGGTAGAGCAGTACCCCACGATCAGGTGGTTCTGGGGGCTACATACTGCAAACTGGATCATAACCATTAAGTCGTCATGGACCAAGCTCCCACAACTGTTTTACCAAACAGAAAGTATTCAACGGAGGATATTTCTATCAAGTAGTAATATTTTTGCTATACTGACGTTTCGCCAGGGTCGGATTCCAGAATTTAACAGCTTGGATGAAACTAGAAGTTTATTTTCAAACATGTTAAGATGCCCCCCCCCAAAGTCCGAGTTATCACGTTATTTCACCTTGCTAAAAATACAAAAAAAAAATAGCAACCACGTCACACACTGTGGTTATGTGCTTGCAGCTCTAAATTAAGGGCAAAAATTTGAATTTTTAATTTTCCCTCACGAGCTCCAGCCCTTATTTTCAAATGAATTCACCCTTCATTGGTGAGCGATCATACATTCAAATAGAAACGCGAGTGCAACAGGTCTTTTTGTTGACATTAGCTACTGGTCAGCGGCTACTGCCGGAAAATTTAACACGAGAGAAGTAATACATGGAAAGCTTGGTCTAAATGAAGGTCTTTGAACAAAGTATTTTCCCAAAACCAACTGTTTTGACGCTTCTCAGATGATCTCTGAAACGCACGGATCTATATTTGATCGAAGATGGCAGAATAATTGAGGTAATGGGTGCAAATGTAAACAGAACAAGATGCCCTTCGTTGATTTCATTGTTTTGCAAGGCACTAAGTGTTCGCTAAATAAGTTTGCAAAACACAGGCTGTGATATAGGCAATATGACTTGCTTTTATTTATTTATTCTCAGATTAATAATTCTAGATCAAGGTTGTTTTGTAAAGCGCAATTAGCAATCATCGAGTGGCATGTACTTCATAACTTGTTTATCTTGTGAATTGAACATAGTTAATGAGCTATTTGAATGCTGTATATTTTAATTAAAGCTATATGCGAAATGTTAACAGTTTACATCTGTGTCCTGCTGTAGTTTGAAACTATTTTCGTGTTTTCCTGATGTAAAGGAGCATTGCTCGCATCACAGTTGCTCTTAAATTCCACTCATAGGTTGTGGTTCGTAATTTGCATAATTAAGAATTACTGGTGTTTCAAAGCGGCGCCACGTTCTTTAATCTGTCTGGCCGCACGATTTTATTTTATTATAATTAAGACCAAGTCTTTAACTTTTCATGACTGCAAGGAATTTGCTAGAGTAGGTCTCACTTTTTGTTAACATGTATTTTTGTTTACCCATTTTTCCTACTTTTTTAAAAGCTGTTAAACTGGGTTGTTAAAAGGAACTGCTTTAACTACTCAAAACAACTACATGGAAATGTCAGTAACAATGTAGGATAAGGAAGAGCTGTACTTATCAACCAACAGTAGAATTTTGTCCAGGAGTTACCAAAGTTATTGAAAATTGGCATTTTTGTAGCAATAAAATGTGCATTTTTGTCCACCAGGGGACCTCCCTTGTAAACTGTTGAAGAAAGCATTTAGAGCCCAAACGAAAAGTGTTTTTAAAGTACCCAGACAAAGTGCAATTCACATACAAGATTTGAAGGAAATCTATTTTGTGACCAATTTGGGTTATGAGGATCTTAGGGAGACAGCCACTTAAGCTCATTTCCAATAAATGATGAACCGATACAGCCGATACAGTCGCATCAACAACCGAGCGAAACGTGCCTTAATCAGAAGCTAGGACGATACACTCGTACGGATTAAACAAACAACACGCAATCTTACGCTCACACAGCCACGTTGACCAGTAGTTTTATAATCAAACAACAAAAAATATCTCGGAAGTAAAACAAGGCTGAGCAGACAAAAATAAAATGTTCTGCAAACCATTATTTCATCTATTTATCATTAACATTTTAGTAAACATGAAGCAGAAACAGGCGAACGCAATAGCGTACTAACACTGACGTAAGCTCCTTAGCTTGTGTCAGCAGATCGTGTCAACATTTTCAGGAATCAAGAGAAACGGAACTGTCCAGCTTTCCAATAATTCTTTGATCAGCGGTTTGGTTGCCTAGACACTAGACCGCTGATCAAACAGCCTGAGGTTTCTGCAAACCACACCCTTCCTTACTCTGAATAAACCTCCCCACCCCAAGAAAACCGCTGCCCCGATTTACTCTTGACTCAGGAACCCGTACCAAACTCAAACAAAATAAACCGTCAAAGTCTGAAAGATGCTGACAAAGATGCGGACGCATAGCTCCGTACTGTATCCGCACAAAAACGAGAAGAGACTGGGAAGTCTCTTCTCATGTTTTCCACTCTCAAAATTTTTTCCGTTCGCGCGTAGCCTGCTTAGCAAGCGTTGGCGTAGGCTATTCCTCACGTTAGAGGCATTTTTGCATTTTTCAATTTTCCCACGGAGACCGGCGCTCGCTACGCAAGCTAGTTCGCACTCCACTATCTGAACGTAAGCTTTTCAATTGACTAAACAGGCACCGAGTCCGGCATTTGAGACTAGAACTGTTGAAAGCAATCTAGGACCCTAGCCCTAATGCTCTACACTACCGAGGAAAGACGCCAGGGACCGAGATACGTAAAAAAAAATCATTGTACTTGAATACGCACGCATAACATAAGAGCTCACCCCAGGCCCCGTATGACCAGATTCGACCTCAGTGTCTCTCAGACAAGGGTCCTCTGATATTTCTCTTCCAGTGTTTACCTCACCGCACACAGTACAAGGCCCCCGCGAAGTTTAGGTTTTGTGCAAAACATGGCAAAAAATTCAGCAAAGATTTGAGAAAAACAAAACAATTATTCCACTCGCCCTTGTTGAATATGAAGTGATGGTAACGAACTTGCCTCTACGCCTCGTTGAATATTTATCACGTCATATCCAATGTGCACTCGTGAAATAATTGTTAATTTACGTGACATCGAAAAGTTCGTTCCGAGAAATGAAAAACAGAAAAGAATATTTTGAACAGAATGGTGTTACCACACTGCCGGATTTTGTGGCCAGTCCCTCTGTTTAGAAGCAAACAAGAAAAAGAATAGGCAGGGTCATGGGTTCCTGGAATAGGTTACAAAATAATTAATGCAACAACCATACACAACAGATCAATCAACTGATATTTATTCTATTTTACTTCTTCTTAGCGTATAATGATACTCTAATTCAGTAGACCTTCGTCAACTCAAATATCCAGAGAAATTTGCACGACTTACCGCGAGATGGACTTAAAGGATTCTAATGCCAAATTATCGAACATAACCAGTTTTACGATAGCAGAAAGTGTTTTACGTAGAAAATTTTGGAAAAAAGATATATTTATTTTTAACCCTTTCCCGTCAGCGTTTTTCCCTTAGAAAAACGCATTTTTTACCGCTAAGGCGGTTATTTAAGTGCTATGTGGCCAAATGCCACAAAACTTTGCTACAAAAGCGTTTTCTTACAATTTAGCTAAATTTTGAGCCAACTTCTGTTGTAAATTGTACAATATTTTGATTTCACGCATGCGCATAAGCCAAAATTTGGACTTTTTTTTTGCGGATTCATTTCCATTTTTTTTCTCGCTTCTTTTTCTTTCCTCTTTCTCTCCCTTCCTTTTCTCTTTATCTTCTACCCTTTATCCCCTTTCTATCCACTGGAAAAGGTTTGGCCTCAGCCCTTCTAAAAACCTGGAAATGGAACATTGATCAACTAGGTGACTTGGCCTATTTTACCACCCAAAATTGGACACGTTTTTTGGGTATAGCTCTGCCCGAATTTGGTTGTTATTCAAAATGGACACACGTATGGATGGATCTGTACTGTGCTGCTTATCAAAACAATCTGGTGACGTCAAAAATGATGGCGTCACAAGTGGCTTAATGGTTCCCGACTTCAACGTCGGGAAAATACAACTCTTGACGGGAAAGAGTTAACCAAACTATCTAAAATCGTTTACCATGACAAATCTTACCCGTTTGAGACTGAGTTTGGTTGATTTATCAGGTTTAATGAAAAAAAAAACCATTTGAAACAAAATATTCTTTTCTTTAAAAGTGACTTATCAAAAGAAGATGATTTTGTTGATCAGTTCGGTTGTCTTAACTAAAATTTATAGTCAAGCAGTTTACAGTAAGTTTACCAAGTTTGAGTCAGTAAACATTCTGGTAAACTACTAGAATTCAAAGCATATTATTTTAAGTTGACGTTTTACGATAGAACATAGTTATATCAGACTAAAGAAATGTCAGTGCAAAAATTTCTTAAATGTGAGTTAACATAAGGTTACTAAATAGCCACCTCATTTAAGATTCCGACGACATGTTTTGATTAAGCTTGTACAGCTGGTCGTGGGAGTTTAACCTCTGTACTGAATCCTTTTTTCAGACCTTTAAACTTGATAAGACGCCCCACGGTCGCCGTTTCGACACCTCTCTTGGGTAACACCTCTACGTGGGAAATTTTGTCCTCCTCTGGGACAACTTCACCATTCACTCTGACGTCACCGGTGACCCTGTTGACTTCATTTGCCATTGTCAGCTGAAAGGTGAAACATTCAAAACAAATGAGGCCCAGAAATATGGAACAGAAGTAAAAAGTGTGGATGCCGGACAGAAACAAGGAACAGCAAGGTGGAATACAACTAAGAAACATTTATTGTAGATAAGAAACTATAGTAAACAACACAGATAAAGCACACAAATAAAGAGGACAGATAAGTAACTCAAGTACGGAACATGGATAAAGAACACCTGTAGATATAAAACAGAAACAGAAGCATAAACAGGGAACATAAATATTGGAAATAAAACTGCAATCCCAAAGACAGCCGTCAAAAAATATTTAAACATTTTATTATTATAATATAATTTTGGGTGAATGTTTTCAGTGACAGCTGAGAAAAGCGCAAAATTTGAGCCGTCAACCAAGGAGATTTCAAACTGTTTGTTGAAGCGTCCCAAAAACAGCCAGTTGAAAACGTAAAAACCTTTATGTATTAACTGACCCGTGCGACATTCAGACTCTCAAAGTTTGGCATGCGTCCATTATTCTTACCTGCACATCGACTCCCTTGCTGATTGAATAGAACCTTTCCTGTCCAGTAACACGGCTTCCGATTGTCAGGGGGTCGCTAATGTTGAAATTCAGATTCGGGTACGACACAGAAATATACAAGTTCGTAGCGTCTACTTCCTCTACCATCAAGATACATGGCGCCTGTGAAGTGAAACAGATAATTGTAAAATAAAATAGTGCACCGCCTTTAGCTCGCCTCAGTCCTGACATTCCTAATCGTCTGAGAAAAAAAGAAATTGAAAGTAACGCTGGGATATCTGTTAAAGAACGACCTCAGTAAGGGTAGTTTTCTTAGCCTGCTAGAATATTCGGTTTTTCCTCTGTTTTGTTGTTTTGTTTCCTTTGTTGTCGTTTTTCGCCAGGTGTCATGCACTCTTGCTTGAAAAGGTCAACTTGAAGTTGGTAAAAGTCAAAGTCAACATGATTGAAAATAAATAAATTAACTGAAGTCTACATTGACAAAATATAAAAATATATTCAAAGTTGACACTGATCCCTCAATTTCTTTGCGTCGGCCAATTTACCTTTAATTATCAACTCAGTTGATAAATTGAGTGAACTATAAATTTCATGATTTCTACCTTATGAACTTACTTAAAAAATCCAAATATTGTTTCTCACTTCCTTATTAGAATCCTGCTTTAAACAACCGGGCGGACCAACAAGTTATCACACCTAATCGGTCCTTTAATTACACTCAGTCGTACTCAATCGGTCCATTAATTACAAAAGCTGTTTGTAATTTCCATGCAAAAAATGAAATTGTTTTGAGAGCGACTTCCAGTAAAAATCAAGCAAAATCTCCATTTCGCGGCAGTAGTTGAAAAATAAATTTTTTTCGTATTTTGCACATAATTAGGTATTGGTAACCCTAGAAACCTGATGTGGTTCGTTTTTTCCAGAAGTGCTTTATTTTCGAAAGAAACGAGGAAATCGATTCTCGGGTTGGAGAGATCAAAATCACAGGATATTCATCTTGAAAAACAGTACTATAAACTTGCATCGCGCTGGTAAACTAAAGCGCAGAGAAAAAGATAGGCAATTTCTGTCGACAGAACAAGTCTTTTTCATTAACTAGACAGTTGTGAAACAGCAGTAGCAAAATCTACTGAACACAAACAATTCCAAACTAAAAGGCAGGTTTTAACGATCACGTAGGATTTGGAACCTAACTTCTGTGAAATAATTTAACATGTGCCATAATTCTAAATGGTCTCAATCCTCATTCAATAGACAGCACAAACATTGAAATAAACCATACCTTGAAACTGGCTTGAGGTATCCATGCTGCTTTGTTTGGGACCACGTCGAACTCAGCAAAGTTTAAACAAATGGGGCTTAGTGAAGGTGAATTTTGCCGTACACAAAAACACGGGAAAATCTGCTTCTTTAACCAAATTGGCTTGCTCTACTTCGTTCTTGTTAATTTCCAGTGTTGACATTCTTTTGCGTTCCAAAACGACGAAGAAAAAGCCCGAAATGGGCGATTTTCACGTTTCCAAACTTCTATTCCTTCGCGTGCAAATCTTGTTTGTACATTTGTTTGCATTGCTTACCAAATACCGTGACTAAATTGTGTAACCAAATTTGGATATTTGATGTCACAGGTGTAGCATGTTAGATGTCACGTTTTGTCGGGGTTTGCACAGAGAGCTCACAACGATAACACCAGCATCCTTCAATTTTTTCTTTTCCCTCTACCTTTTTTGAGATCAACCGTGCGTTTTAGTTTGAAGCCATCGTCAAGCATCAAGCAACGACGAAGGAAAGAGAGATTGTGTAGCTTAACACGGAAATTTTGGTGTATTTCGGGATGCGGCAAAGTTGAACTGCATTAAGCCCCATTTGTTAAAATTCGCTGTGTTCGACGTCTTGCCACATACAGCAGCATGGATACCCCAAGCCAGTTTCAAGGTATAGTTTAGTTCAATGTTTTTACTGTCTATTGAACGAGGATTGAGATCATTTGGGGTTATGGCACATGTTAAATTATTTCACCGAAGTTAGGTTCCAAATCAGTTTCTACGTGAATATCAGAACCTGCCTTTTAGTTTGGAATTGTTTGTGCTCATTAAATTTCGCTACTGCTGTTTTGTAACTGTCTAGATAATGAAAAAGAGTTGTTCTGTTAATAAGAAGTGTCTATCTTTTTTTTCCCGCGCTTTAGTTTACCAGCGCGATGCAAGTTTATAGTACTGATTTTCAAGATTAATTTCCTGTGATTTTGACCTCTCGAACCCGAGAATCGATTTCCTCGTTTTTTTCGAAAATAAAGCGCTTCTGGGGAAAACGAACCACATCTGGTTTCTAGTTTTACCAATACAGTATGTTGCCCAGTTTTCGTACGGGCCCAGTTTTCGTACAAAAAGAACTTTGTTTGATTATTTTCGTCGGTCATTTAAATCTTCATCAACCGAAGAAATTCCAAAAGTAAAAGGAACATTTCAGCTATAAATTGCTGGTTTTGCCGGGCTTTTTGACGAAGAAGCAGGTCAGTGAGGACAATTTCTTTCGAGGTGAGTAAAAGTTTAGCGGCTAATATTTGCACTTTTCACTGCACAGTAAAGGTATCGTAGATGAACAAATAGCCCGTTTTGTTGGTAGTTTTGCAAGGAACTTTTGAGTTTTGGGTAGATGATAGATAAAAGATGAAAGTGAATGGCAAAACTTTCAACGCCAGCTTAATTTTAACTGCTCCTGAATTTTAGCGGTGAGAATCTTCGCACACATTTCGATCTACTGCGCCAGCGAGTTTTCGTACACTTAGGTGCGCCTTTCTAAAAACCTATTTTAAAATAAGTTAAAGAACTGAATTTTAAACTTTACTGCTCGAAAACTAATAAGCCGCAAGTGCAGCAAAGATTACACAACAATCCTTGCAATCCTTACACTACATGTACTTGTTGTGGTATAACAGCGACGCTTTACATCCAGGTCATGCAAAGGTCACGAATATTTAATAAACTTAATCCCACGCAAACAATCTAAAGCGTCAAATAATTAGCTAAGGTAGATGTCTATGCATAGAATGTTGACATACACCTTGAAATATCGTCAGTTTACCGGTTTTACCGATTTTTTTCACTCCATTGCGATTCTAATAAATATTTACAAAAGTAGGTAAGAAAACAAGCGTAAGCGGAAACGGAAGGAAAACGTCGAATCTTATACAGGCCTTTTCTTAACAGTTGTAATACGCAGAATAGTAACCTGTCAACTACCTTTACCAAAGCAGTAAATGACGTACGAGACAGTGGATTGAGCGTAAGAAAAGCCGCCCAAAAGTGAGGGACAAAAAAATCAACATTGCGGGATCGATTAAACATCCACCCCCCGAATAACCATTTGCTTTGTACACCAAACATTGGTCGCTAGGCCGATATTTATTCACAAATCGAGGAGAAAACACGATAAGCACTCAGCAGGGTGGCTGACACATCAGTTTGCGTCGAACGTTTTCGTGGAGAAATGTTGTTTTGTCGATGTACGAAAACTGGGCCAGGTGTACGAAGACTGGGCAACTTAGGAGTTTTGGGAAAGATGGCATAATTTTGAACATACGTCGATTAAGCGGCCAATCGTTTTATATCTTAAAGGTGAGTAAATGGGATATCTTTAAAAGAAATTTCAGAAATTTTCGTCCCACAGACGAAAAGATATAGCGATTACAAACTAAAGTGAACGAAAACTGGGCAACACATTTATGTGCAAAATATGAAAGAAATCGATTTTTCGACTTCTGCCGCCGAATGCTCGATGTTTACTGAAAGCGCTCTTAAATATTTACCTTGCTAACACGTTTCACTGGACCGTCGGTGCGGGCATCTTTGTGAAAGAAAACGTATCCATACTGAGTCTCATTTGCCCTGGGGCAGTGGGGGATTCTCACCACGTGAGCATTGCTGTCTTTCTGCATTACTTCGTATGATGGGTCTTCAGTCTGTTGTTTATCGGCCAACGCCTATAAGATAGAAAAGTCTAGCCTTAAAAGTAATTTCCACACATTTTATGAAATCTTATCTTAGAAAAAACGGAGCAACGGATAGTACCACATTAAAGTATTAATAAACGGCTTTTATTTGAATGGTCACACTTTAGGAGTTTATCTTCAGACTCAAAAGTTTGAACCCCTTTGCACAGCGTTATAAACAGCACCACAGTAGCGTAGTGCTTATTATCTTTCATTTACAGTTTTTAACGGTTGAACCATGCATTTTGTACATCATAATACTGTACTACTAAACTACCACTAAACAAACTCTTAGATTAACACATAAAAAAGAAGCAGATAAAATTCTAATTGATTACTTCTGAAAGGATCCTGTAAGGTATTATTAAGCTATGAAATTTTCAATCATTTGTATGACATGTGGCTACTTTCACAGTTTTACTCCTTTTTAGTTTACTTTATGTTAACGTTTGTCAGCTCTCAGACAATAGTAATACTAAAAAGTGTAACTCGAGCACAAAATACACCGACGAGACCCGACGACTCTCACGGCTTCTGAAGGTCAGTCAAATATTATTGGAATGTTTACCGAAGATTATCTGACCACTTCCGAGTATTCCAATGTTCGTCCATAAAACCCAGAAAACCCTATTAGCCCGGTTGAGTCAACCAAGGAATTTGGAAATTTATCGAAGATCGCTCCAAGACCGTAAAAATGTAACAACCCATACTAACTTTAGAGAGTGGTGTAAACAGCTGATTGCTACTGACCCGAATATAAAGTTGAGGCTTGTTCACTAGTATAGTGTATTCGTAGCTCTTGTCATTCGGGTCGACGCCATGATCAAGCCATGCTGTGGCATATCGAGCGGAAGTATCTTTTCGTCCTCTTTGATCCCTGGATGTTTGAAGACCGATCTCAACATTGAGTCCTTGTTCGGCCGCATTTGGGATGTAATAACCATTCCCTATTAAGGTAAGAAATAGCAAAAGTAAGTATAATTGTATCGATCATAACGCATGAGGACCGTGTCTAACTTTTCCATCCTAAGGAGTTATTACTGATGAGGGTATTCAGGTAATCCGTACTGGAGAACGCAATGTCAAATACAGTTTCATGTCCGCTAAGAGGGTTGTTTCATGAGAGTCGAAAATCGGGTAGACCTTTTCCTTCTCTTGAAATGTGACCGTTGAAATCCAAGCGACTAAGCTGCAGTACCTTCTTGTGGACTGTTTGTTATGTTGGTTCAACTTTGAGTCAGATGATGAAAACTCACAAAAGTGTGACCATTCAAACGAAATCCCAAATTGTGGATAACTTTCATTTGTTACTGTTTATTGTGCCGTACGATTCTGTGGAAAAAATTCTTAACGTTAAATTTCAATACAGTGGAACCCGGTTTTATAAGTAACAGAATAAATGTCTCTAGCTCGTGCTCTCTCAGGGAGATTAAACGTATACAACTTAAGGTCAAACCAAAACAGGCTTGGGCCCGCACACGTGCTTAGCACAACGATTCAGTTATCTGTTTAAAGTAGCCTGTAATCTTGCTTTGCACTGGTCCTTCCAGTTTGGGGTTCAGTCAGACGGACTGAAAAATGAAAATATTCAGTGCTCAGGTGACCTTAAAACGAATTTAACTTTGTATGGAAGCGTGCCACTCGGATGTCCGTAAGGCGGGACTTCATTGTATTTTGTATTATTATTTTTTTAAGATGAATTTGGAAATTTTATTTGGAAATTTTAATTTGGATTTCGAGCCCTTCGAAAATCAAGGGATTTTAATTGGTTTGATATCCTGGAATTTACCGTTCACATCTACAAATGTGGCTGCATCGCTTCCAAAGAAAGAAGGCTGTCTAGTTAGCTCTGTGCCGAGTGAATGAGTATCGGTGTTGACGTAAATCGATGAGGGATTGGAAGCATCCAGCAGCTTGTTCTGGAACAAAGTTGTCTGAAATAACAAAAGGTTACCATGTATTAGCATTGCTTTCAAAGGCTCACACAAGAAAACGTATTAGATCAACAAATGCAACATTATGTTTTGTAATATGCTAGGTTTGTTATTGTAGCTTGCTATTGAAAATTCCCAAATGTTAGACCGTAGAAAATGAAAAAACCAGAATGTCGCATTTCAATTCAAGTTACAAAGGATTCGTCTGTTGCTTAAGGCATCATTTTTATCTCTTGGTTACGATAACAACTACGAGATATGGTAGTAGAGTTGAATGCATTCCTGAAAACATCCCTAAGTTTTGTTTTCGTAAGCTCTCGCGTAGTTTCGCAAACGTTGGCGGGGTCTTCGGTATTCCTAAGAAAGAAACTTCGCTGTATCTTCGGGCTATGTCGGAGCCAGTTTCGTTATTTTTAGGCGCTGACGTATCAGATATATCAGATAACTAGGGTGTCTGGAGTTCCTGCTGTTTAGAGCGATAACTTGTGTCGTTTATCAACGATTTCGCGCTCAGTAATATTCAATATGTTGCCGTAAAATTTGAGCAAAATAGTCTTAGATTAGAGCGAACAGCAATTTGTCCTTAGAATAGGTTTTTGTCAGGAGCATGTCGTGTATGGTGCAATGATGGATTTTGCTGACGTGACTGAAAATGGAACTCTGTGTGGGAACATTCAATTCACCTTTTTCGTCTTCTGTTCATAACGGAGATTGTTATTCAAGAGAGACGTGGAAAGGATTGTTTTAACAAGAGAAAACAGGAAACACGAATGGAATAATTTGACATTAGGATATTCTATCTGATGTAATACGAAGACGCTTGTTGAGTGTGCTAATCGAGCGTTAATGGTTTCGAAAACCTAAAGGCTAGCTGAAATACGGTTGAAAGACTTCGAGTCGGTCAAGAAACAACACAAGGAGGTCATTTTCAGTTTCCCAACTAAACTAGCGATTAAGTTCCATACACATGCTTATATTCTTCCACTAAAGTGGTCTGCTCGTGAGCCCGCGAGATCTCTTCCGTGGAGCGGTTTATGGATAGTTTTTAAATTCTGGTTAGGAGTGAAATTTCACTTTTCACTCTCATGTACTTTAAGCTTCAAACAAACTCGCAAAAATGGGAGTTTGACCTTTTGTATGTGTTTATTGATTTCGCGGGTATTTAAGGCTGATTTACTGAGTGTTGTTACCATCTTTTTTATGGCGACCGGAAAGCGACGTATAAATTGGGCCTTCACAACAATAACGCCACGTTTAATCTTGCCTCAAATCAAGTGCCGACATAATAATGCGTATCTTTAGCTCGGCACGACAGAAATGCGACGTTGGAATGTGCTTCATAATTTCTGGCAAACAGTGTCACAAACCCACTGAATGTACAACGCAAATTCTACAGTCGATTAAGGCTCGAACCGTATTTCTGCCAAATTTAGCTCATTTAAACAGGGCCAATAGAGAAGATCATCGCAAATTTACATTTTAACAATGACAGGAAAAATTCATTTTCATATTCTCTTTGCCCTTTTTTGCCGCTGGGGTAAAGTCATAAAACGAAGCTCTGATTTTTGAGTCTGTGGCTGATTCTGGGTGGGGTGTAAATGAAAGCTACTCGGCAATACCATTTCAGTGGAGTTGTTTATTTTACATGTTTTCCCAAGTTCCAATTTAAGAAACCTTGTCTATGGTGGCACTCTACTATAGGAAACTCAAAAAATTATTCAGACATATTCTATGCACCTGAGTGATATGAGAATTGCTGTTGGTCGACGTTATTCCACTGCCGAGGCAGATGATGACAAAATCTGCGAAGAACACGCTCTTTTTAAAGAAAAAGTCGATGTTTGCTTGAAAGGCACCGGATTTCCACTTGTAACTAGTAGGCTGCTCAAAGTCCATTGCAAATACCCCAGTGGGATTGTCTCCTCCTCCGACCAACCTGAGTCCACCAGCTAGTTCCCTAGGCTGATAATATCTGAGGAGATATTTTAAATCATTGTTTTTCTTTTCACACCTTCCTTAGATAGTTCACATAGACAGAAACGAGACAAGCATGGTCCTAAACATTTGTGTTTGAATATCAAAATGCACGGAGAAAATAGTTTCAATGATTACAAACAGGGAATTAAGCTGAGTTGGGAAGTATACAACCTCTGGTAGTAACTATAAAGTCATGGACAAGAAAAAGGCTGGAAGGCCATTGCTGCGTCAAATTATTCGCTAACAAATATTTTAGAAAGTTGTTTCGTAGAAATGAATGCTATCGATTACTGTATACAGCCAACTCTAGCCTTGCGGACGGCCCCGCTACTAAGGACAGCAGCTGAATCCCCGGCAAAAGTTACATCAGTTTGACTTAAATAATAACAACAATAATAATGATAATAATAATAGTAATAATAATAATAATAATAATAATAATAATAATAATAATATATTATTTCTAGATCCCTATTTACAAAAATAGATCAATAGGGCTTAACAAATTAAAATAGTCACGGACTGTCACTATTACGGAACTTATAGACATCGAGCAGCACCTTTGAAGAATTACTAACGATAAAAATATTCTTCTTTCGTTTTTTGATATGGCCTTTATCGCTCTAGAGGGATTTATGCTTCTTCTGGTAGCGATCAATTATTTTCCTTCTTCTCTTTCTCGCAGGCCAGCTTTGCAGTGTCGCTCCCATGAATGGATTTGTATACAGAGTCTGTCCAACTATTTTTTTCCGCCACCAATTCTATAAATAACTGTCTGAAATGTCCAGTCCTATACATCTGCAAATGATTCCTTTTCCACAAATTTCTACCGTCGCTTTGTAATTTCATTTCACTTAAAAACGAAGACAGTTCTCGATAAACCCCATGTTAAATGGCCAGCAAATGCCTTCAATGCCAGTAACTGCATAAAATGGAGGGCGAGGAGGAGGTCTATGTACACAGAGCCGGCTTGGACGATATTTTAAGGACAAGTAATATCTATGTTTTTTTGGTGAATGTTTAGGTTCCTCCTTGAAAATGAATTCCTAAGAAATGTTACGTACTCTTTGTAGATAACCAAGAGGATCGGTGAAGGATAGATTCTCTAGTATACTATTATACTAAAACGCGTATTTCTGTACTTTTATACTCTTTACATGCAAAGTGGCTCTGGAATCGGCACTGCAGTCAATGTAAATGTAAATACGTGTAATTCCCCCACCGCTAATACAATTTTTAAGAATTTTTTCTCGCACCCTGCTATTACGGACTCTAGCTGTTACGGACACCAGATTGCGGTTTGGAGAGTGTCCATAATAACGGGAGTTGACTGTAGTTGATTTCTTCGACTCATCATTATTAGCTTGGAAGAAGGAGATCTTCTAATAGGAACTCAATAGCTTGCTAAGATCTCATGCCATTAAAAAAAATTATTAGAGCTTTTAAAAATGGTAAATAAATAATGGAAGTATGTTAATTTACAACAATTTTGTTGATTTTACTCAGTTCTATTTTTCGAACCACGACAAAGATGTGTATCATTATCGTGATTAAACTGGTTTGAGTAGTTTGTTTAGGCGTGAATGGCAAGTTAGGGTTAAATCAAGCAAACCTGCGGTTCTCGCTCTTCAGCTGTTCAACTTCCAATTTGATCGTTGTAGTACCCGGATGTCTTGTCCAGTCCCAGCCATTTTCGATATCATGAGTTTGAAGAGCGGCTTCGCTGTTTGCTACAAGCAGCGCTCCGTGACTCTGGTAAAGCCCGTAAACATTATTACTAGTAGCTGACTCAAAGTCCCAAACGTAGTTGTTAAATCCCTTGACACTGACTGCCCAGTCGTCTCGTCGGTAGACAACAAAAGCTGCGTAATTTAAGGCCCAGAATCCCGTGGGAGAAGCCTCTGCCTCGATGCTCATAGCGCTTGCCTTGCTGTTGATTTCCTCAATGATGTTGATGGAGCCGATTGAGTTAAGGTAGTAAATCGAAGTAAAAATTTTTCCGTCACCCAAATATTTATTAACAGCGCTTTCACCTGCAGTGAAAATTTTTAAGAATGTTTGTAAGCAAAAACGTCAGTCAGATAGTCAGTCGGGGAGCGGCAGATACTCAAACAGTCAGGCAGTCTATCAGTCAGTCAGTCAGTCAGTCAGCCAGTCAGTCAGTCAGTCAGTCAGTCAGTCAGTCAGTCAGTCAGTCAGTCAGTCAGTCAGTCAGTCAGTCAGTCAGTCAGTCAGTCAGTCAGTCAGTCAGTCAGTCAGGCACTGAGTCAGTCAGTTTGTTTATCAGTTACATTAGAAGTTTGTTTATCAGCGACATTAGAGTCGCAGTATTTCTTATTTCGGGAAGGCTTTTACAAGGTTCCAACTTGTAGTTGCCTAGGCGTGTAGTCATTGTTAGTTCAACTAAACGTTTCAACTATCATTCTATTCCAGTGAAGGGGTTAAAAAGCATGATAGAAATATGTCAACTTGCAAACTCGTTCAGAACAGCTGTCAAAATAATTTGTAATTTTAACAGCAAGAATTACAGAAATGAGATACACTGGCAAGGTGGCCCTGCTTACAGTCGTCGCTTAATTTGAAAAAAATTCAATAAAATACACAAAACAAGCAAAACCTGTGTCGTATAGTCGCAAAAACAGCTTGACGTTGTCAGCATCTAGAGTGGTAATTTCCCCGAGTGAGCCATCCATTGCAGCATTTGGAGCAGTGGCACTAATATAGGCATGAGCAGGGAAAGATTTCGACAGAATTTCGCGATCAAATCCCGGAAATCGACCAGAAACGCTGTTTGGAGCGGAATACTTCACGGAGACGATCCTCATGATCTCAAGTCCTTTCTTTACATGTCTCCTGGTCTCGGCACCTTTTAACAGAAAACAGTAAGGTATCAGCATAAGAGTTAACGGACTAACAAAAAAATAATTTTTCTTTCTGACTGGAGCATATTGCCGACATTACTGGCTTAAATTCGAAATCTAAGCCAAGTGATCTATATGAAATATTCATTCAACGATGGAATGTTTACGAAAAACGAACAAGTGCTAGTGAAGGAAGATTTGTACGCATTTAAGAGAATCGGGAGTAAAACAGCATTTTTGAGCAAAGAAAAAGAGCTAAGCATTGCGTCAGATTTTGAAACCAACACGTGTGAACTATTTAACTCCAAGAATCGATCCCGCAGTCACGTGATGTGAATGTGTACGTCTGACCAGTTATGTCGAAGCTATTGATCAGTACTTTCCTTTGCGTTATTTCTTTTTCTTCTGGTGTGTTTGAAGATGTAATCCAAGAATTCCTTTACTAGGGAACGGGTTGTCTGAACTTTTGTATTTATACACACACCATTTGAATTTAATCAGTAACTGTCACTTTCCGCGAAGGGAGAGAAGACAAGAGTATCTTACTAAATTCAAAAGCTGTTCCACTGAGGAGATACTGGATAAGAGCTGCCTTGTGCACAGCGTGAGGCGTGTACGCAGAGGCATAGTAGCTGTTGTGATGAAATCCGACGTAATCAGGCTTTAGGGTTCCTGCAAGTCCTTCATTGGGGCTAATAGCGTTGGCGTACCATCGGCCAAGTGCTTCCATGTCGCGGATTTTCGCCTGTTTTTCTTCTGTCGTACTTGTAGGCATCATGAGCACAGCAAACAACCTAAATATAAAGCGCTTTAATTTACTGCTAAAAGATGCCTGTTTCGTTCTTAATCCTTCTTAAGGTGGCTAAGTTGAGGAGATTCTGCTAGAATCTGATTAAGACGTTGTGCCTTCTCTCACACAGAAAATGTTCCCAGAACAACGAGAGGTACATTTTCAAGTAAATTCTCTAAGGACATGCAAAATATGATAAATTTTGATTCTTGTTTAAATGACATCTTTTCTGCGTCGTTCATTTTAATAGTGTGAATCGAAGAAGTCATGGGGAAACATGAATCCAAAATGACGGAGATAAAATAAATGGATTACTAATACCCCATAATTGTACATATATTTTACAAAAACTGCAATAATGATCTCAAACGCAGAACTCTAAAAACTAAAAAATAAAACAGAAATAAAAAGATGGTTTCACTCCTCCTTTTTAATGGTTGGGATTGTAGTGTTTGTGAGTTTGCATGTTGTCTCAAGATCAGAAACGGTGTTATTCCTCCTTAATTAAACTCATCATCATCATCATCATCATCATCATCATCATCATCATCATCGCCTGTTTTCAGTATCACTTCCAGAAGCCGAACGATGCCGGTTTTTATATCAATGAAAGACTAAACTGATGATGGCCCACTTTTGTTAACGACATTTTTTTTAGTGCACTGAAACCTAAACAATTGTCTTTGGCCACGTGTGATAAAGATGAAAACGGAACTTATCTAACCTCCAAAGGGAAATGGTTCTCAATCGATCAGCAGTTGTTCCAGCGTACTCAAATGGATCTTGATAAACCTCGCCGAAGTCGTTATACCACTTCATGGTAGCAACGTAGTCCGACTTTTTACCTACAGCTTGCAACACTTTCTTCAACACATAAACTGCATTCATGAAGCCTGCTCCAGCGTTGTTCATCTCGTGATCCAGAGAACCAATCGCGCTGCCCTCAGTGAAACCTGACGAAGTACAAAATAATTGCAGTTAAAGCAACCAACTAAGGTGAGAACAAAATACTGAAAAACAAATACACTCTACACGAAAGTTGGCTTTAAATGGATACTTTTTAAAATGAAATGTTTTAAGGAGCACTAGCTGAATTTTTTTCAGAATTTTTTAAAGAACTGCTAATTTTTTAAAGAACTGAACTGCTACATTTGATTTCCGTTTTAAATATTTTTGGTGTAACGAGGTTGTTGGTTTTTTTGTTTGCGCCAAAAAATATAAATATTCGAAATTGTTACCGTTCAAATATAACCTATTGAGTAGAACTTTTAGTGCTGTTCATTTTTCAGGTTTTTTTAAGCGGGATGTAAAAAAACTGATTGGCTCTCTCTAGAAATAGAGCTGAGGGTTAACCCTTTAAGCCCCAAGAGTGACAAGCATCTAATTTCTCCTTACATTATCACTAGTTGATCAACTATGGGGTCACGAGAATAAAGGAAATGATCACCAGACATAAAATGTCTTATTGTTTAATCAAATTCTCCCAACTATTAACATAAGAAATATATAGAAAACAGTGAGGAGAATGTGCATGTGGATATTGGGGCTTAAAGACTAACCTTGATCCTCAATGTGCTCAAGGAGAAGCATCAGACGTTCCTTTCGCTTGTTATTCAGTTTGTTGATGGCGTCCTTGACTTGCATTTCAGTGTATGGTGTTGTTGAACCCAAGGCGTCAGTAAAATGCTGTTGCAATTCTGAGTCATCACCCGCTATTCGCTGGAAAACAATCATAAAACATTTTCCATTTTCCACCCATGGAATTGTGTTGACGGATAGTATGTTTTCGTTTCCAACCACCAACACCACTGTTCTAGATATATTTTCTTAAAACCCTAATACCATGACAACGAGGAAGCCGATGATGCAGTTTGATTCACAGTGGTTTCCTTTTACTTCTCTTGTCTTATTGTAGGGTAGTTGACCTTCATTACTTTTTTGCAATAACTAAAATGGCTAACTGAAAATAATTTAGACATTCTTGTATAATATCATGTGCTAATCACGTGCGTACAGTCGGCACAAAGAAATGTTAAAGGCCACCCTGAAAAGTTTCACCTCAAAAGATTAGCACCGATGGAAGCCCCCCCCCCCAACTGAAGGCAGTTGTTTAGTTTTCCTTTCTGAGCAACGTCATCTTTAACTGAGTTGACCCCATGCCCTTGCTGGTAAACTGGCAAGCAGTGACCCTAATTCAAGGTCCAAGAAAATCAAGATCGCAAACTCTCAAGTGAAATGTTTCAAGTGTTTCTGCATTCCTTAGTGCACGGTTTACGTACATGAGTCTAAGTTGTGAAATAAGCTCTGCATTAAATACTAATGACAAAGTGACAGGAAGAATTTTCAGAACAAAAACTAAAATGTTGTGAATACCATAGGAAAAAGAATAATTGAACTAAAATAAGAGCGGCGGTTAAGTTACGATGCTTGATTTTTAACCATGTTCTCTTTCTTACCTGCACAGCCGCACTCTTAGCATTAGCATCTCTGTTCAGATTATTTAACTCTTCAGCAGCTACTTCATTCACTTCTATGTCACGTGATCGTACGTGATAATCCAGAGCAAGTGGAAGCAGAACCTTTTGCACGACCCTACCAAACTTTTTCTCATCATATTCCGACCTGTCAGAGTACAGAGGGGTACCTAGATGATAAATTAGTGATAGCTCTCTAAAATTGTACCTTAACTTATGAGTAATAAAGGGCGTGATAATGAATCTAAGGTAACTTAATTTTCATACTGAATGTGTAAATTAAGTTACCTTAATAGTAACTCCAGATATGAAATGAAACAAGGAATTAGAAACAAACATCAGAGTTAAGAATGCTTTTTAAGTAGCTGTACAAGAATAACTATTTTTAAGCAAGCGAAGCAACTGCCTGTCCTAACAGATTTAAGGGGAAGTATTTATTATCCACCAGGATTTCAAGGAAAACTCAGGTTCTTAACTTTTTGACAAAACTAGTTGGAGTAAGCTGTCTTAAGTGTTCTTCAGTAATTTAGATTGTGCAGTTACATTCTCTGACAACTAATTTATGGTTTACAGCAAGCACACTCTATCTTTTGCAGAATTTTAAACGTTGTGTGGCAAATACAGCTGCATATGCTCTCAAGTTCCTAAAGCTAGATTTGATTTACCTGTGATGACACCTTGCATGGTTTTGTTGATGTTCAGCGTAGCAAACTCAGTATTTGCCGCCTCCACGTTAACTTGCAGAGAAACCCATCTTTTCTTTACGTTTCCGGTAAACTGGACGGAGTTCTGTGACTGCTTTGCGAACCAGTTGTCCAATCGTTTCTCGATCAAGGTCAAGTCAGCCAGCTTGGCCTCACTAGGAGTTGGTTCAGCGATCGCTGTGGGCGTGGCCTGGTGAAAATAGAAAAAAAATTAAGTGGTAAACACTTATCATGGAAAAATTCGTTACTTTTGTCTCATGGAACTCTCCATATAACTGTCCAGAGTTTCCCGGACTGAAAAGTTGTGACAACAAAAAAGCCACTTGTCCGAGGTTTGAATAAAAGGGTAATAGCTTTTTCTAATGACCTGGATAAACAAATGGAACATCGTAAAACGTTATCCATGATTACTCTGGAAAACGTTGTTAGAGGATGGCTTACGAGGTTGCAATCAGACAGAGTAAGCATGATGCATCTAACAAAGCAGAAAAATGTTTCACTGGTATTTTTAGGAAGGCATCGGTAGCTTTGGAAACACTGACGATCTCGTCAAAGAGATAGATCAACTGTGGAAATAATTGAATAAGGCCGGCAATTATGCATGAGACATTTCGCCAATGCAATGAAAAACACACTGTAAATTCAGAAGATCTGTTTCAGCCCCAAAATGTCAAAGTAGCCCCTGAGGCCCCTGGAGCTGATGAGCCCACTGTGGGGGCTATTTCAGCCTCAGCTGGGACAGAACTAACCCCATTGAAAGGCGAAACAGCCCACAGTGGGACCCAATTTGGCCCTTTGGCGCCGGCCCAGCCCCTGTAAATAGGGCTATTATGGCCTTAAAATAGAGAGCCAAGTTAGCCCCAAATATGGCACTGTATTTTACTCACCGAAACGGCCCCATTTTGGGAGCTAAAACAGAACTCCTGAATTTACAGTGCATATTGACAAACTCGATAGTAAGACTTATGAGTTATTTGGCCCGTGCTAAAATGAGAAAATTAATGCTAAATCTGTAAAAGTACCTGGCTCCAGCGATAGGTTTGCTGCCAGAAATGATTTGAATTGTACAATGACTCATCAAGTGTTGGTACAATCTTGTCGCGTGATTGTTTAGACATCTTTTCCACTAAGCGCAGTAGATCAAAATACAAAGGGTAGATTGGTTGGGAAGTTTCTGGTGCGATTATTTTCATCTTGGTTATGGTGGTCATGTCATCACGGCCATTCGTTAGAGATTCATCGTAAGAAACCCATACTGCACGCCAGCCCTGTAAGCAAGATTGAAAACGCACGTCATGTTTTGTTTAAACATACTTTTAAAAGGTGGATTGTTCTAAACGATTTAATTGTCTCTCAGTAGTTATAACAAAGCTGAGTTAGTAGTCACTAAATTCGCCCTCTAGCGCATGAGCTATTAGTCTGCGGTTTTTTTATCCCAAGTTGTTCAGGATTACAAGGTAACAAGAGGTTATTTAAAGAGTGAATATATTTGATGGGAATAAATCCCGATCCAGTGGTTTAAACGTTTTTTTATCTGACTGGGTAATAATCCTTTTAATAACTTATCCACTATTGACAACTGGGCTACGGTCATTTTCGTTCTTTTCAACTACTTGTTTCAATTCGACTATTACGTGTTGTGCATATTAAATAGTATATTAAAGTCAAGCGTGAGTCTGTTATACCAACCTGATAACTGTATCATGAAGAACTAGCAACATTGCTAATCCCCCTTAAGTGGAAGGTTTCTCCAATCATTTTTTCATAATTTTCCCGTTCATGCTTGAGAGGAAAGGAACTTTGGGGTTGGGTTTCATAACCATTAACGTTGGGCGTAAAGGTAAGTGATAACCTTATATCCCCATCCGGCCTTGCTTCTTTTATTCAACCGTTTCCAAAAAGGAATTAAAAAATCTAGTTTTTAGAGCTTGACAGTTTACATATGCAGCATGAATAACCTCAATACCTTGAAGTCCAAGCTGATATTAAACGCTGAAATGACGTTCGTTGCCGAGTCTTCAAAAGAGACCGTCAGATTCTCTCCAGCGCGTTTATGAGGGTTGTAAAGCCACACTTTGATTCCTCCGTCTTCAAGCTCATCTTCTCTGATCACCGGCTAACAAAATTTTAACACGAATTCAGTGATCTTGATGTCATAAGCTTTCAGAAAGACACTTGAAATAATTTTAATTCTGAATGACTGCAACACGAGTGCAAAGTTGTAATGCCTACCGCTGAAATAAAAAAAAATTACTTCTCCGGGCTACCCAAGAAATTCTAAAGTTGTCCGAACATAATCGAAGTTTGCGAGGTTTACTGAAGTTCCTCCTGATGTTAGCCGAAGTACGACCTAGCGTTTTGACGTTAATTTTCCGAGATACTCAGTCATGAGTTATTTAAATATCAGTAAAAAGGAACCACAGACAGTAAAAGTTTTCCAGAGATCTACCAAATAAAGATTGCCGTTCTGCGGCGAAGTTTACCCAAGGCATTGTGGGATATTTTTTTGTAATTTGAAACGCTATCCATTAGATAATAATACACAACTCCCTTTATGGACTCAGTGATCGATAATATTCGTCGTTTTACTTACAGAAATAGAGTGTGTGATCTCATTTTCGCTCGCCCAAGTCCACTTCATAGACTTTGTCCCATGTTTATAATGAGTTGTTGAAAATTCGATGGTTGATGGCGAAGCGGCACTAAAGGCCAGTAACTCATTGGCATCCTCAAATGTATAAACTGCGGTAGGAAAAACGGATACACTTGAAAAGGCAATGATTAAGGTGATAATCACAACTATAACAAAATTTCCAGAACTGATATGTTAATAATAGCTTGATTTGTATATGTGGAGGAATCACAACACAGTAATTACGGTTAGGAAAAATAGAAAAGCAAAGCGTCAAATACCTGGTCTTTGTGCATGAATTACTTGCACGGAGAGGATAATGATGACCGCAGAATGCCACAATCGCCCCATTTAATCTGGTTGCAAAAACAAAAAGGTTATTTTGCTATAAACAACAGAGTCAAGAGAATTGAAGAATTACATTAACATCCTTATGCTCATAATTCATAGCGCACCTAACACAATTCTATTTTTAAATTTTCTGAAAGATGTTATAAACTTATTTATAAATACCTATAGAATTTTGAATTTCTTTTAACAGTTGTGAATCACCTAAATTAATTGCATGATATTCTCTAATGTTCTGTCTTTGTGGATCGCAAGTTGCAGTCGATATAAACTAGAGGAGTTTCCTCACTAATAAAATACATGCAAAAATTTCTGCGTGCTGATTGGCTGAGAGCACGTCAATTAATCCCAAACAGTGCAGAAAGTTGAAATTGAGTGCAAAAAGGTGAAATTGAGTGCAGAAAGTTGAAATTAAATTGATTGACAGGAAAGTCGCGAAACCGTAACAAAACAAAATGGCGGACAGGTTTGGGGAAAGTAACAACATTTTAATTCAGAGTTTGAAGGAGAATGCAAAGAACAAAAACACTCAACAAAGCACAAACAACTGGGTAAAAGTCTGGAAGTCTTGGGCTGCTCAAAAGGGCTATGACGACAGTATTGAAAAGTACGAACCAGAGGGCCTGAACAAAATTCTCGAGGAGTTTTACGCAACAGTTCGTAAGAAAGACGGGGAAGATTACGAGCCTGACAGCCTTCGTGTAATGGTTACTGCTATTGACCGATATCTAACAGAAAAAGAGTACAAACACTCCATAATTCGCGACAAAGAGTTTAAAAGCTCCAAGCAAGTTCTTGAGGGAAAAGCCCGGCTTCTCCGGCAACAAGGCAAAGGCAAGCGGCCGAACAAGTCACGAAGTCTGACAACAACCGAGGAAAATGAGCTGTGGGAAAAGAAGAAGCTGGGAAAGGGAAGTCCACAAGTCCTGGTCCAAACAGTTTGGTGGCTCTTGACGCAGTATTTTGGTCTTCGTGGTCGCCAGGAACACCACAGCATGAAAGTTGAAGATTTCTCCTTTGGACTGGACGAAAACAACATGGAGTACGTCGAATTCATCGAGAACCCGACCAAAACACGCCAGTCTGGATTGTCTGCAAAGCCCCGAAGCTTTCTTCCAAAACTGTTTGCCACTGGAGATGGGAGATGTCCCGTTGCAATCTTCAAAGAGTTTCTGTGGCGTCGTCCTCCCGAATTACGTACAACCGGTCCACTTTATCTCTCTTGCGTGTCAAATCCGTCCTCGCAAGTTTGGTACAAGCGGCAGCCGATGGGAGAGAACAAGATCAATGACATGATGAAATCCGTCATCGAAGGAACGTCACTGGAGGATTCATCGAAAACATTTTCCAACCACAGCGCTAGGAAAACAGTTGTAAAGAAGTTGAAGACAGCTGGCCTCGAGCGAAGTTCAATTGTTAAAGTAACGGGCCACAGAAACGAGAAGTCACTGGATGACTATGACGAAGGAGATGAAAGTGAACAGCGACAGCTTTCCCACACCATCAGCAACGCAAGAAACATCAACAGCCAGTTAGCTCGAGGAAACAGCTCAACACCGGTCAGTAGTACCACCAGCAGTTCCAGCAACTTCAACCCGTTCTCGCCCGACGTTCAGTCCCGCGACAACAACTTCAACCAAGCAGCTTTTGCGTTTCAGATGCCCAGCTACATATCCGGCCAGAATGATCAGCGTCAGTGTTTCATGAACATAAACCATTTCCACCAATGTCAAGTCACTTTTAACATGGGAAACACAGCAGCTCCTGAAAAGCCACAACCAGCTACACCACATGGCGAGGACAGTATTTCTAAGTGATTCATATTTCGAAAAGCTTTTTGAAAATGTCGATCGATTTCGTCTTAGTTAGATTCGACTACGAACAAGAACAACTTGAGCTCTTGAAATAAGCAAGTTTTGACGTCATTTCACACTTTTTTCTTTGAGGTTTCCGAAACTTTAGAACGATAGCTGCTTCCAGAGAGAATATTTTTGATCTGTAAATTTCCACAAGTGCTTGCATGTCAATCAAGGATGTCATTTTTCAACCAATAACGTGAATGTAGGCGGGAGCAGTGAGCCGTGACACGAAATAAACACGATTGAAGAGGAAAACAGAGTGAAATTTTTGCATGTGTATTATTAACAAGTAATCACATGATTTTTCTCGTGCAATTTGGAATAAATAAGCACTCGTAAATTTTTCAAAGACTTCAAATTGCACTCGCCCTACGGGCTCGTGCAATTTTGTTAGCCTTTGAAAAATTTACTCGTGCTTATTTATTCCAAATTGCACTCGAAATCATGCGATTACCTATACAAATAGACGGGCATTTGTATACTTTAAATAGCTAACAAAAATCCATTTAGAGGATTTCTTTTTACTCCTTTAAAAGCATGCTGTACAACGTGGCTCCGACTTTTGCGTCTATGGATGAAATCCTAATGTGTGACCATTTAAGGGAAAGCTATTGAGCAGTACTTTGCTGTGGTACTCTGTATTGTGCTGTGCCATGTCGCTCTAGCTTTCGAGTCTTGAGACAAAAATCCTTAAGTGTACCCCAACAAATGAAAGCTACTAAGCAGTACTTTCCTGTGTTACTCTTTTTTGGGGGCACACTTTTGGATTTTTGTCTTAAGACTCGAAAGCTAGAACGAGGTGGCAAATTAAATACTGTTAATTAAGCAGTGTGAGGTGGTCCTTACCTTTAAGTCTGTTAAGTGAAATCTCTCAAATGTTTGAAGCCGAAAACAGCAATATTTGGGACGTACCCAGAAAGAAAAACAAAATAATTTTGACTTTCTGAGTCCAAAACGCGCACAATCGTCTTTTATCAGTGAATAGAAAACGACGATTCAGACAATCAGATTAGCGTTTTCGTATTAGAACGCGGTTAATGTCCACTAGACCAATATTCTACAAAACGTACCACGACATTGAGTGCGCGAGTTAAAAAAATTGCCCTTGAGTGTTAATTTAGAAGCTGTCGTGATTTTGGTTTGTAAACTATCAATAAAATTTTTTCCAGTGTTAGCGAAGCAAATTGTCCAAAACACGAATTCTTTAAAAGTGTCGAAACCTATTGACAGTCCTACCTCACTTTTTCTTCTAATTTTCTCTGTATGACCGTTTGCTTTCCTCAGAGAACACTAAACAAGCAGTATCAGGTATCTAAAAAAATCGATCGTATTTATAGTAACACAGGTCATTTGATCAGAGCAGTTTTCCGGTTACCGATTAAGCAATTGTTTACTCATCACCAAGTCTTTAACCAATCAGATGCCGATTTCAAATTGGGAGGAATGCGTTAAGCTTTCATGAGTTCATCGGCTGAGCAAGTCTTGTCAAGCGAGAAGAAGCTGTTATTTATTCATAAGAAGAATACCGTTTCGACTAACACCTTATGGGTGTTGATTGGTCAAACTCTTCTTGAAGCTTTTCTGCTTGCATTGAACACCTGTGACTCTTGCTTCGTAAAAGCCTTGGCCACCCAGATCTCGATTTTCGGTTGAAAAAAGCGGAACGCATTTATCTTTTATGAGCTCATGCACTGAAGAACTTTTGTGGAGCGTGGCAAAGGTTTTATTCTCAGTGCCCTTTCAAAATATCGCAATTTCGCTGACCTATTTTCCGTGCTGTTTTGCCAGATGGTACCAAATATCCAAATAAATTAGATAACAAGACTCCAAATAGCAATTTGGGAATAAAGTGTAGCGGGATTACAAATATGGAACTGGATTACAGCTTATCAGAATTAATTTCGTGACAAGGGGTCCAGAAATTAAACTTTTTTTGATAGAACATTGGAGTTTTCAGCCGTTATTTTGTCTCCAGAAAGTTTACATTTCTTCGCTTTTGTCATTTTGGCGATTTTTTTTTTACCTATTTCAGGATTTAAAATCAAGCTGAAAGCAAACTATTGGCCATTCTCACGAAAACACGATACGTCAGCCTGAACACTGTCTCTCTAGCCCGTTAAGCCCCAGTTCAAGGTACTTCAGTATTCTTCTTACTGCCCTCCATACGTTTCTTTGGGTAATAGCAGAGAGAATTTGTTTGAACATCAAGACATTTAATCTTTGGTGATCATTTACTTTACTCTCATCACCTAAACGTTTTATCAAGTAGGGATACTGTATGGAAAAATTACATGCTGTCACGTTTCGTGCCTAAAGGATTAAAAGGGGAATACCTCTTCACTGATATGCTTTTGCAAGGTAATTGGTCACAAGTCAAATCCATCCGTTTTCCATATTTTTTAACCAATTTAATAGATATCGTCCCTCAGTTAGAAAAAAATGCATTTAATTTTTGTTGGTTCATATAGGCAAGAGGACCTTTGAGAGACGATTTCCTTAACTTCACGGTGTCATTAATCATTGACGTTAAACTGCCTATACGAGACCTGAAAGCGGTGTGTTGTTTTATAAATTTAATGGTAAAATACCTTAATTTGGATGGATCTTTATAGTAACAAGTGGTTTCACAAATAATTTCTTCTGTTTCATATCCGTAATGAAATAAGCACCTTTCTGTAGACTGAATTGCTTCTGTTAAAAACACAAGAATAGGTTCGGTTTCTCGGTTGTACCTGTTGATGAATATTTTATTACGCTTACCCCAAAAAGCGTGGAAATAGGTTTTGATTTTACTCGTACTTCTCAATGCAAGGTATTGAGTTAACGTAGTAAATTAGTGACAAGGGTTCCACTTTGAAACGTGAATTAAGCCTTTGCTTTTAGCCAATTTTTATGATCCGTTATCCGTCTATTTAGAAATTTTAGTCAAACAGGCTGTCTTTGCTTTACACACAAATGTCTTAAATTTCAGATAATCGCACGTGTTTTTCTAAATGTTTTTTTTAAAACTCTTTTAGCTTTAGGTTGCATATCTGTTTATTACTGTTTACATAATATAATTATTTTCTTTAAACGTTCGGCCAAATAAAGGAAAAGGAACAGGAAACAATTGTATGACATAAATTGTCTCAAACTTTCAGGATTCGCTTTAATTGAAATCGAAAAGATTCAATTGCAATCACACCACGATAAGCCCTCAAAAACAGTCTACACTAGAGACGAATTGGTTGCCCCTCTTTTTTTTTTAGACCCATTTGTTTGTTAAAATCGACTCTGCCTTCCTCTTCTAAAACATTTACTCAAGTGGTTATAAATAACGTATTACGCCCACCAAAAGTAAGCGGAAAAAAACTTTTTAGCCCGCAATAAAATCTCCAAACTCTACGAACCTTCCTAAAGCTTGTTGTAGATTATCCACTCTTACAGTCATTATTAGCTATGAACGAGGTAAAAATTGAGCCAAACCCATTTTTCAGAGAGGCCTTGGAACGAACAAATTGCATTATGAATTTCTCATCGTGGACCAATCTTGAGACCACCTTTCAAAGATCGTGGGATAGTTACATGGAGAGAATTCGTTTGAACACCGAGAATTTTCATCTTTGGTGATAATTTTCGTAGCTCTCATCACCTGTACGTTTGATTAAGTAGGGATGATGTATGGAGAAATTAGATTCTGTCACTACTGGGGCCTAAAGGATTAAAAGGGGAATACCTCTTCCATGATATGGTTTTGCATGGTTATTGGTCACAAGTCAAATCCATCCTTTTTCCATATTCTTTAACCGATTTAATAGATATCGTTTCTCAGTTACGAGAAATCCATCTAACTTTCGTTGGTTCATATAGGCAAATGGACCGGCTTTGAAACATGATTTTCTAAATTTTACGGTGTCATTAATCATTGATGTTAAACTGCCTACACAAAACATAACGGTGCATTGTTTTGTAAGTTTAATGGTAAAATACCCTAATTTGAATTGATTTTTGAACTAACAAATGGTTTCGCAAAGAATTTCATCTGTTTCATATCTGTAATGAAATAAGCAACTTTCTTTAGACTGAATTGCTTGTGTTAAAAACACAAGAACAGGTTCGGTTTCTCGGATGTCCTTGTTAATGAATATTTTATTACGCTTACCCAAAAAAGCGTGGAAACAGGTTTTGATTCTAAACTTACTTCTCAATGCAGGGTATTGAGTTAACGTAGTAAATTATTGACAAGAGTCCGCTTAGAAACGTGAGTTAAGCCTGTGTTTTTAGCCAATTTTTATGAGCCGTTATCCGTCTATTTAGTATTTTTAGTCAAACAGGTTGTCTTTGCTTTACACACAAATGTCTTAAATTTTAGATAATCGCACTTGTTTTTCTAAATGCTTTTTTAACGCTTTTAGCTTTAGTTTGCATATCTGTTTATTACTGTTTACATAATATAATTATTTTCTTCAAACGTTCGGCCAAATAAAGGAACAGGACCAGGAAACAGTTATATGATATCAAAGTCAATTGAAGTCGAAAATATGCAATTGCAATCACACCGCGATAAGCCCTACAGACTACACTAGAGACGAATTGGTTGCCCCTCTTTCTAAGACCCATTTGTTTGTTAAAAATCGACTCTGCCTTCCTCTTCATATAACATTTACACAAGCGGTCATAAATATGGTTCCACGCCCACCAAAAGTAAACGGAAAAAAATATTTAGCCCGTAATAAATTCTCCGAACCTTCCTCTCACACAAAAAAGACTACTGCTATATGGATCATTCAAAAAAACGTTTTTACATCAAAAAAGTTTTTTTTCTTCTCTGACATGAATCACGATCCTATATATTTAAAAGACACGGGCTGGGGAAACAGCCATATCTCTTAGGAAACAAAATTTTCTGACACTGTTTTCATAGTAAGGACAAAATGGTTAATTTTGAGCGAATGAGATAAGAAGCTGATGACTTCGAAAACATGTTGTATACTAGATTCTTTCGAAATTTTCATCTCGAGATGAGGATAAGAGGCATGGGGACGTTATTTTGCCTCACGTTTGAAAAAATATCACCTGCTGATAGTCAAAAACAGAACTGACAACAAGACAAAGACTACCCTAATCATAATGCGTGATTTCTTCTGTCGTTTGGTCTCGCCACACGCGTTAAAAATGCTTTACGAAGTGAAGCTTTCGTTACAGGACGGATTAACGAGTTGTCAGTGTGAAGAAGTTAGTCGCTACTTAGTGTGATGTTGTTCAAATACGGTTCAAAGAAGAAGGCTGGAGTGTAAGAGAGGAAGACATCTGTAACTGGTAGCCTGTGTTATCCTTTAAATTGGCTCCGTGATCGGTGGTCAAAATAGCAGGAAATAGGTCGATTTGCAAATATTTCTCCTTTTTGTTCGGAAAGGATAAAGTAAAACTGTGTTGGTCTGCTTAAAATTGTCTTCACAGCACCAAAAATACGAGAAACTATATTCATGATATGCTTTAGTTAAACATGTATTATTTTGCAATTTAGATACTTTTCCATTCCGACGCGTGTCCTGCTTATAGTGAGAGATAAATAAAAACACATTACAACAAGAAAACCCTTCCAAGAAACTCTAAAGCTTGTTGTAGATTATCCACTCTTACAGTCATTATTAGCTGTGAACGAGGTAAAAACTGAGCCAACCCATTTCTCAGAGAGGCCTTGGAACGAACAAATTGCATTATGAATTCCGTATCGTGGACCAATCTTGATACCACCTTTCAAACGGCGTGGGATAGTTACACGGAGAGAATTTGTTTGAACATCGAGAATTTTCATCTTTGGTGATCATTTCCTTCAGTTAGCTCTCATCACCTGTACGTTTGATCAAGTAGGGATGATGTATAGAGAAATTAGATGCTGTGACTACTGGGGCCTAAAGGATTTAAAGGGGAGTACCTCTTCCCTGATATGGCTTTGTAAGGTAATTGGCCACAAGTAAATCCACCCTTTTTCCATATTCTTTAACTGTTTTAATAGATATCATTTCTGTTAGAACAAATGCATCTAATTTTCGTTGGTTCATATAGGCAAAAGGACCCTTGAGACATGGCTTCCTTAACTTAACGGTGTCATTAATCATTGACTTTAAACTGCCTATACGAGACCTGAAACCGGTGTGTTGTTTTGTAAGTTTAATGGTAAAATACCCTAATTTGAATTGACTTTTGAACTAACAAATGGTTTCACAAAGAGTTTTGTCTGCTTCATATCCGTAATGAAATAAGCACCTTTCTGTAGAATTTCTTATGGGAAAGATACAAGAATCGGTTCGGTTTCTCGGGTGTACCTGTTAATAAATATTTCATTACGCTCACCCGAAAAAAGCGTGGCAACAGGTTTTGGTTCTATCCAGTACTTCTCAATGCAAGGTATTGAGTCTACTTAATGAATTATTGACGATACTTCCGCTTAGAAACGTGAGTTAAGCCTGTGTTTTTAGCCAATTTTCATGAGCTGTTATCCGTCTATTTAGAAATTTTAGTCAAACAAGTTACCTTCGCTTCACACACAAATGTCTTAATTTTAGCTGATCTTGTTTTTCCCAAACTCTTTTAGGTTTAGTTTGCATATCTGTTTATTGTTGTTTACATCATAGGATATTTTCTTCAAACGTCCGGCCAAATAAAGGAAAAGGAACAAGAAACAGTTATATGACATTAATTATATGGACTTAAACTTTCAGAATTCACTTTCAATTAAAATAAAAAAGATTCAATTGCAATCACACCACGATAACCCATCAAAACAGTCTACACAAGAGACGAATTTATTGCCCCTCTTTCTAAGACCCATTTGATTGTTAAACTCGCTTCTTGCTTCTTCTTCATGTAACATTTACACAAGTGGTTATAAATAAAGCTCCACGCCCACCACAAGTATCGTATTTTCTCGATTAAACGCCGGGGGTGTTTATTTAAAACTAGAACTTTAGACCCGGCGTTTATTTGACCCAGAGTTTATTAAAACGGGGTATTTTTCATCATTTTTGATAGGCTTAGCTTTCATTAAAATTATAGCAAAATATAGCACATACAACACAAGTAAAACAGAAATGAAATTTCGTCTGCCGTCGATAAAACAAAACAAGGCGGGAAAATTCGGTGGCGAGTAGAGTGTAGAGTACATAACGCCAACTTCCTTTAGTTGGAATGAGCGAAATAAATTGAGCTGACGTACTGTAGTAGTTGCTATAATTAATTTTCGAAGAGGATCAGTAACATAAAGGACCATAAAGGGTAGTTTCAGATAATCGCCGATACCTCTAATAAACGCAGGGGGGCGTTTGTTTAAAATTTGACCGTGTTGACCCGGCGTTTATTTGAACCTGGCGTTTAATCGAGAAAATACGGTAAGCGTAAAAAATATTTAGCCCCCAATAAATTCTTTGAGCTTTCCTCTAACACAAAGGCTATTATAATTAGACTGCTGCTATATGAATCATTCAGAAGCACGTTTTTTAATCCAAAAAAGTTTTTTCGTCTCTGACCTGAATCACGGTCCTATACATCTTAGTCAAAAGACACGGGCTGGGGAAAACAGCCATATCTCTTAGGAAAAAAACTTTGCTGGCACTATTTTCACTGTGCAAGAACAATTTGGTTAATTCTCAGTGAATGAGATGAGAAATTGATGACTCCGAAAATACCTTGTACATTGGATTCTAAGATAAGAGGTACATGAGCGTTATTTTGCCACACGTTTGAAACAATATCACCTGCTGATAGTCAAAAAAAGAACTGACAACAAGGCAACGATAGTCCCAATCGTAATGCGTGATTTCTTCAGTCGGTTGGTCTCGCCAAACGCGTAAAAAAAAAATGCTTCGAGAAGTGAAGTTTTCGTTACAGGACGGATTAACGAGTTGTCAGAGCGAAGAAATTAGTCGCTACTTAGGACATTGTACTTTTTCAAGGCTCGGAAAGGATAGTTAAAACTCTGATGCTCTACTTTTAACCGTCTTCACAGCACCAAAAATTTGAGAAACTATAATCATGATATGCTTTAGTTAAACATTATTTTGCATTAGATGCTTTTTCTTTGAGACGTGTATCCAACTTGTAGTGAGAGATCAATAAAAGCACATTAAAATAAGAAAACCCCTTCCAAGAAACAATCAAGCTTGTTATTATCCAATCTTACATTCTTAAGAAGCGATACAGTGACATTATATGATTTATTTTTTTTCAAGACGTTTTTCTCTTAAAGACGTTCTTAATTTTAATCATTTTCTATTTTATTTTATTTATCTTTTTTTTTCCTGGATATGTACCTACCAATTGTAAGATTGTAGATAGTTCAATAGACGAAGAGCCACCTTGTGGAATCTATTGAATAAACCATTACTATTATTATTATTATTATTATTATTATTAGCTACGAACAAGGTAAAAATTGAACCAAGAGTGGGCTATATTTTAGCGTCCAAAAGTAAAATGTTCCATCCATTCGTCAGAGGCCTTGAAACGAACAAATTACATTATGAATTTCTCTTCGTGGACCAAACAAATAAAAAATCTTGAGACCGCCTTTTAGACCGCGTAGGATAGTTACATGGGAATTTTTCAGAGAAGCCGGTAATGTTTTATTTGCAAGTCTCAAGTATGTAAGTGAAATGAAAGTGAATGTGAAATATTCATTCACTGACAAATTTTATTCGTTAAGGGGTGGCAGCCTCGTATCTGGTTTACACTGCAAATTCCTTCACTGAATTGTTGTCAAATGAAAGCCTATGAACTGGCTAAAAGGACGTAATAATAGATTTTCATTCTAAGTGATTAGCAAGTTTTCGCAACTCCTCTACGCGAACGTCTAAGTCGTCTCACAAATAGGCAAACTCAAAGCAATAATTGTATTACGGTCCACGCTATCATTTGTCTTTAATGGAATCCCCTGTACAAGAGTTAAAACCTTCCATTTATTTTGGTTTTACCTTTCGATGAAACACACTAAACTGCAAAACGACAAATACAATAGGCTCGAGCTCCAGCCGTTTAGTGCGCCCGCGTTCCTTCGCTCACTGATTGGTCAGTTCAGTCTTGTCATTAACAAAGATGGCAGCAATCATTTCCTGCTGCAAGAAATTTGTTTCTGAACTGACTGTCCGAGGACGGCAATTTTCGGAAAAGACATCAGGAGGCAACAGTTAAACCGTTCATTGGAAAAGATGTTTATTAACACAGCCAGCGCTAGCGTGATCACAAGAGTCCGTATTTTCTAGTGTGTTGTTCGACTGTTTATCGTATTTAGACAGGTTGATACGAATACGATGCTTTGTAAACCAACTGCTTTTCACGGCTTTGGCTATCTCTCTCCTCACTTCGTTGGTGCCAAATCAGTTCGCATTCTCTATACGTTAGTGGGAAATCGAGCAGTATTTGCCGGTGTTTGTGACAAATGGAGCGAAGAACACCCAAATAAAAACTACAGAAAGGTTTCCTAGCTCCTAGTCGTGCCTGAGTAACCTGAATCCGTCTTGTAATAGGGGCTTTGTGAAACTGCCTCTGATGAAGCTTTCCGATTTTGACATGGTAATATTGAGAATTATTTGTGCTATATTTTCTTTGCTTTGGCTAATTCAGGTTCTGGAAGGGGGGTCCTGATCCCGCATTCCCGCTCCTTTTTCACGAGAATCCCGCATCCCGCACTTTTTTCATCGCTATCGCGAATTTCGTTTTTTCTTTCCCAAAAATACATTTAAAAAGACTAATTTCTGCAAAAGCTAATAAATTTAAGATGTAGATTGGCCCTTTTCATTGATATTTTGTGCTCGCCTGGTTGATTCGCTTTTGCCGCTATAACGTTTATTTGGGTCGTGACGATTCCCCGAATTTCCCGCACCGTATTTTGGTCAAATCCCGGATCCCGAGAATACCCTTCCAGACCCCAAATAATTGTTACAGGCTAGTCGTGTACTTACCACTAGTTTCCTGATATAAAATATGTAGCAATGAAGTCTGTTTTGGGTTACAAATCAGTATCAAAAACCCCCTTTTATGGATCTCTAATTTTATCACTACTTTGGATTATTTTTTACAGCAGTGAAAACAGGTGTAAAGTAACAACAAAAGCATTTTTCCATTTGCTTTAACAGGTTTTAGTTGCTCAAGTTCGTCACCAGTTAGCTAAATTACTAAACAGAAGTGCTCGTCTCAAGTTTCTGGTTGGTTTATTTTTTGTTAAAGGTGTTAGCCAAAGTACAAGAAAACTTTCTGTAAATGTTTGCCACCAACAGTCCTGTGCTCTAGCAGAGCCCGGTGGCCTACTAACTTTTGTCTTCGGGCGACTAGAAAAACTCATTTCTTAAAATAAAGCTATAGGGCTTGGGCACCCCAGATTTCATGGCTGGGAGCCTTTAGGTTCCCTTTGATTCTTCTAAGAGCACAGCCTTGATCAATAAATGAAACAAGGGATCTTTTAATTAAAAAGAGTTGCACTCACAACAACAGCTACAAACGTTGTCAAGGAGAAGATCTTTAAGGCCCTTGGGGATTGAGAAACTTGCTGTCCTGCACTAATTGGAAACCCAAACAAAAGAACACTACATTAAATGGGGCTTTTATGGGTGTGCCCAACAGACATTAGATTGATTCTTCTACAAAGGGTGTGATAACACAGTCGGTTTGTACACAATGCCTTGTATTTGTATCATCTGCAGGGTGCCAGTTTTGGGATGTACACTGTAGGACTGGCAGTGGTAGATGTACATTGTAGAAGTACAAGTACTCCTCCCACATTATCTTTGAATTCTTGCACCCTATATTTACCGTTTTCACCTGCTATGCAAGTTAGGCAATGATGTGAGACAATGCTGGGTCCCCAGTTGTCAAATAAACACAGAACATAGCATAAAGGTTTAAGTGAGACCTAGAGATTTTAATAGTTTCAATGCACACGTCATGGGCATCAATATAAATGCCCACAAAAAAAGATGTGTAGGACGTCCATGTTATACTTGTATACTTGAAAGTTTGACTTTAGGAGGCAAAACATAAACGTTATAATGTGTACTAGTGGGCTTGCAGTAGTAATGGTTTCCATTGCTCGAACCATCATCTCTGCCCGTTTAAAGGAAAGAATAAGATCAACATAAAACAATGCATGGAAAGGTGCAAATACAAAGAAAGCTCTTTATACAAAAGGTTGTGGTTATTGGTGTACACCACACCAACCCTTCACGAAATTCTCCTGATTGGTCTATGTACATTTCCCATCAGTTATGGTTACCAAATCGAAGAATTTACTACAACAAGGCATGACCATTCCGTTTAGTCATCAAGCTTCAACAAGAAAGTCCCACAATAAAGGGTCACAATTATGCGTGACCTCTCCTTAGTTTTACAAATTGCAAGTGGCAACCGGACGGAGTCTTGTAAACACGGAACAACACCACCCTAGCTTTGCTTGAATTTTCGAACTGTTTGAACATCACATGACATTCAGTTGCTTGACTCATTTCTAGCACATACCGGTTTTCACTTAAATGTTCGATTGTCCTTGTAAATCTGCTGCTTTTTGGATCAAAATATTTGCATGTTTTCTATTTTGTAACAACTGATGCAACACACCTTCCGCATCAATGTTTTGTCTTGACAGGTAAAAATCCTCTCACTTTAGCATGTACGTAAAGTTTAACTCTTTACTACAGATTTCCAATAACATTTCCCCTGATTAAAGCAATTATATTCTTGCAAGATTCCTGAGAATTAACAGCTCTTAGCGAATAAATGAAGCGTCTTCATTTTCGCGCTTGGCACATTGGCAAACCAAAGCTAATTTGCATAAAAAGCGGATGTGACGTCACGGACAAGCACTACGGACCAGGGAT